>JAUIMM010000944.1:2680000-3160000 GCA_031769625.1 Taudactylus pleione
CAAGGGGCGATCGCTTCGCAATCGAACAGCCTGCTTTGCACGCACAGCGACTTATACGCATGAGCAGATTGCAAAACATCGGCTCGCTATGAGTAAACGCATCCAGCGAGCGGGTCTGAATCGGGCCCATGGTTCCAAACCAGGACAGACCACGGCATGCTCCTTTAATATGGCGGCGCTGACCCGGATTATATCAAGATCGGTGTCATTCACACTGCACACGGGTGCAGTCCCGGGGCTTCGAGATGACATCATCTCCTCGCGCTGAATTGCGGCTCACCCCGTTCTGTAAATAGGTCCCAGTTCGGATGACCCAGGTTATCCGTTTACACGGAGCCTTACCTGGGTCCTTCCAGATAAAAACCCTGTTCGCAAGCAGGGTTGGCTTTCCAGGTGACTGGACCCTGTTGGAGCCATTTCCACTGACAAAAGTCCGGGTTGATGTGCGTTCACATGCATTAATCTGGAATTTTCATGTCAGTGGAAAAACAGGAGATATGGTAAGAACTTACCTTTGTTATCTCTGTTTCTACGAAGTCCATAGGGTCCACAGGGTTGACCTTGGGGTATAGCTGGATCTGGATCCATGGGCACCACGCAGTTAAAGCTTTGCTGCTCCCAGGATGCATTTGGGTCCGTCCTGCTCTATACCCCGCCCCCGAGCCACAGCACCTCAGTTGGTAAGCAGCTAAGGCCAGAGGAGGAGACTAAACAGAGAGAAGGAAGACTGGAACACACAAGAAACCATACTCACAGAAATGGGAGACGGAAAACCGGTGACCAGCCACACAGCCCATATGAAGCCAGGTGCGTCAGGGCGGGCGCCCTGTGGACCCTATGGACTTCGTAGAAACAGAGATAACAAAGGTAAGTTCTTACCATATCTCCTGTTTTCTACTTCAGGGTCCATAGGGGGTCCACAGGGTTGACCTTGGGGATGTCCCAAAGCAGTTCAACTAAGGGCGGGGACGCTCCTGTGCTGAAAGGAGTACCCGGCGCCCGAAGGATGCATCCTGAGAGGCGAAGGTGTCAAACGCATAGAACCTCAAAAACGTTTTAATGGAAGACCAAGTGGCCGCCTTACACAGCTGAACAGCGGAGGCGCCACGTCTAGCAGCCCAAGAGGGACCCACAGAACGAGTGGAATGAGCCTTAACAGAGGCTGGCACAGGTAAACCCTCCTGTGCATAAGCCTCACAAATAACTGAACGAAGCCAACGGGCTAACGTTTGCTTCTTGGCAGGCCAATCCCTCTTGTGAAAACCGAAGAGGACAAACAACGAATCCGACTTCCTAACCGAAGTAGTCCAGTCCACATAGATTCTAAGTGCCCGGACTACATCCAAGGAAGCCTCACCAGCTGAAAGATCAGGTGACTGAAAAGCTGGCACGACAAGCTCCTGATTAATGTCGAACTTGGAGACCACTTTGGGCAAAAATTCAGGACGAGTGCGGAGCACCGCTCTGTCCTGATGAAAGATCAGAAAAGGGGGGCGACAGGAAAGCGCCCCCAACTCTGACACCCTCCTGGCAGAAGCAATTGCTAGGAGAAAAACGGTCTTGAACGTCAGCCACTTGAGGTCCACCACCTCAAGAGGCTCAAAAGGAGGACCCTGCAAGACCCGTAGCACCACCGCCAAGTCCCAAGGAGCCACATGAGACACGAAGGGAGGCTGTATCCTGAGAACACCCTGGAAAAAGGTGTGAACATCCGGTAGTGTAGCAATCCATTGCTGAAACCACACGGAAAAAGCAGACACATGAACCTTCAGAGAGGCCAGGCGTAAGCCGAGGTCCAAACCTGATTGAAGGAACTCCAAGATTCTGGAAACCCGGAACACCTGAGGATCATAGTTTCTGGATTCACACCACTGAAAGTAAGTGCGCCACACCCTGTGGTAAATCCGTGCGGAGACAGGCTTGCGTGCCCTAAGCATGGTACCAATGACTGAACTGGAGAAACCCCTAGACCTCAAGACGGCTGTCTCAAGAGCCACGCCGTCAAAGACAGCCGACCCAGATCCGGGTAAAGGCAGGGCCCTTGAGACAACAGGTCCCGACGCTGAGGAAGAAGGTACGGAGCGTCGATGGAGAGACACCTCAGATCGGAGTACCAAGGACGTCTGGGCCACGCCAGAGCAACCAGCACGAGCGTGCCGCCGTCCTGCTTGAATTTCCGCAGAACCCGAGGAAGTAAGGATATCGGAGGAAACAGATACGCCAGGTGAAACGTCCATTTCACCGACAGCGCGTCTACCAGACTGGCGCCTGCGTCTCTTGTCCTTGACCCGTAAACGGGCAACTTGTGATTGTGACGGGAGGCCATCAAGTCCAGCTCCGGCAGTCCCCACCTGTCCACGAGTAGCTGAAACACCTCTGGGTGAAGCGACCATTCCCCGGGATGCACGTCGTGACGGCTGAGGAAGTCCGCCTCCCAATTGAGGACTCCGGGAATGAAGACTGCCGAGATCGCTGGAATGTGACACTCCGCCCAAGCAAGGATGCGAGACACCTCCGACATCGCTGCCCGACTGCGAGTTCCTCCTTGGTGGTTGATATACGCCACCGTGGTGGCGTTGTCGGACTGCACCTGAACCGCCCTTCCGTGAAGAGTGGGACCGGATGACTGCAGGGCCCGATAAACTGCCCGCAGTTCCAGAATGTTGATGGGAAGAAGAGCTTCTTCCGCAGACCAACGACCCTAAAGTGACAACGAGCCGGTCACTGCCCCCAACCCCGAAGACTGGCATCCGTCGTGAGCAGGACCCAGTCCAGGATCCAAATGGGGCGCCCCTCGACCAGATGAGCTGTCTGAAGCCACCAAGCCAAAGACTGCCGAACCTCCGGGGACAACACCAGCAACTGAGAGCGGATCCGGTGAGGTAACCCGTTCCATTCCGATAGAATCAGCCCCTGCAGGGGCCAGGAATGGAACTGGGCAAATTCCACCATGTCGAATGTTGACACCATGGAGCCCAGAACCCTCATAGCCGAATGGACCGACAGGCGGCAACTGCTCAGGCAACTGTGTATCCTCAGCTGCAGGGAGGAGACATTCTCCGGGGTCAGGAAGATCCTTTTCTGACGAGAATCCAGCAGGGCTCCCAAATGAACCATCCGCTGAGATGGAATCAGGGAGGACTTTTTCCAATTTATCAGCCACCCGTGCGCTTGCAGGCAAGCGACCGTCAAGTGGAGATGTTGAAGCAGTACCTCCGGGGAGCTCGCCAGCAACAGGAGGTCGTCCAGATACGGTAGTAGCCGTACATTCTGGTTCCGAAGATGTGCGGCCATGACCGCCATAATCTTCGTGAACACCCTTGGTGCCGTGGAGAGACCAAAGGGTAGCGCCCGGAACTGGTAATGGTGTTGAAGGATAGCGAACCTCAGATACCGCTGGTGCGAAGGTGCTATTGGAACATGGAGGTAGGCGTCCTGGATATCCAGGGACACCATGTAATCCCCCGGTTCCATCGCCAGAATGATGGAACGTAACGTTTCCATCCTGAACTTGGGAACTCTGGGGAATTTGTTCAGAGACTTCAAGTTGAGGATAGGGCGATGAGAACCATTGGGTTTCCGCACCAGAAACAGAGAAGAATAGTACCCTGTCCCTCGTTGTAATTGAGGAACGGGAACAATGACCCCTGCTGTCAGCAAGGACTGTATAGCTTCCTGAATCTGTAAAGACTTGGTCGTATCCTGAGAAGGACTCGTGCAGAAAAACTGGTGGGGCGGTCTGTGCCGAAAAGACAGGGCGTACCCCTGGGAGACCACTTCTCGAACCCAGGCATCCGTGGTGGTATTGTGCCAGCACTGGGCAAATAGAAGAAGTCGGCCTCCCACTCTGGGGTCCCCCAGAGGGAGGCCCATCCCATCAGGCAGAAGGTTTATCTTCCTGCTTGGAAGAAGGGCGCCTGGCACTCCAGGCCTGCTTCTTGGGCTTAGAAGCGGCCTTGGTCGTCGACTGCCTCGGGAAGGACTGACATTTGGCCTTGCCCTGAACCCGAAAGGACCGAAAAGCAGAGCTCCGTACCTTGGTAGGAGCAGAAGCCGAAGGGAAGAAGGCTGATTTAGACTTAGCCAGAGTGTCCACAATTTTGTCCAAGTCTGGACCAAAAAGCAACTCCCCATTAAAAGGTAAGGCCTCCAGCCCCTTTTTGGAGTCAGCGTCAGCTCTCCAAGACCTCAGCCACAAGGACCGACGCGCCGACACAGCTGCAGCCGACACCCGAGATGTCAGCAGGCTTGCATCTAACGATGCTTCCCCAATGTAGGAAGCCGCATCCCTCATTTGACCTATCAACGCTCTCTGGATCTCCGGAGCATCTTCCGGAAAGGTATCCTCCAAAGCATTGGCCCAGCTCTCGATGGCCTTAGCCACCCAAGAGATGGCCATGGACGGACGGGCCACCGCCCCTGAGAGAGAGTAGATAGACTTCAAACAAGTCTCCACCTTCCTGTCCGTGGGATCTTTCAGGGAGGAGATCGACGGCAAAGGCAGCGTAGCGCTTTTAATTAAGCGGGTAACGTGGGAATCCACCGCTGGAGGAGTTTCCCACTTCCTGCAATGAGCCTCCGGAAACGGATAGTTCGAAGCCAACCGCTTCTGCGGTTGGAACCTCTTGCTGGGCAACTGCCAGGCCCCTGCCATATGATCCGTCAATTGATCGGACAGGGGAAAAACCGTCAAAGCTACCTTGGCCTTTTTAAAATTTGGGTATTTTGAGATGGGGGCGGGCACATCCTCCTCAATGTGAAGGATGGCCCGCACCGCCCTAACCAATGCCGGCACATTAATGGAAGACTTAGCCTCCACCTCCTGGGCCCCGACATCCGAGTCAGAGTCTTCATGGATCTCCCCGTCATCCGAAGACACGTCCGTGTCCGTGAACTGAGCCGCCAGTGAAGCCAGAATGGAACGCTTGGATGCCTGTGGGGGCAAATCACTGTGCAACATATTTTGAAAAGCCGATGACGAAGCCGCCAGACTCGAACAGAGCTGGAGAGGACGTCAACCCAAGCGGGGGTACTGCCTGAGGATACCCCTGAAAAGGTACCATCGACTGCTGCGGCACCGTGGGGGATTGCACGTATACCGGCAAACCCGCATAAGGACCCACAGTCTGAGACCCGGGAGGAGACTGCACCAGACGAGTCACACCCGGGGAACGGGGGATGGTAGGCTGGGGCAATGCCCTAGAAGGGGCCGCAGTCGGGACCGCAAGTCGGTCCGCGATTGACGCCAGCACTTGCGTAAACATCGCCCACGGAGGATCCTGCGCCACCAGGGGTTTAGAGGGTCCAGGTACCAACTGGCACCGCCCGCACAGACCGTCCTGAGACAAATCTGCCCCGTCAACCCCTGCCGAACAGCGTCGGCAGGAAGACAACACAGGAGCCTCGGAGCGCTCATTCCCCTCATCAGACATGACACAAACTTTTTTGCAATAAAAGTGTCTCACCGAAACGAGGTAAGGCGTATAACACCCATGCACTCCCAAGTATGCAACCCAAACAGCCCACAATATGGTACTGAGGAGCACACCGCAGTATGTGACGGACCTCACAAATACGTAGATTTATATAAGTGAGGTTACACAGAAAGAACACCCCTCCCCCACGCACCTGCGGGCCGTAGGAGAAGGAAAGGGATAGGTAAAAAGCTGACAGTAAGTAGAAAAAAAGCACAGACAGCAGCACTAGCAAAAGTCACATACCATGCAGAGAAGTATTACTCACTGCACCTTCCGCTACAATCAACCTCCCAGATTCAGTGTCTGGGAGGGCTATAGCGCTGCGAACTCCGTCCTGATCAGGGGAGAGGTACGCAGGGGGACTGGTCCACTGTAAGCCTGCCTGGGAGCTCTGCGATGCTGCCTGAAGATGGCCGCCGGAGAGCACTGAGGAGGAGTGGCCAGGAGATAACAGCCCAGCGACGCCAGCACGCATGAGAGAAGGCGCGCTGGGCTGAGGGGAGGAGCAGGGAAGGCTGCCTCCCCTGCTAGTATGAAACCCCCAGGGAAGCCGGTTCCCCGCTGGTCTTACACCCTGGAGGTCAGCAGACACGCGGGGTATTCCACATCGTGGGGGAGCCCGCCGCCGCTACTAGCGCCGCCGGTCTGTCCCCAGAGACCGGCGGCTACAAGTCTGCATTATCCCCGCGCGCAGCGCTGCACGCGGCTTAACTGGCCCCTTCAGTCCGGCAGCAGTCCTTGGGAGGTCCCGGAGCCACGCTAGTACTGACTCCGGGGTCCCGCTGCGATCCCCGGATCAGTACCGGCGTCGCAGCGCCAGCGGGGCTGTTGGAGCGGCAGCGTGGACGTCCAGATGGACAATCTGATGCTGCCGCTCTGAAGATAGTAAAAATAAAATAATAAAATCTTCTTTTCAAAAAAAAAAGAGGACGGACCCAAGTGCATCCTGGGAGCAGCAAAGCTTTAACTGCGTGGTGCCCGTGGATCCAGATCCAGCTATACCCCAAGGTCAACCCTGTGGACCCCCTATGGACCCTGAAGTAGAAAGGGGTATTACTATGCGGCTGTTTTACAACACGGCAGAAAAAAAAAGCAGGTGGTTGTGACCAGGGCCGGCTCCAGGGGTCGAAGCACCCTGTGACAGCTCTCTACTGTGCGCCCGAAATGGTGGCGTGACCTAATTACCATAGGCCATTCCCCCTACGTGACGTTATTTGGCAGGGTGCCCGCATGGCAACCTCCCGATTTGACCACCCGCAGGAAATCGGGATGTTGGGGAGGGGTTCGCCCTCTATGAGTGGAGCCCCTGTTCGACCGCACTGTTTGAACACCGTTAGAGCCGGCCCTGGTTGTGACATGCAAGATAGCTCAAACTACATGCTTTATGAGTTATTTGATCAGTCACAAAGAGGGGAATCACAATACACTTACACATGGATATATGTAATTTGAGAAGTTGACCTAAGCAACCAATCAGCTTCCAGCTATCATTTATCTAGTACATTGTATAAAATGAAAGGTAGAAGCTGATTGGCTGAGATGGGAGACTTCTCTACCTGTCATTTTTAGAAGATATGATAAATCTCCTTCCCCCCCCCTATAATAAAGGCAATCACTGATAATTCTCTTCTGAGTGCAATATTATTTTATTACTATTTTAGGGGGAAATAATAATTTAAAATAGCAATATTTTTTCTTCATTTATTTTGAAGGGGAAATATTAATTGATAATTGGCGTTGTAAAAATGTCTTAATGATGGCAAATTTTATTTATTTTATGATATGGGCACCATTTATATAGTCATGAAATAATAAATGTTGCTAAAGTCATAAACATTTTTAAACTCCAATTAACAATTAATTAGTATTGCCTCTTTTAATCTAATTAATAATAATTTACCCTAAAATAGTAATAAAATATTTCACCAATAAGAGAATTATCAGTGATTGCCTTCATTATATTTGTTATTGCTCACCATATGATTTATTATATAATACACCTTTTACACTTGCAGCAATAACCCAGGTTATTGCACGTGAACCCGCAGCTACCCGAATTACTGTGCAGTGTGATAGGGACAGGTTGAAATAAGCTGGGTCGAGAGAACCGGCATTTCAACACTGGTCATGAGAAGGGCTGAACGCGTGTTCCAACCCTGCTCGTGATGCAGTGTGAACGGGTAACCCAGGTCGAGGCGATCTGCATAGGAAGAGTCGGCGCTTGGAGGCGAGATCATCTCCAAGCGCCAGCTCATCACATGATGTCATTGACCCGGCATTAGTGACAGGTCGTGCCACCAGTCTGAAAGGGGTCTCAGCCGGGTTGCACCTGGGATGGGCACTTGAACATAATCCCAGATGGGACCCGGCAGTCAGATGTAAAAGAGGTATACATGTGCAGGTTTTGAGGTAGATTTTTCCACCAGCGACTGGTTACAAAATCCAACAAACCCGCTTAAATACTAAATTCAGTGGTTTGGTACTTGAAACTGCTAGCGATGTACAGGGGTTTCAAAGCTGCTGCTTAGTAAATTTACCCCTTAATATACTGTACTATTCTGCGTTTTTTTTTTTATAATTTTATCATTCCAGATAAGTTCTTGGCTAAGAACTTTACAAGTGTAGCAGCAGCACTGCAACAAATGTTCATATTATTTTGAGACGTCCACCTGTGCCATCTTAGATCAGCAGCGGGCATTAGAAGACGAAGCATTGGAACATCGGCGGACCATTGGACACACCTCCGTTTTGAGGAACATTGCCCTCTCCGGCCACAAACACTTGTCGGTCAAGCTGCAGCGTACAGCGCACTGTGATCGGGGCTGCAACATCGCACCACATGCGCTGGGGCCATAGTGTGCGTTCCCCAAACCATTGGTAAGTTGCGACTGAATCGGAGCTGCACCATCCCCAAAAACATTATCCTTTAGGAGTCAATCTGAGTGATTTATTGTTTCTTTTACTTGCTAAAACTTTCTATTTAGCGTCCAAATATATACCAACTGTTCAGGTTATCGCACCTATCTGGGACTGTATGTTATTATCTTGCAAAGTGTTGATATATTTATTATTACACTCTCATACCTGCTGCTACATGATAGATAGCTTGCATACATTTGCTCCGCTTTCTGTAATTATGCTGGACACTTGCTAAGTATATGTAACTGATGTGTACTTTACTCCCGGGAGTTTATTCTTTGCATTTTTTGTTTTGTGTTTAATGCCAGTGTATTTTACTATTAAACAAATTCATTATATTTATCAAGTGGTGTTTCTGCATATGGCACTAATGGTGCATACACACGGTCAGATTTTTCCTTCAGATCTGAACGATAACGATTTAAAAATCGTTCAGTCGTTCATATCTGAAGGAAAATCTGACATATCTGACATACCTGAACGATACGCGTTCCCGTTTGTCAGATAACGATATCTGACATCTGATGTGTTTGCAGTCAGACTTGGACGATTCCATTCATTTTAATGCAGTCAAAAATCGTTCAAAACTTTGGTAAAATCGTTCATCTGCCGTTCACACAGCAGGGTTTCACGGGCTACTTCCGTGTTAAACCCTGCAAGTTACCTGGGTTGAATTGCCTGGTCACGCGACCCGGCGATCCAACCCTCTCCCTGTTTAGACCAAGGAGCTACTCGGGTTAACCCTGCAACAACCCGGGTTTTAGCTCCGGTGTAAACGGGGTATATGTTAAAAATTAGGGTGTACACTTCAAGCCCCCCTTTCCTCTATGTATATAAGGCACACTTGAAGGTTGAAACTCCTTCTGATTGGTACTAACACCCCACCTACAGATGTGTCCACATAGATCTTTCCTCCATGCCCTACAAGTCGTGTTACACATAACACGCGAGCGCCGTGCGACTGGGTAGCGCAGAGCGTAGCATTTCGCATGCAGATACACCAGCAGTCGCACACAGAATATAGGCGTGCCGCATATCATTTTATTCACATCGCTTTGAGGATAAGACGCATTTAAGGGAAAAAAGTTGCACGAAAAGGCGCTCGGCGCTACCAAGTGTCCCACTGCATGACGGGACTAGGTCTATTTAACGCGTAAGGAGGCTGGATGTATGTGGGCACATCTGTATCTGCTCTTAGGTGATTTTAGTCAGCAAAGGTTCTTACATTGCATATGCTTATTCACATATATTGGTTTATCATCAGGGAAACCCTCAGTCTGACTTCATTACAGATAAACCTTTATTCTATTGTAGCTCTAAATTAATACTACACCAGATTTTCTTGTATTGTTTTTTATTTTTTTTACTTAAACCTTTCAGAATAAATGGCTGCTGACTACAGCAAGAAGAATGTGCTATAAATGGGCAAGTTAAACTAATTGAGTTAATAATTAAGCCACCTCTGCTCATGCCATGGATATTCTTGATATGATGAATGTGAGTGTTCCATGAGGACCGGCTTTGGGAAACATGGTGTAAACCAGTGGTTCCCAAACTCATTCCTCAAAGCGCCCTAACAATCCAGGTTTTTAGGATATCCATGATTGACCACAGGTAACTTAATTAGTACCTCAGTCAATTTGATTTAGCCACCTGTGCTCAACCATGGATAGCTCTAAAACATGAACTGTTGGGGGTGCCTTGAGGAGTGTGTTTTGGGAACCTCTGTTGTAAACCATCAAATGATTTAGAAACAATGGTCACATACCATCGAAAAGCATTAACTAATGGCAGAAGTGCTTTCAATTCGATTCTGCCCTTCAAAAGGCCATTCCTATCCAGCAGTATTATACAAAGCTAGTATTGTACAGCCAGCAAGACACTTGTGCAGTAGTTCTCAAACTCAGTCCTCACACCAAATAGTTCACATTTTCCAGGTCACCCAGCAGGTGAACAGGTGTAGTCATTACTCACTGAAACAACTTAAAATTTCCACAGGTGGAGCTAATTATTTTACTTGCGATTCTGTAAGGAGACCTGGAAAACATGCACTGTTTGGGGTCTTGAGAAGCTGTGCACTAGTGTATACTGATGACATTGGTGGCATTCTTTCTACTGCTATCAGCATGCACCCTCCTCTGTGCAGTGACCCCTACCATGGCATCTGCACTTGGGGACCCCTAGAGAACCAGGGTACACAGCCGGAATGATCAGTACAAAATTCTGTATGGCTGAAACTTGTGTAAAAAGGTGATAGAAACTCAATGTTTTTTTTTTTAATGACAGCTGCCCACTATTGTTGGGCAGGTGACGATGGGGACATCAATGTTGACTCTTCAATTGCGCTGGAACCTGGCGCACTAACACTACGCAGGATATCTGGGCAGGTGAGAAGAATCAAGGTTTTCCCTCCTGTAACTACCTGTGTAACCGCACATCATACGGGTAATTGGAATCCCCCCCCCCCCCTACTGTTATATGTACATCTGCTAAGGCTTTTCTGCAAGGAGGGGGTCCCCTCAGTCAGCCTTGCTGTAACCCAGCGGTAGGAAACCTTTTTACTACAGAGGGCCATTTTGATACATATAACATTATTTGCGGGCCTGGTGCAGGCCATGCACCCAGGGACATAATCGCCGGTGATTAAAGCAATGCCCAGAGCATCCTGAGGATGTTCCGGGGAGCTGTAAGGGCAGCGGTGTGACCGTCTGAAGCATCCTAAGGACGTTCCAGGTGGCACTGCTGCATAGACTCTGGCTGCGGGGTGCCAGATGTGGCTAGCAGTAAAAAGCTCCAAGGGGCCAGACCAAATGATTCAAGGGGCCTTATACGGCCCCCGGGCCTGAGGTTCCCCATCCCTGCTGTAAACCAATGAAATTAAGGGGCTCTGGTTTGCTTCAAAGGATTGGGCTGCTGACCTACTTGGATGTCTCCTTTTCTATGATTTGCAGACGGCACTGGCAGACATTTTTCTAAAGATTTGTGTTTGTGTCACTGTGTTAGACGCTGGTGGACTTCAGCAAAATGACTCCTGTAGTGGAGACACAAAGGAATAACACTGTGTCCTCTAGTGGTGACGCTAAGAAATGACACTCACAGTACACAGCGACTGAGCCGCTGCTGATTATCACCCAACGTAGGCGCCGGTGCGGTGCAGGTGGGATCATCTGGTGGTGACGTCGTGTTTATCCCCGAGGCGGCCAGGTATCGCGGATCGGATAGATGACCCCCCCCTTTGCCCCGTACATTGCAGCTGTAGCGTGGGCACTAGGGGGCCCTTGTTGTCCGGGTACAGCCACTGCGTAACGTCAGAGAGAAGCACAAGGGGATGGATAAGGACTAGGAATGACTTAATAGGTGCTAGCTTAGGGTTGGTGCAATAAGCGGCCCTCCAGCAGCTGATGAACTACACATCCCAGCATGTCCTGAAAGAGTTTTAACAGCTGATTAGCAGTGGAGAGATGTAAGGTGCAGTGTACTGGTGAGACTGGGGCTAGGTTACCTAGGCAATGTATTGGTGACAGGGGTAGGCTAGGGTGGCAGGAGTGTGCATCGTATTGATGAGAAGGTTAGGTTATGGGGGCAGGATGGTGCCCTGCCATCGCTGGTTACATGGCTGTCACATCAGAGGTCCTTTAGCCCACTTGCTTCTAGCATCTTTTTTTAATAAGGCCTCTCATGCCCTGTTTGGTATAGACTAGGAAGGAGGGTAGTATGTTATGCTGGGTACACACTTAACGATGTGTACCCAGCATGACGGGGGTCCCGGCATGGGCAAGCGCATACCCACTTGCCAATGTTGGGAGCGACGGCCCCCGCTGACGATATCACCCGCCGGTCCTGCATGCAGGTCCAACGGATGATGTCGCTGACTTTGCACAGGAGCGTGCATCATAAGTGACATAGCCGGTACACACTGGCTGACGACATATCATATAGTGTGTACCCGGCTTTGGCTTACTCCTTGCTGCTCTCCATCTGTGCGAATGCTGTCTATGTTGTATTTAGGGCCTGATTCAGCTTTGGGAATAGAGTAAAAAATAGCCAGTGACTGTGCCTCTTGGTAAAACAATATTGCACTGCAGGTGGGGAAAATGTAAATTGTGCAGATAGATATTGATTTAGGAGGGGCATGTCCTAAATGAAATCTAAATTGCAGTGTAAAAATAAAGCTGTCCCAACATTTAGGGGCTACATGCAAAAGCAGCCAGTATTTACCTTGCATGCAAAAAAAAAGTACAGTATGTATTTGCACCCCTTGCATTGCAACATGGTTTCTCCAGGTGCACAATTACTTGCTTTATCTTACTCTATTCCCAAATCTGAATCAGGCCTTTAGTCCCATCCTTCACCCTTTTTATTAGTTGTTGCAATGTTCCTTTTTCTTAGGTCCATTAAAGTTGCTGTTGAGTAGAGAGGCTCCAACAGGTTTTCCCCCTATTTGTATTGTTTAGTAGTGTCCTTACACTGCACGCACATACAGCTGGAAGCTCAGCCATTGGCACTGCCATCTATAACAGGAGGTAGCCAACACAGAAGCTATAAGTCTTGCTGTATCTCTTCTGCTACAGAGCCAAGTAGCATTAAAGGTGATCAGCAGAGGTCCTAGCTATCTGTGCATGCTAGGACCCTGACAGAAGAGTGAATGGAGGAGAAAAGGGAAGATGTAACATCTGTAGCCTGCTTTAGTAATATTTGTGTTATTGGATCACACTGACTGTACTATAAAGTTACACATCTGTCCCGTTCTATTCTTCCTACAGGTATCTGTAGCTAAAGGCTGCATACTGCTCGCGTCTATACCAGGCCACTGACGTATCTTAAAATGAAGTTGTCACGTCTAGATGATCTGCCTGAATCACTCAGTATGGACAAGGCCGGGAATCTCATGATTGAGAAGATAATGCATCTCACCCTGGATATTCTTTACCTGCTAACTGGAGAGGTGAGGGATTCTGGGAATGTCAGTGACATCATTCTTATATCATTGGCTACTACAGCAGGGACTGGCAGAAGATTAGTCATGGTTTGAAGGTAATGCTCTTCATTAGTTTCTAGAGAGTAATTATGTGATGGTAGGTTGATTGAGTCCTGGAGGACACAAGCTGTTATGTCCAATCAGAAGTATAGCTATCGCTGCTTAACTTAATTTATTGTAACACACAGGATTACATTGTATTGAAGATGACTGGTGGTCGAGTCACACACAGCAGCAGTCCCATTGTATCCGGAGGATTTGGTAGGACCCAGAGCCCCAACATGGAGCCTCAACCTCACTCACTGACACGGGAGAGGAACAACGGCAAGAAGATGCTGGAACTCGCCAACAAGATCATTCAGCTGCTGACTGGAGAGGTGACTGCTGGGAATGGGTCATTATACAGTAACACCAGGGGATGTGTCTGGGTGATGATTGGAGAGGTGACTTCTGGGAATGGGACATTATACAGTAACACCAGGGGATGTGTCTGGGTGATGACTGGAGAGGTGACTGCTGGGAATGGGACATTATACAGTAACACCATGGGATGTGTCTGGGTGATGACTGGAGAGGTGACTGCTGGGAATGGGACATTATACAGTAACACCAGGGGATGTGTCTGGGTGATGACTGGAGAGGTGACTTCTGGGAATGGGACATTATACAGTAACACCAGGGGATGTGTCCGGGTGATGACTGGAGAGGTGACTTCTGGGAATGGGACATTATACAGTAACACCAGGGGATGTGTCTGGGTGATGACTGGAGAGGTGACTGCTGGGAATGGGACATTATACAGTAACACCAGGGGATGTGTCTGGGTGATGACTGGAGAGGTGACTTCTGGGAATGGGACATTATACAGTAACACCACGGGATGTGTCTGGGTGATGACTGGAGAGGTGACTGCTGGGAATGGGACATTATACAGTAACACCAGGGGATGTGTCTGGGTGATGACTGGAGAGGTGACTTCTGGGAATGGGACATTATACAGTAACACCAGGGGATGTGTCCGGGTGATGACTGGAGAGGTGACTTCTGGGAATGGGACATTATACAGTAACACCAGGGGATGTGTCTGGGTGATGACTGGAGAGGTGACTGCTGGGAATGGGACATTATACAGTAACACCAGGGGATGTGTCTGGGTGATGACTGGAGAGGTGACTGCTGGGAATGGGACATTATACAGTAACACCACGGGATGTGTCTGGGTGATGACTGGAGAGGTGACTGCTGGGAATTGGACATTATACAGTAACACCAGGGGATGTGACTGGAGAGGTGACTGCTGGGAATGGGACATTATACAGTAACACCAGGGGATGTGCCTGGGTGATGACTGGAGAGGTGACTGCTGGGAATGGGACATTATACAGTAACACCAGGGGATGTGTCTGGGTGATGACTGGAGAGGTGACTGCTGGGATTGGGACATTATACAGTGACACCAGGGGATGTGTCTGGGTGATGACTGCTGGGAATAGGACATTATACAGTTACACCAGGGGATGTGTCTGGGTGATGACTGGAGAGGTGACTGCTGGGAATGGGACATTATACAGGGATGTGTCTGGGTGATGACTGTATCATTGTGTGTGTCTGGTTCCTATAAGGTGTGAAGATGTTACTGTCTATTTCTCCTAGGAGGAGTGGGAGTATATAAAAGGAGACAAGGATCCGCACAAAAACGTAATGAAAGAAAATCACCAGCACTTCACGTCACCAGGTAATGTCACCAGATGTCATGATTGTAATGTATATATGTATGGCTCACTACGTAGCTTGGATAGGGAGAAGCTGTTTGGATATGCCACAAATATATATCTGCAACAAGGGCATATTAGGATAAGAGGGGGCCCTTGTGCAGTCTCCGTCCGGGCCACCCACTAGGCCTATTGGTGGCACGACAGCCCTGGGACACCCATAGGCCTAGTGTTCCTCGTTATGCTTGTATAGTCACCTCTCGATGATCAGCCCTCTGAAGCTTTTGGTCCAACCCTCTGACATTTGTGATTTGTCGTTCCCCATTTAGCATTAAAAAGCAAAAATTCTAGTTGGATTTTGGAAATGTTCTGTAGGGGGCGCTAATTTACACTCTTCCTGATCCTGTTATGCTGAGTGTTGATCTGCCATTCACTGGAGTGGTTTGTGCCTGGTTTTTGTACCTAACGTGACCAGTAAAGTCTCTGACCTCGCTTGGTTTTGGAGTAAATAATTTGCCATTCAGTTAATAATCTCATCACTCATGTATAGTGCATGTTTCTTCCAGATGAATGTAATAACCAAAAACCAGCAGAGAAATGTCCCAGTGCTATGTCTTTCCAAAGTTCTACAGAAGATCAGAGTATACTACAAAATGATCCGGTAAGAGCGGCTGGGCTGTGTCACCTAATACAATATTTCTACTTCAGGGTCCATAGGGGGTCCACAGGGTTGACCTTGGGGTATAGGTTGGGAACCAAATCCGGGCACCACGCAGTTAAAGCTTTTAGCTCCCAGGATGCACTTGGGTCCACTCTCCCTATAACCCCGCCCCCCAGCCAGAGGCACCTCAGTTTAAGTTGGTGCCCGGCCGGAGTCGGGTCACCGTTACTGCAGGGGGGCTGCTTAGCAGCCTCTAAGCTTAAAAGAGTTTTGTTTTATTATTTTTTTACTACTCTTCAGAGCGGCAGCATCAGACTGTCCAATGGACGTCTGAGCTGCCGCTCCTACACCCCGCCGGCGCTGCGACGCCAGTACAGATCTGGGGATCGCAGCGGGACCCCAGAGTC
Source organism: Taudactylus pleione (assembly GCA_031769625.1). Classification (NCBI taxonomy): domain Eukaryota; kingdom Metazoa; phylum Chordata; class Amphibia; order Anura; family Myobatrachidae; genus Taudactylus; species Taudactylus pleione. The sequence goes on from JAUIMM010000944.1 coordinate 2,696,155, forward strand.
TGTACTAGCCGGGCTCTGGAGGAATCCCTGGGCTGCTGCCGGATCGACGGGGACAGGTAAGTCGCGTGGTCACCGCTTGCGGTGACCCGCGTGTACATGCAGCCTTATGCCTCCGGTCTCTGGGGACAGACCGGAGGCGCTAGCGGTGGCGGCGGGCTCCCCCTCCATGGAGGCATACCCCGCGTGTCCACAGCCCACCAGGGATTATAGCGGCAGCGGGAGCCGGCATCCCGGGGGGTTAATTGCTAGCCAGGGGAGGAAGCCTTCCCTGTCTAGCGGCTCCTCCCCTCAGCTCAGCGCGCCTTTCAATAATACAGTCTGGCGTCGCTGAGCTGCTTCCTCCGCGGGCCACGCTTCTTCTGAGGTCTCCAGCGGCCATTTTCTCTCTGTGGTGCTGCAGAACTCTTAGGATGTCAGTGAGCCCAGTCCCCCTGCGTACCTGGCCATTTTGGGTGAGTGTACACAGCGCTATAGCCTTCCCAGACACTGAATCTGGGCAGTTGAATGTAGCGACATTGTGCAGTATATTATATGTCATGCTTATGTATGTATATATATTTTTCTGCATTGTATGTGACTTATGCTAGTGCTGACTGTCTGCTTTTTCTCTCACCTGTCAGTGTATATCTATCCCTTTTCTTTATCTGCCCTAATACAGGTGTACCTGGGGTGGTTCTGAGACCTCACATATATATATTTGTTAATATCTGTGAGGTTTGTCACATACTGTTGCGTGCTGCACGTTGCCATATTTTAGATGGAACTGTGAGTTGCGTACGCTGATAATGGGTTCCTGCAGCTAATCTTAGCGTCAGTCAGGACCGGTATGGCGCTGCTTAATATTTCCGTCAAGATAGTCAGATATATCTGACCAGGAGATTGCACACGATACTGCACCCATTATTGCTATCCTGCAAGTCATAGCCTGCAGGAATTAGTGCGGAGGATTTTAACTCAGAAAGGTTTACGTATGCGGCACCATATGGTGCCGGGCCCCTTGCACGACCCCCTTAAAGGGCGTTGTTTCTCAGGATCCTCTCCTTTGAGGATCGCCGGGCGGGCCCCATTGTCGTCACTCGCTTGGAGTTACTTCACCATACTGCCCTTTTGAACTCGGGGTATCTCGCAATTTCTTGCAATTTACCCCTGTGTCACAGACTATCGCTCCCTGCCGGGGTTTTTCACAGTACATGAATTACCTCCGATACCACATCGGTCTGTCATTCCCCTTGCAGGGATTACCACAACGGCCACCCTGGTGGATGTCGTTTTATACGAAATACTAATTGGCGTGATATACGCCCTGTGGTTACTGACCAGTGGCTCTGCCGTGAACTGGATGGTATATTCGGCTCTTTCCCTCTCACATGGGGGGGAGCCGATCTCAAGTATTATTATCCCTGCTTTGGGGCTGGTAGCCAGGCTCATTCTGGATATAGAGAATGTCGATCCTGCACCTGTATCATACATCTCCCGTTTTCTGCCCAGCGGGTGGATCTCATAGCGGGAGTCTGGCTGTCCCCAGATACGAGGAGTCACAAAGGCCTCCTGTTTCCCATTCCCTGAGGGTCCTCACAAGTAATGGAAATCCCCTTCTGGGATGGATTTGTATGTTAATCATCGGGTTACAGGCATTAATACGCCTCCCATCCCGGCCTGGACGGATTTTACGGATCCGTAGGTGGTAACTTTGCCTGAAATCAATGTACTCGTTTTCAGGGCCTGTTGCCCGTCCTACCATGGCCATCGCATGGTGATGCTTTTGTGACGTTTTTCCCCTCCAACACGTCTGAGGTTCAAATATCTTTTTGCCGCTCACAAAATATGCAGTGGTCATATGTGGGATTACCTCATGGGATGCCGGTCTTCTAACTTTCAGGGTTTCGGCGGCATCTGTATCCGCCGCAGTACCCTATGGCTGCGTTATGGGAAAGCAGAGGTGCACACTCCTTCCAGGGGGAAGTTCTTGTTTGGTCCTGACCTTGACAAGATCGTTGCATCATTGGCAGTATCACTAATGGGGAGATACCGTCTTTAGCTACTCCCACTACATTCGGACTAACTCTGTTAAGTCTTTTTGTCCTCAGGGTCAGCCTAAAGGCCTGTTTTTTCCTAGGCTGTCGGCCTCCACGGGGGCCACCATATCCAGTACCGAGCAGTCCTGGACTTCCGGACGACCCTGTTTCTACACCTGAGGATATACCCTCAGCCTGACGGGACAGGTCTACATCTGGGGAATTTCCAGAGTGAGGTACTGATTCTCAACGGCCTCTCATTGCTCATGCAGCCTCCTCACAGGCATTGGTACACGGGCCCTTCTTCAGAACTGATCAGGGCCTTACAATCCCAGAAAGCTATACAGTCTTTGTGGTAAGCAGAGCTATTTCGGCCAACCTCACTATCTCAGTGAGGGACTGGTTGTTCTACTTTCTTTTTGGGGCGGTGACCGACTGGTCCTCCTTTGCCTATACTCTGTCTCAAATCCCTGAATCAGATTCCAACGGTGCCTTGACTCAGGTGGAATCGTCCATGCTCCATCATCCGATGTTTGGAACCTGGGGATTTTATGGTATATCCGAGTATTCAGGATACGTACCTACGGGTACATACAGAGCCCTCTCATCAGCATGGGTTCAGGTTTGCTGTGCCACAGCAACACTTGTAAGTTTCGGGCTCTGCCTTTTGGGGCTGTCCTCAACTCCACCGGGGTTTACCAGCTTTATGGATTTTCTGACAGTTCACCTGTTCAGTGTATCCGAATGCTCCTTTCTCTGGACGGTCTCCTACTTTTAGCAGGATCACCAAGGTACTTTACCGCCAGGTCAGGATAACCGGGGCTTCTTCTCGTCACAGAAAAGTCCTCCCTGCATCCCTCACAGGGTTTTCTTCATCTGGGAGCACTGCTGGATTCTCAGAATCTGAGAATTTTTCTGGCGTAAGACAAGATCTCCACTCTTCAACTTCGAGGGTGCGGATATCTACGCAGTCGACATATGTCATTACTCTTTGTGATGCGCGGTCTACCAGAGTGTCTACCTTTTGGTAGGGTGGAATGTGCTCAGTTCCATTCCAGGCCTTGCCATAATTGACTCCCCTCCAGATGGATCGAGTTTTTTCCATCGGATCACTGTTCGAACGATGATACTTTCTACGGAGGCGAGTTGGTCTCTGTCCGGGTGGCTATGGCCATCTCGTCCAGGGTGTTCTTTGCTAAAGACAGTGTCTGGTCCGCATTCATTTCGGGGCAGTTGGACGTCTGTCGCTTCTGCCCTGCCACTTACCTTGTTGATACTTTAAGCTGTCTTGGACTTTCACTCTGGCCTAACCCATTTGTCACGGTTAACCTGAATAGGTTCAGTCCGACAGTGTCACAACAGTGGCTTCCATCTAGGCAACACTGGTAGTTGGGTGGCAATGTTAGGAATGTCACCCATTCTGACATAGTCCAAGGGTCTTCTCCTGGCCAACTCTGCGGTGTTTATTCCCGGAGCTCTCCATTGGGAAGCGGGCTTCCTCAGCCGTCACGGCGTGCATCCCGGGGACTAGTCTCTTCTCCAAGAGAGGTTTCAACTCCTGGTGAGCAGAGGGGGCCTCCCTGAGGGGATTGATCCCCATGGCCTTCTGACTCGATCACACATTACCGGTGTTACAGTCCAGCTCTAGGAGTACTGAAGCTACCTTCAGTGACTCTTTGTCAGTGAAGTGGTCCTTCCACTTTGTGTACCTGTGTCCTCCGGTCTCCCTTCTTCCTCGAGGTCTTCGGAAGTTTAATTCGAGACGGAGGGGCTTTCCTTCTGGGGGCTCCAGGTCGTCCCAGACATCACTGGTACTAAGATTTTCGGAGTCTCCTCCTCGATGCTCCGTTCCTACTGCTTCACTATCTGGACCTGTTGTCTCAGGGTCCTTGTTTTTCCCTGGATCTGGATCGCTTGTCTTTAACTGCGCCCCTACTGTGGTCCTCGGGCTTCCCTGGCTCTGTCTTCATTGAGATGTTTAGAGCAGATAGGCCAGACTTTGCTGGGATCTGCCACGGACTGTGGCATACATAATTCTTATGGTATCGTACCTGTCGATACGATCCTCCGGTGTCCAGGATTTCCAGATATTCTGGCATTCCTTCCAGCTGGCTTGGGTTTCACCCTTGGCCTGGCCTTCCTGACAGTGCGGATCTCTACACTGTCGGTATGGTTAAGATATGGAATTGCTCCGCTCTGGTATCCAGTTCATCCTTTGGAGTGTTTTCTGGATTATGTCTCCACTTATCCTCCCTAGGGACTCCTGGGGAGTTAGTAGTGGTTCTTTGTTCCCTCCGGGGACAGTCCATGGAACCGCTGGTTGTGATAGCCATTACATGGTCTATTGTTTAAGCTCTCTCTCTCTCTCTCTCTCAGGGTGTTTAAATCAACCAGGAGAGTGTCTGAATGGGGAGCGTTCTCATGTGGCTCCCTCTTCTGGAGGGCATCATGTCAGGGTGTGAGTTGCTCTCGCCCTGTGTTTCTTCTTAAAGTGGTTTTTAGGTTCCATATTATTCTGGAACTTATGGTATGGCCATTCAGTTCCCAGTCCTCTCGGCTGTTGTGGCCTCATGGACTGTGGTCCGGCCTCTTTGGCTTTATGTGATCCGTTCAAGTTCCTTATGGTAAGCGGACTCCTTATTGGTGGTCTGCGGTTTCTGGTTTTAACAGGAAACGATGGCCGGCCTATAATGAAATGTTGACTGGATGGCCTCGTATGTCTTCCTCAGGGGCCTACCCATGGGTGGGCATTTCTGTCGTTGAGGCTTGTTTTTTTCTCGGGCCGTGTAACCCTCGTGGGCGGCTCGTCGTGGCGCCTCGGCTGTTTTGCCTTACTAGGTGTCCACGTGGTCTTCTGTCCATACCTTTTTAAGGTTCTAGGCATTGGTTTCCTTTGCCTCTCAGGATGCTTCCTTTTTGGCGACGGATTCTCCTCTCAGCACAGGAGCGTCCCCACCCTTGGTTGAACTGCTTTGGGACATCCCCAAGGTCAACCCTGTGGACCCCCTATGGACCCTGAAGTAGAAAACAAGAGATATGGTAAGAACTTACCTTTGTTATCTCTGTTTCTACGAAGTCCATAGGGTCCACAGGGCGCCCGCCCTGACGCACCTGGCTTCATATGGGCTGTGTTACTGGTCACCGGCTTCCCGTCTCCTTTTCTGTGAGTATGGTTCTAGAGTGTTCCAGTTTTCTCTCTCTTTTTCTCTCCTCCTCCGGCCTTTGGCTACTTACAATCTGAGGTGCCTCTGGCTGGGGGGCGGGGTTATAGGGAGAGTGGACCCAAGTGCATCCTGGGAGCTAAAAGCTTTAACTGCGTGGTGCCCGGATTTGGTTCCCAACCTATACCCCAAGGTCAACCCTGTGGACCCTATGGACTTCGTAGAAACAGAGATAACAAAGGTAAGTTCTTACCATATCTCTTGTTGTATCTCTCATAGATTTTTATTTTTTTCCCCCTTTAAAATATTTATACAAGTATGAAATCTTTTATATTGAAACTCGTTATCTTTAAATTTGTATAAACATACACAGATGCAAATGTTTCAATGTATTCTTATTTTTGGTAACTTTTTAATGCATAGTGATGGTGTTTATTCTAACATCCTGCACCTGTCACAGCCTGTGCAGTTCCTCTTTCCTGCCTGGGGTGTCACTCTCTGCTCTGGTGCTTCTAGCATACCCGACTTAAGCTGGGTACACACCTATACAATCACACATTCGATGCGACGGTTCGATCGACAATGCTCCTGTTCGGAAGTCCCAATACGCACAAACACACACATATACAATCCAATGTGCGTCCTTCGATCCCGGCGCTGTCGAAATATCGCAAGGAAATGATTGTACCAGCGTACACATTTTCCCGATTTCAGGCTGCGCTCACAGTAACCCAGAGAGGCAGCCCCAGGTTTGGTGTACAACCGTAAGAACGGCCGAAGGTGCATACACACAGCACTTTCGGTACGAACAGGCCCTGTCGAATCGGATGAAAATTAAACTGCACAGATGATGCAATCCTCCGATTTGACCAGTTTTCATCCGAAAAAACAGGATCGAACGTGCGTACACACACTTTCGATATTGAACAAACTGCTCGATATCGAAAGGTGTGTACCCAGCTTAATGCAACAAACTGCTGAGATACAGACCAGAGTGTGCTAGAATCACCAGAGCAGAGAGCGACACCCCAGGCAGGAAAGAGGAACTGCACGGGTTGTGACAGGTACAGGGTGCTAGAATGAACATTAAGTGAAATAGTCTTATTATTGAAATGTTAATATATCTTCTGCCTCTATTACATGCCATAGCTTTTCTACACAAATGAGTTGTGATATCTGGCAGGAATATGTTCCTTTTCAGTACAAATGACACCATAAACTGCAGCATCTGTTAGATCACTGTATTAGTGCCATTTTCTTTAAGGATTCTTCCCTATTAGGGAAACTGGACCTTTGACCTTGGGCGCATAGAGCCTCCTATAAGACTTTGGCGCTTTAAATCCAAAATTGCTTGTGCCCCTCTTCTATTTCACCATCCTGCAGGGAACTCCTATTTTGTTCAAGTGCGTAATTACAGCTAGCGCGCCAGCAGGCAGACATCGAGAGACAGCTCCGCCGGTAATCAAGGCAATCGGAGCTTGCGGACCGGCAGCCAATCAGCAGTGGCGGCTCCTGATTTGCTGCCGGTCTGCGAGCTCCGATTGGCACATGACCGGCTCCAGATTCAAATTGGGCCGGTGCTATCTGCCGCTGCGCCAACTGTAATTCGCTGGCGACCTGGCATCGAATCCACATATGCTGGCTGCTAATGGCACACAGTGGGAGGTGAGAGGCTGCTGGAGGTGAGTTGATGGGGGGGCATAATGTGTAACGGGCATTACTGTGTGGCATAATGTGTAAGGGGCCACTACTATTGTGTGGAATAATGTGTTATATGGGGTACTAATACTATATGGCATAATCTGTAAAGGGCATTACTGTGTGGCATAATGTATAAGGGGCACTACTACTGCGTGGCATAATGTGTATAAGGGGTACTACTGTGTGGCATGACTAGAATGGACTCTGTATGGGGGCAAATGTATGTGTTTCGTTTTTACCTGGGGGGGGGCCTTTTTAAGAGGGCTGACTTATATATAGTAATTTTAAAAAGTACTAACTCTGGATTTAATATGAATTTTCATGAGTCGTACAGGTTGAAACTTGCTCAGACTGTAAAAGGATACTTTTGTAGCTTTCACTCAGGATTTTGTCAGACTGCCAATTTCCACTTGAGTCGGCCCCGGAACCTGTGTAATGTAATAGTGTCTCCGTTTTTAGGGATTGTGTGGCCCTGACAAAGTACATGCCTAGGCAAAAACCTAATCCTGGTCAAACTACACCACCATGCCAAGTTTGGTGGAGCTAGGTCCAAAACTCTGGCCATGCATAAAGGACAAACAGACAGACGTTTTCTCGCTTGTTGTATAGATTTGGTCCGTTTTTTTTTTTTTTTTTCTTGAACTTTTTTCTCTCTGGTTTAGACCTATAGGGCATGCAGACCCCTGCAGGATGGGGGTATAAGAGGGGGGAGCACAAACAATATTTGTATATGTTTTAAGGTGCCAAAATCCTTTTGGAGGCTCTAGATCCCCCATGGTCCAGTGTACCCCAATGGTAAGGATTTAGCGCTAGTATATCTAAGTATTATAAACTCATGATGCAGTAGTTTCTTCCCCCTGCACTTACACACGCTACATATAAAAATATATATATTATTATTATTATTATTATTTATTTTTTCTTTATTTTTTTTTTTCTTTTACTATTTAGAATGAAACGCGAAACGTAACACCATTATCCAATCCAGAGGAAGTGAAAGTAGAAGAGACCTATGAGATGGGGGAGCAGCAGTGTGTGGATGAAGACCTACCTACACATATCGCCACAGGTAATTAAATACAGTTCTTGTTGCGTCTCTACAAGTCAGTTTCCCCCTTAAGCCCATTAGGTTGTTAGAGTAGACCCTTTCTTCCCAATAATTGCTTTTGCCTCCATTTGATTATTTGAGGCGATTTGATTTAAGGAGCCTCCCATAAAATCTTAAGCTGGGTACACACTTATCGATGTGTACCCAGACAATATGTTAGCCCGACTGGCCGACATATCTTACTACGGGTACACATTGAGCGATGTAATGAACGATGGAATGATCCCTTGTTTCATCTTTCATTACCTGCAACAGCGACGCATGCGATATTGTCCGTGCAGCACGGCAGACCAGACGATATCGCATGTGACCGTGGGAGTGTTCAGACAGTCCGTACACTTTGCGATCCGCACGATCTGTAGTTCCGATCTGCATCGGAACACTAGATCGTTCGTTTTCGGTGAATCGCATAGTGTGTGCCAAGCTTTGCACATAAAACCCACTCCCTCGCCAACTGTAATTGAATGTTGGGGATCTCTGATTTGGAACCCCAGCAGTATGGCTGATACCCAATCTTAGCATCACATACCCTGTGTGTTAAGCCTTAGGAGTCTATATAATAACCATCATTCGAATGGCTGACTCAATGTGGAAGTACTCAGCTGACTGTGGCCTATTAGCAGTGATATTATGTACATTTACATTTTGTCTTTGGTATCAGTTGACTGAGATCAGAGACACTGATGCCTCTTGAAAGCCTGTAGAGAGCGCCAAGCAGAAGCGCTGCCAGGGTGGTGAGAGCATGGTGCTGGGCATATTGTAAATGAAGGTTAGACGTGCTTTGCATCCCCTCTCGCCAATACTATTGTGAATATCTCATGCTGTGCATTATCTGTGATGTATAACAATGTATGTATGTTAAATTGTGGTGTCTTGCTGTTCTTATGACACTTTATCCTATGAGAGCTGCTGTATGTACCCTTGGGCTGTTTAGGGAAACCATTCTCCAGGAGAAGTTGCACTGGCTTCTAGCTAAAGACTTTGCAGGAGTTCCTCCACTAGGGCCATGCTTTATGGCCTTTTGATCTTTATCCGGATCAGGTAAACTGGCTGGAGCAGAACCCTGCATGGTGCGTTTTGCAACCCCAAGGACTTGGAGGAGACCTCCATCTATTAGGGTGGCCACTCTTTATTATACAGGTGCCCAGCCCAGCCCCACCATTGGACCTAAGAGCTCTCTGGACTATGTGATTAAGGGTTATACTTCCTGTTGAACTGGCATGGGTCATGCTAATGATTGGATCTGCTAAGGCTCCGTGGAACTTGCTAGTTTGTGGACCTGTCTAAAGCAGGAGGACATTGAAATTGGTCCCTGTCCCGGCATCAGAGAGATGAACGCTGCATGGCTTGGTGACTGATTGCACTACAGAGGATATGGTCATTAGAGCCTTTTTTAGACTATGGTAGGTTAGTCCAGTAAGCTCTGAATCTCCTGTTGGTTATCAGCTATATGGATGTATAGGTTTGTAAGTCCATACATTCTGTTTTTTAAATTAAAGTTGTGTTAGTATGTTTTATCTTTGCCGAATTGATTCCGAACCCGCGGATGTACCAGGTATTTTTTGGATAGCACATACGGCTGCTTCGGGCAGACCAGCTAGACTGTTTGGGTGAAAGAGCTAACCATAAGCTCTGTATCCTCACAGGAATTACCACTTAAGATCCTCTTAAAGACTTTCCACTGCAGCTATGCTAGAATTTAAGGTTGAATTGTGCAGTTGCTTCTCTTTCCATTACATAGCTGAAACCATGCCTTTGGAACACTGCCGGTTAGGCTTTCTGTAACATCACTGCCCCTGCTTTGAATCCACAAATCTGTACAGATCATTTCTTATACATTGGAACAAGCTCTGGAGTTGCACTGCTGGAAGATAGAGAAGTGCTATCCTCCTAAGTATTGGTTGTCTTCCTTGAGGGATAGTGCAAGGACATAGTCTACTGAACAGATTTAGAGGAGCATAAAAAAAATATTTAGCTAACTAATACAGGTTTTTCGTAGATGTTGATGCCAAAAGATAGCATTTCTTACATTTGTAACACGGGGTATAGAAATGAGAACTCGACGGGTAGGTACTTGGTAAAGCAGTGGCTTTTAATGGCAGCAAACACTTCACCTTAGCATACGCCGTGTTCTCGACAGAATTTTTTTCCAGCCGGGTGGGGGCCTTCGCAATTATGCACGGGCCGGGAAAAGGGGTATCTACCTTACCATTCCAGGTCTCAGGCTGCTCCCCCACTGGCTCTCAGTCAGAAGTGCCCATTATGCAGTGCCCCCTGTATTTCTGCCCTTTATACAGTGCCCACTGTAGTTTTCCCCTTTATGCATTGCCCCCCTGTAGTTTTGCTTTGCCCTTATGCAGTACCCCCAGGCTTAAATAGTGCCCCTTAGGCAGTGCCCCCAGACTGGTCCCAGCCCAGAACTTACCTTAACTAGCTCGCCGCTCCCACTCCCGCTGCCTCGCTCTGACTGGATCTAACTAGATCCATCAGGCGCGCGGGGCAGGCTCCTCACGCTGACGTCACCCACGCCCTGCATCACTGGGAATGCTTGCCTCTGAAGCGATCGGAGGTTTCTTTAGCCTCCGGTCACTTCAGAGGCCAGCGTTCCACAGCAGGGGTCGACGGGGGAAAGTACCGGGCGGTAAACTGTTTCTGCTGGGCGATGCGCCTGCAGAAAACAGCCTGGGGAGAACACTGATATGTGAGCATAGGCCTGGATAGGCACATGGCAGAAAATAAGCAAATAAACATAAAGGTAAATGTCCCAGCACTCCATGTGCTTAACAGTCAGCAGTGCCAGGTCCTGGCACCCTAATGCTAACCACCACCCCCGCCTATCGCCTGGCCAGCTTGTCCGGCATCAGGAGGAAGGAGCATCAGGTCTGTGGGAGTTTTAAACCCTTCCTGTGCTCCAGTGATTATTACAGCTGGGTCTGTGTAAATGTGAAAACCTGCACTGCTAATGCAGAACGCACATGTTCCACTCCAGTCTCCCTTAGAGCGGGCTGATCCCACCAGAATGTGGTCACTTCAGGTGAGAGTCAACCCCTCTCACCACACATTTTAATTTTATAATTTGCCAGTTGCTGACTAAACCTAACTCTGATTTAGTTATGTGATTTACTTAAATATAAAAGCGCTTTTGTTTAGCACAGAATCGCAGTGTCGCCTCTGGCGGGACCTGTTGTTACCAGGGTTGTAGGTGAAGAGCTTGTAAAAGAAACCATGCAAACTGTGCACCTGTGACTGCAACATGGGATTCACAAGATGGCTGCCAGAGGAAATCGCAGTGCCGCCTCTGGCGTTGTTACCAGGGTTGTAGGTGAAGAGCTTGTAAAGGAAACCATGCAGACTGTGCTTCTGTGACTGCAACATGGGATTCACAAGATGGCTGCCAGAGAAATGAAATTCTTTCATTCCCAAATTAGATTCCCACAGGCAGGAGAACTTTAAATACAGATGTGTCCTCATACACTATTGCTGCAGTCGCACCAAACAGCCCTTTTTGGCGCCCGCCAGGTCCCGCCTGTCTCGACTTGCTTCTCTTCCGGCCAAAAGTGTGTCTTAGTAGCATCACATTGCAACTAAGTTGCACCATGAGACTGCGCTGGTATATCTGTGCGCGACTGAGCCTGTATATGATATACTACAATGCAACGGTCGCGGCTTTTTTCCACGCCAAGGTTTTTTCCATGCAACGGTCGCGGCTTTTTTCCACGCTTTGCTTAGTATACAGACTGTCACACAAATATTCAAGTGTTGCATATGAAATTGATTTAGTGCGGTTTCCTTCATCAGTTTGCGACTAAAGCCCGTATTCAATTTGAGCGGACCCACAATACTTTTTCGCCTCCCGGACTTTTCGCCTACATTGCGTATTTTGCAGGTGGAAAAGTATTGCCCGCGTATTGCAGTATTCAATTTGAAAGTAGGCGAAAACGGGATCCGGCGAAACTTAAACAAGCGGAAAGTACTGACAGATTTGGGGAAATCAGCCAGACACCCCCCAAAAGATGCTCTGACATGGGGGTCAGCTATGGTTCCCCCCGATTTGGCTTGCTGAAGGCATTTGGTGTCTTTAAACGGGCTCAATAGCTGCTAAATAGCGTTTTTGTATACGTGGTGCAGAATAGCATTCAGGAGTATTTTTTGGCAGAAAATAACGTATCCCAGCAAATTTGGGGTACTTGAAAAAAGGGGGTCAGCATCTTTAAAAGTTGTTATAGTGAAGTTTAAAAAATCATGAAATATCCACCTTTCGCAAGCCCCTGCAATGAAAAAAACACTTGGGGCATACTTGGGGACCCCCCCAGAGTCAAGTTCGCTAGTTTTTAACTTTGTCCCCAACATTTATTTTTTTTTCGCCCCCAAATTCAAAGTGATTTTTTGGGGGTGTTCTTAAGTCTTTTTTTTTTTTTTTTTAATTGACACATATTACCTTTTGGGGACTGTCTGAAGGCTGCACGGGGGTTCCCGCAACGTTGCACCCCAAAACCCCAATTCTGCACTTTTTTCCGCCTGCTGTTCATAGGCGAATCAAATAAAATCAAAACAGGCGAAAATGACATCATCGGCGAAAAGTTTCCACCAAAAACATGCAAAAACGGCTTTTCGCCTCAAATTGAATACGGGCCTAAGACGCATTTACAGGCAAAAAAAAATTCTAGAGAGACTCTGCGCAAGCAGAGCTGCACGAGACATGGCTGCTCACTCGCGGTAGGTGTCTCGTGCCACATGGAGTATTAACGCTATATTTATGAGGGCACATCTGTAGCTGGTTACCCCGTTATGTTATAACTATGTATACTCTATATCACTGCTCTCTACAGCATTGTTGAACATTCAAGCTCAATATAAATAAATGTTATTATAATAGCAATGCTCAGGCCACTAATATTCACATCCTCTACTAAATCCTATATAAACATCGTATTCAGTGTCTGTGTGGTTCTTACAGATGGATCTAGTAAGAGACCAGAGAGATGTCCCAGCAATCCTTCTACTGCACAGGATGGTACAGAGGAAGATCACCGTATTGAGCAGGATTATCGGGTAGGTGGGATCAGGTCTTCCGATGAATGTGGAAAGCGAGAGGGGGCTTTGATGTGTAAGGTTCATTTAACAATCTAAAATGTAAGGTTGTTTTTAATGATATAGTGCCAGCATATTCCTTTTTTTGTTGTGTTTGGAATTCTTTGATCACATTTTGTTCTTCTGTAGTGTGATGATCTGGCTGATTTGACAATCGAAGTTGAATCTTCTGGAGATGAAGATGAGACTGAAGAAGAAATGTCTGACTGGGATGAGATAGACTGCGAGGAAGATGACATTCCTACAGATAGGGTCACAAGTGAGTAACAACACTACTATAAAATAAGCAGTAAAGGTACTAACCTTGCTGTATAGAGGATATCCATGCTTGACCACAGGTGACTTAATTAGTACCTCCAGTCAATTTGATTAACCACCTGTGCTCAACCATGGATATTTCTAAAACCTGAACTGTTGGGGAGCCTTGGGGACCGCGTTTGAGAAGCTCTGTCCTATGGATTCCAGTAGTGGACTCCCTTCTTCTCATGAACTTTTTCCTCAGCATGCAACAGACTCTATATTGCAGTTATTCAGGAGTGTTCCTGGGTCCATACCTTAGAAAAAGGTTACTCCAGAGTGTCTTCCTCACTGTATAAGTTCTTGGTGACCTAGTCAGCCAGCAGTTCTCGTAAGCGTTAGTGTTCTGCTCGGGTCCATCCATGATTTGGAATCATCCTCGATGGAGGAATGTGATATTCCTGGGGACTCAGAATATGAGGATAGGGGAGATTGACTCCTCAAGCAAACAGGGAGATGAAAAGTTAGTGTTGTCAATCTGACAAACTCCGTATTCAGGATCCAGTGTAACCAGAGGTTTCTGTTGCATCCTTATTAAAAAGGAAATATAAGCTGTCTTTCTATAATCCCCTCAGTTGATGAAAATTTTGGAGGCCTGGCAGAAACCGGATAGGTTTCAGGTGCCCCTTCTCAGAAGATGGCTTGAGCAACTGTAGAGAACCCACCTACAAAGACACTCCAATAACTTGCCCATGAAACGGCCTTTTTATGCATTCACTTCAAGCCACCGTCCAGAATGCCCATGGTTTTGCACCGTCTGTGCTAATGCCAGCGATTCCGTACACAACAGCGGTCTCTGCAACCATCTGCATTGTGTACACCTCTGAAAAAAAATTATAAGCTCCCACTTGGCCGTCAAAGTCATGGGATAATGAGCATTGAGGGGTTTGTTACCCATTGTCAATTACTGACTGTATTAGTTTATCTCACTCACAATGACCCACATGCAAACACCTGTAATTTGCAGTACCTGCACAATTTTGACGCAATAGATCTGCTATATTTATAGCAGCAATCAATTTTAAGGCCAAACTAACCTGTTTTGGCCTTTTAAACTATTTGGTATTTGCCTTTGCCCACGTTGTAGAATGGGCAGGCCATCATTGCCAATAATCACAGAAACTGAACCCCCGTTTACAAATGTAATCAGTGTCATAATTCACATGCAGGATGGAGTGCGAATAAATCTGAGATTGTCCCGGTGATCGTGGAAGTTGTTGAACCCTGTAAAAAGAGTCCCCAGCAGTCGGAGGTGAAGGAAGAAGAGGTTCGTAGAAGCAACAAAACAGGTTGGTAAGAGTGCGGTGCTGCTTCCTTTGTTTCCCTGATTGGCAGCTCTCATCTTCCTGGGCTCAGGTGCTGGCGATCACTCTGCAGTAGCCCTTGCTGGTGGCAATTCCATGATATCCAGATCCACTTGAGTATATGTAACTTCCTACTGAGCCTCCTTTCCCAGCTCTGCTACAGGATCTCCCAATGGTGATTCATGCTCCCTGCTCAGACCTCCCCAGTTATAGCAGCTTTTGAGCACATATGACTAGACCCATCGGGATGCTTGTGAATATAATGGGAATATTTAACCTTTAATCATAGGGATACTGTCGCTTTTTCTCCTTAATTTGCAGTGACCACTTGTAAATGTCTCCAGTAAGCTGCAAAGTTGAGGAGACTCTTGTATAACATACCATGTGTCTGGTCTATGGATCAGATAGCTGGCTTACAGCTCCTTTGGATTCAAACTATTCCTGGCAAGACAAATCCGGAGACGTGTAAATATTATGGGAATAATAGGCGATTGGGAGAATATACCTGAAATATTACAGTATATACTAGCTGAAGTGCTCGATGTTGCCCGGGTTGAAGTTATTACTATTATAGTTTTATTATGTGATATCATCCAAATCCATCCAGTGGAAGGGCCAGAACAGGCTCCCTGGGTCAAAGTTCTGCCCAGCGTACACCAACGGGAGGTCCGACTCGGACCCTAACCCCCCTAAAACCTGTCCAGGATCCAACTGGACCACCTCGCATTGGTTTCAGGGCCATAACTAGGGTAGTGTGACCAGTGCCATGGCACAGGGCACCGCAGGACAGGGGGCGCTGTTTGGACCTGTCAATTTTCGTTTTTTTATCATTCTTACTTGTAGCTTCCTCTTCTTTTATCCCCAGCATCTCCTGGCCTCCCCTATCTCTTCCCTGGCCTTCCCCATGAGGCCATCGCCCTTTTTCAGGTTCACTATCTTATGTCCCTATTTAAAAAATGAAGGGGGGGGGGGCGCCAATGGTCTCTGACACAGGGCACCAAAAAGTCTAGTTACGGCTCTGGTTAGTTTATCCCATTTGGTTCCGGGGGGTCCTAATGCATAACCACACAGGCCAACAAACAGACCAATGAATCTTATATATAAGATATTAGACCTATAACTATATTCCAAATCTGTAAAAATGTCTTTATTTTGCCTATGTATCTAAATACATATTTTGCTTAAGAATATGAAGAATCCTCTTTCAATTGTGCACAGGCCAAGATGTGTACCTCATTTTTGTCTGGGATTGGACCTGCAAGGTCTTCATTTATAAACCAAACAAAGTTACCTATAAACTTGCTTTGGTTCCTCTTAAGGGGCAAATCCATTCAGACTCAATCGGACAATGCCATAGCTGTGACCTACATAAACACCTGTTGCTTTTAAGCGATGAATAAAACGGGCCAATATAAATTGTCTCATCAATATCAGCGGTTTCTACTACAGGATCCATAGGCTCCACAGGGAGACCTTGGGGTATAGGTAATGGAGTCATTTGGGCACCACGCAGTTAAAATTTTCTCCCAGGATGCACAGTCTCCCCCTATACTCCGCCCCTGGGCCAGAGGCACCTCAGTTTCTTTGGGTGCCCAGCCGGAGTCTGTTCATTGATAAAAGCAGCGGGGCTGTGCTAGCCCTGGAAGATTTTTCAAGCAAGAAGTCTCTTCAGTTCTTCAGAGCGGACAGTCCAGGGGATGTCCGCGCTGCTGTTCCGTCACCCCGCCAACGCTGGTACTGATTTGGGGATCTCGGCGGAACTCCGGGGTCTTGGCTAGCAGGGGACCCTGCGAGGATCCCTGGACTGCAGCCGGGCGCTACGGGGAGCAGGTAAGCGGCGGTGACCCGTTGAGCAGCAGTCTTTTCCTCCGAGGCTTGGGGGGACTCCCCGGGGATGGTGGAGACCTGCGCTTGCACTAGACCACCAGGGACACACGCTGGTTCTGTCTGTGCGCGAACCAGCGTCCTGGGGGTTAATCGCCGGCCAGGGGAGACTGCCTTCCCTGTTCAACAGCCGGCTCCTCCCCTCTTCTCAGCGCGCCTTTCCACTGCGGTCTGGCTGGGCTGAGGCAGCGCTACTCCTCCGGATACGCCCCCTCTGAACTCTCTGGCGGCCATTTTCTCAGGCTAGTCGCAGATCTTTCTGGAAGTGCGGAGTCCGGGTCCCCCTGCATACCTCTCCCCTATCATGGTCAGTGTATGTAGCACTATAGCCTACCAGACGCTGTGTCTGTGTAGTTGAATGGTAGTGCCATTTGTGCAGGTGTTTTTCTGCATTGAATGTGACCTAGCGCTGTCTGTCTGTATTCTTTTCCAGAAATCTGTCAATATTACTTTCCCTGTATATTTTTTCCTCACTGAGCCCTTACAGTACAGGTGCTGTCAGGGTCTGTATTAAGTCTCTTAGTTAATTCTACCTGTGTGGTGGGTCACATATAAGTGTGCATGCTACCCCCTCTACATTATGTCAGGTAGTGATGATAATGTGTAGAACTATGCTCCTGGCCTGCAGTCATGCCAAAATTGTGCTGCAGGGTTAGGTGAGGGAGATCTACTACGTGAGGGTTTTTGTGTGAGATGTTATGCTTCTCCAGGCCCCTCTGCCGTCTCAGCCACCTCACAGGAGCCCCCCTGGGCGTGCTTTGCTCAGGCATTGACTGCCATTGCGGGATGTTTGGCAGTACCCCCAATGTTTCCCCCGCTGGGGTTCCCACAGCAGGCGGTTGTACCCTCCCAGAGCCTGCCTCAGCAGGCTGAACCCATACAGGTGGTTTCTGATCCTCCATGGGTGCATACATTCTCTACTACGGTGCAGAACCTGACGGATGTGCTGCAGGGCAATGCACTCTTTAGACCGGCTAAAAGACCATTGCCGTCATCTCGGTATACCAATTTATTGACGATGTCATGACGTCTGATGACGGGGAGCTTCCAGATATGTCTGACTCCGAGCCCTCTACACGAGAGGTGGAGCCTAAGTCTAACATTTGTATTCCGGGTCTGATACGGGCTGTCCGTTCGGCCTTGGTCATAGAGGAGGTTCGAACCGCCAGCTCCCAAGTCCAGACATCCCTATTTCAAGGACATAAAGTTTATTGCTGCCATATTTCCTTTATCTGATCAGCTGATTGACCACCTGGAGGTGGCATGGAAATCACCTGGAAAGCGTTACCAGCCTCAAAGAAGCTTGGCTTATGCGTATCCCTTTGCTGAGGATTATATTACCAAGTGGGAAACTTCCCCGGTGGTGAATTCCTTAAAGGATACTACGGATTGGAAAGTGGAGGTTTGTTTGAAGTCCATATATTCTTTCTCAGGGGCAGCTGCCAGGCCAGCCATGGCTATCTGCTGGGTAGCCAGAGCTATGGAGTTCTGGGCAGACTCTCTTGAAAGGTCCTTTTCTTCGGATGCTACCAGCTACTGGGATCCATGGTATCGACTTTTGACATAGTGGAATATGCCCAGTTTCATTCCCGGCCTCTGCAGAAATTGATCCTCTCCAGATGAGACGGGTTGCCCAATCGGATAAAGACACAAACGATGGTGCTCTCTCCTGAGGTGCGTTTGTCTCTTGTTTGATGGCTGCAGACAAGTTGCCTCACCAAGGGGCACCCCTTTTGGATTCCGGACTGGGTCCTCCTGACTACGGACGCCAGTCTTCGGGGTTGGGACGCAGTGACGGTGGACAGCAGAGGAGTCTGCCCTGCCAATCAACATATTGGCACTTCGGGCGCTCTTCAGGGCCCTGGAACGAGCCAGACTCCTACCTCACGGAAAGCCGTGCAAGTTAATTCAGACAACGCCATGACTGTGGCTTACATCAACCATCAAGAAGGAACTCAAAGTCAGGCGGCAATGACAGAGGTGTCCGGCATTCTGACATGGGCGGAAGGCCATCTCCCAGCGATATCGGCAGTGTTCATACCGGGAGTTCTCAATTCGGAAGCGGACTTCCTCAGCCATCACGACATGCATTCAGGGGAATGGTCTCTTCACCAAGAGTTGTTGTAGCTCCTAGTGGGCAAGTGGGGCCTTCCAGACGTGGACCTCATGGCCTCCTGACACAATCACAAACTGCCAGTGTACGGGTCCAGAACAAGAGACGCCAAGGCTCTCCTGGTAGACTCTCTTGTCAGTCAGATGAACCTTCCAGTTTGCGTACCTATTTCCTCCAGTTGCCCTTCTTCCTCGAGTAATTCAGAAGTTCAAACAAGGAGGCACTGTTGTGCTGGTGGCTCCAGCGTGGCCCAGACGTCGCTGGTACTCAGGTCTTCAGATTCTCTCCATAGACACTCCATTGCTGTTGCCTCAACGTCCGCACCTGTTTTCTCAAGGTCCTTGCCTCTATCCGGACCTGCGTCGTCTGACGGCGTGGCTCTTGAGACATCCCTCCTAAGGTCTAAGGGTTTTTCTGGCTCTGTGGTTAACACCATGCTTGGAGCACGTAAACCAGCCTCTGCCAGGATTTACCACAGGATGTGGCATATTTACTTTCTATGTTGTCGTCCCAAGGTTTACGATCCCCAGGTGTTCCAGATATCCGGAGTTTTGTCTTTCCTGCAGGCGGGTTTGGACCTTGGTCTCCGCCTTGCCTCACTGAAGGTGCATGTCTCTGCCCTTTCAGTTTGGTTCCAGCGAAGGATTGCTGTTCTTCCTGTTATTCACATTATCCTCCAGGGTGTCCTTCGCATTCTTTGTCCCTCTTGTGGCGCCTTGGGATTTGGCTGTTGTCCTTGGGGCCCTCAATTTGAACCCCTGGATCTCAAATGGCTTACAGCTAAGACTGTTTGTTTTTCTTTTGGCTATAGCTTCCGCTAGAAGAGTGTCAGACTTGGGGGCTCTTTCTTGTCGTTACCCATTTCTGTTTTTTCACCAGGACAGGGCAGTGCTTCGGACCCTGGGTTCCTTTCTAAGGTGGTTTCTAGTTTCCACATTAATGAGGAAATGATTGTACTGGCCTTTAATTCTTCAGACCTCTCGGCAGGTGAGGCCTCTTTGGATGTGTTACGTGCCCTCACGCATTATGTGAACCGTACCAGTTCCCTTCGGAAGTCAGACTCCTTGTTTGTACTCTAGCCAATAGTCTAGGCCAGCCAATAAGCAAACTTTGGCTAGGTGGATTCGCATGACGATCTCTGAGGCTTACACTTCTGAGGGCCTTCCAGTACCGCCCTCTGTTGCTGCTCATTCTACTCTGTCTGTGGGTCATTCGTGGGCAGCTCACCGTGGCACCTTGGCTGTTCAGCTTTGCAAGGCGGCCATGTGGTCTTCTGTCCAGACCTGTCTGAGGTATTATGCACTTCATACCTTTGCCTCTCTGGATGCTTCCTTTGGGCAGCGGATTCGCCTCTCTGCACAGGAGCATCCCCACCCTTAAAGGGACTGCTTTGGGACATCCCCAAGGTCTCCTTGTGGAGCCTATGGACCCTGCAGTAGAAAATGAGCAATATAAGAACTTACCTTTTGTTATCTCTCTTTCTACGAAGTCCATAGGGTCCACAGGGCACCCACCCTGATGCACCTGTGCTTCAGATGGGCTTCGCTCTGGTCACTGGTTTTCCGTCTCCTTCTGTGTAAGAATGTGATTCTTGAGTGTTCCAGAATTTCTTTTCTCCTCCAGCGGCCTTTGGCTAGCTACGAAACTGAGGTGCCTCTGGCTCGGCGGTGGCGTGTAGGGGGAGACCCAGTGCATCCTGGGAGAAAATTTTAACTGCGTGGTGCCCGAATGACTCCATCACCTATACCCCAAATAGTGTTCCCTCTAGCTCCGGCGGGAGGCAGGGCGCCGGAGCTAGAGAGGGCATGCCCGTGCGCGCGCGACCGAGAAGGGGGCGTGGTCATCGGAAAAGGGGGCGTGTCTATAAGACGCGTCCCCTTTTCGTCACTCTTGGGGGCGTGCCCGGCACTTACCGACACGCCGGGCAGCCCCCAAGCCCTGCAGACAGGGAGAATAGATGCCGGGCGCATGCGCCCGGCGTCTATTCTCCGGCGGTGACCGGGTCACCGCATGTTTCTCCACCCGCGGGACACTGCGTCCCGCGGGTGAGAGTGGCTCCCGCAGGCTGTGAGGGCAGGGCACTTTTTGCCCTCCTCCTGGAGGGCAGGGTGCTTTTTGCCCTCCAGAAGGAGGGCAGGGCGCCGCGCCCCGCTAAAACAGCCTAGCGGGAACGCTACCCAAGGTCTCCCTGTGGACCCTATGGACTTCATAGAAAGAGAGATAACAAAGGTAAATTCTTACCATAGCTCTCATTATTCATCCCATGGGAGGACAATTTCGAAGCTGTCCTCCTGAGCCAGCATGCCATTTATCTGATGGAGGTTGAGCAGTGAGGGAGAAGAAACAATGAGGGAGATATTTTAATCAATGGGAGGCATATGAGACGGGCAATAGGAGAAATATGAGGGCAAGGTTTGTATATGTGTAAAGTAAAATATAATCTATATTCGTGTCAAATGTTATGAATAATTTAATTCAGCTGTGATGCGGCCCACTTGTACTTGTTTGTACCTATTGGAAAGTTTTGTCTTGGAAAGTTTCTAGAGCATGCCACTGGTCTACGTAGGTAGGCTGTCATCATTGCATAAGATAGTTAGCCTCCTTGTTATATATGATGTGCTAAGAGAGTAACTTTATTTTGGCTGCTCTTGGATGCAGGCATTGAGTGTAGTGCATCCTTAGTCAGTGGGACGAAGTCAGGAAATTTGAATGGTGTAGTGCAAAAGAGTTTTGTCATAATGAAATCTGCTGATGTAGGGTCATTGATCTGGCACCAAACCGGCCTTTCCCATACAAGGCTGAGCCAGCGTTGAGTAAGGATAAGCAACAATTATACATTTGTATGGTTGTTACTTTACATTTGTGTTTTGAATGCCCAGGTCATATTTATCAATAATAAGAAAAAAACGAACATCCAGTTGGAAATGTAATTAGTGTCCTAATTCATATACAGGGTGGAGTGCAAAAAAATCTGACATTGTCCCGGTGATTGTAGAAGTTGATGAGCCCTGTGAAAAGAGCCCCCAGCAGTCGGTGGTGAAGGTGGAGGAGGTGGAAGAAGTCCATATAGGCAACAAAATAGGTCAGTAACACTAGAATGTTTGCAGTAGTGCATCGTGGTTGTCTGAGTCTCAGGACACCATAATGTGTTTATATTATGTACATTGGACTTTTTTTGAGCTGTTACCTGAGTATTATTGTTAAGGGATTTTTATTTATTATTTACACAGATTTCAATGTGTTTTGATCATATTGAAGGTATACACCGGTATTTAATTTATGGATGTGTCTCATTGGAAAAGCATTATTTTACACACATTGGTTACCGGATCATCTTCTGTTAGAGGGAAGCGGGCATAATGGTTCATCCTACGCAATGTGCTTTGTGTCCTTCTCTCTGCGCGCGATTGTGCAAATCGGCACTGACACCATTTAACATACAGCATTCTGGGAAAGATTGCGGTCAGCGACACTGCAGAACACTTGTAGGGCGCCTGGCATGTTACACCATTTTATTTGTATATTTATCCAACCGTTCTTTGTGTAGCACACACATTACGCAGCCCTTTACAAAGTTTTTCTTCTTATCAAATAGTCTTTTTTTTTATTTTCACTTTATAAAAAATCGATAAACCAACAGCAAACAAAAGAAGCTGCAACAATATAATAAACATCACATAGAAAAATGTTAGGCAATCACGTACATGTATTAAACAAAAAATCATTGAGGAGTGACTGCAGAGTCGAGAAGCCATAGACAAGGCATCCCAGATGGTCAAATGTGTACCCCATCAGTGGTCAACACAAACACCATAGAGACTGAATGGAGACCTGCACCACCGATCACAAACCTTATGATCTTTTCCTATTGGTATACATATCTTTCTCATGGTCAGCCGTGTCATTGACCAAGCCTGCTATTTATTATAGAGGGACATTCAGGTATAATGACTTTTGCCAGCATGTAAAGACAAATGACATATTTGTACATAATCGCATTAAGAGTTTCTTCAAGTGAAATTCCAAACAGGCAACTTTTCGAACACAAGGGCGGAACAATAGGTGCTGTAATTCTAATATAATTCTAAACCTCCACCCGTAACCCATATACCAAAGGGCAAACCCAGAGCATATGCCAAAAGTCACTCCCAGGTAGCCCGCATTTAGCCCTCTCCCCAATACTATGGGCATGGGAAAACCCTGGCATAGACCTGAATAAGCAAATGTTCAAGTTTATTTAACCCAAAATTTAAACAATTTAAAAGAACAATTCTACAAATACATTGCCATACTGCAATACTATATAATGGGAGCCAATACATTTCACTTACTAATCTCTCTAAGCCAATCGCATAAAGTCCTATGGAACCAGGGTTAACCTCACCCTAATTGTGATGAAGGCAGCATTTCTGCTAAAGGTGTCTACCTGCTAGGTGGACGTAGATTTCCTGGCCTCGCAGCTGCCACGATGGTGACCCTAGCTTGCGACTGCAGCAAGGAGGGGTCTATTTCCTACAGACCCCTCCTGTTGTATTTACATTAAGATAGAATTGCACAGCCGCTTGTGTGCTGCTCTGCTATGAGGCCCCCACAGTTCTGTATCTTCTCTGGATATCCAAATGGTGAATCTTATTTAACAGAGACCGGACAGAAGCTCTGCCCTTCTTATTCCTCATCTCCCTGCAGAACTGGTTCTTATAGTGGATCTCCACAAAGGAGCCTAGGCACTGATGATGTCAGCAGGGTAACCTTCACAGAGGTACCCTTTGCAGTTATTTTATGAGATCCAGACCACTTGGTGCTTCCTGGGAGAGTTGGCCAGACCTCTGCATGCATAGTCCCGGGACATATAGCGGAAATAGCCGGTGCTTAGCGCCTTCTGAATGTGCAGTCCCTTATAGTATAAGCCAGTGTTTCCCAACCTCTGTCCTCAAGGCACACCAACATTCCAGGTTCCTTCTTCAGGGTCCATAGGGCTCCACAGGGAGACATTGGGGTGTAGGTGGGACCTGGAGGACCGGACACCAACAGCAAAGCTTTTCAATCCCAGGATGCTCTGGTCCTTCCCCCCCCCCCCCCCCCCCTATACCCCGCCCACAGCCTGAGGGCACTTCAGTTTCGTTGGTGTCCGGCAGTAGCTGGGCCACCATTATAACAGGGGGTGCCTTATGCATCCCAAGCTCAAATTTTTTATTTTTTTTATTTTATCTTTTTATTTCTATCAGAAGGGTGAGCAGCACCAGACTGTCCTGCGGACATCTGTGCTGCCACCCCATCATCCCTCCGCGGCGCTGTGACTCCAAGCCTGTACTAGGTACGCCCGGCGGGGATCCAAGGGGGACTCTGGCTCGCTCACTACTTCACTAGACCTCCAGGGCATTAACATACTGGCGCAGAGACATATTATTAAGGCCAGGGGACCCGGTGGTTAATGTCAGCCAGGGGATAAGGCGCTCTCCTTGAAGCCGCCTTCCCCAGCTCAGGGCGCCATTCCACTGCGGTCCTGGTGTTCCTTGGGCTGCTCGGCCTTCACCCTACGCCCCCTCAGAGATGTGCAGCAGCCATTTTAGGCAAGCAGTCTCCAGTAATCGCTGGGTCCAGCCTCCCTATATACCTCTCCCATGGGCCAGGTTATACAGCGCTATATCCTACCAGCCACTACGGTCTGTGTAGTTGATAATAGTGTCCATTGCAGATGTGTAATGTTCTATTTTGATTTGTATGTGAAATTGTGCTAGCGCTAATCTCCGTTTTTCTATTCTGTCAGTTATAACTATCCCTTCTACTATACCCTGTCATACTAAGGTATAGAGGGTCATTGTACCTCACACTTGTGAGGGCTATCACATACTTCATACCGCGTTGCACACTACATTGTGCCATATCGAACGCAGTTGCACGCTCCCTGGTGTCATATATAGCTACAGGGGGGCCACCAATAGCGCAGCTGCACACTATGTTGCACATTACCTTGTGATATATTATAAAAAGCACTGTTGCATATTATATTGGGCCATATCACATACTGCAGGGTGTTCACTGAACTGTATCATTACTATGGCTGCCACAGGAAAGAATAACAAACAGCCTCAGGATCCTGCCCCTATTCTGTTGTCCTGTAACTCCTGCTCAGCGGGCTTAGCCCCAGAGGACCTCATCCAGGATGGGCTTTGCACTAACTGCCCCAGGTTCCTCAGCCCCGGTGTCTCTTCCTCAGGACCCACCCTGGGCAGCCTTTTCACAGATGCTGGCAAAAATTACGGAACAGAAAGCGGCCCTCCGCTCCCCCTGTGGGAAGGCCACAGCAGGTACTCCCTGCAAATCCTTTGCCTCCCCTATTGGTAGACATGCTGTCTACCACAGTACAGAGTTTGGCTACTACTTCTACAGCCTTGCAGCAAATGCTACAATGGGAAAAGCCTTTACCTACTAAGCCCTCTAAACATGCCGTTATCCTCCCAGTCCACTCAGTTATCTGATTCTGACATATAATCTGGGGAGGCAGAAGACACAGACCTCTCTCACTCTGACTCCATCTCCGGAGAAAGAAGCCACCCTCTAAACTAGATATACCTGCTCTTGTCAGAGCTGTAAAATCTATTTTACAAATAGAAGAGGTGGATTCTCATGTAACTCGTTTGGTTAAAATGCCACATTACCCATTCATACTGCTAGCTCCTTGAAGGAGACTACAGATAGACGTATAGAAGCTTGTCCTAAATCTATTTACTCTCTTACAGGAGCTATTACTCGTCCTGCTAAGGCTACGGCCTGTGTGGCGAAAGCCATTGAGAGTTGGGCAGAGGCCCTAGAAGAAACGCTTCCCCCTGATGCTTCAAGAGAGCAACTCTCCTATGTATATCAAATTAGGGATACAGCCTCCTACTTAGGTGAGGCAGCTATGGATACGGCTCTCCTGGCCTCCAGGATATCTGCTACTTCGAGAAAGCAGATTCAGACTCCAAACGGGCTCTGGACACTCTCCCTTATTCGGGAGACATCCTATTTGGTCCAGAGCTAGACAAAATTGTGACTACTTTGGCAGCTTCCAAGACTGCGTTCCTGCCCTATACCTATAATAGAAACAAAAGGATGATGTCCTAGGTTTGTTTCGCCCTCAAGGCAAAGCCAAGGGCCAGTCCTTTCCACGGCAATTGACATCAGACAGGGCCTTCAAGCCTAGGGCCAAACAGGCCTGGGCTACTAGATGTCCACCTGCCAAGTCTGCGGACAAGCCTGCAGCCTGACGGGGTTGGCCTCTCAACTTCTTCAATTTACCCAGGTTTTGCATTAAGCTACGTCGGATACCTGGGTAAGAGAAATGGTCTCCCACCGATGCACCCTCTCCTTCTTGATGCCCCACCCCCCCTCCAAACAGTTCTTTCGCACCGGACCTCCATCGGACTCAACCAAGGCCCTGCTACTTCACAAAGCCATTTAGCCTCACAACGGGACAAGGGCAATTATCCTACCCTTTTCTTAGTTCAGAAGCCCAATGGGTCTCATCGGCTTATCCTCAACCTCAAATCTCTGAACAAGTTTATCAGGATGCCCAAGTTTCGTATGGAAACTCTTCGTTCAATTATTCTAGCTATGGAGCCTGGATTTATGGTATCCCTGGACATTCAGGACGCTTACCTACATGTATCTATAGCGCCTTCTCGTCAACAATATCTCCGGTTTGCGATACTACAGCAACATTACAAATTTCAGACTCTGCCATTTGGTCTCTCAACGGCCCCTCAGATCTTTACCAAGATCATGACAGTTATGGCGGCCTCTCTTCGTCGTCAAGGGATCAGACTGCTCCCATACATGGATGATCTTTTGCTGTTGGCCAGCTCCTCAGAGTCTCTTCAACGCAATCTGCAGGTAACCATTACCTTTCTACAAATGCACGGTTGGCTGATCAACTGGAAAAGGTCTTCCATGACATCCTCTCAAAGGATGGTACATTTGGGAGCCCTCCTGGACTTTCGAGTTCAGAGAATCTTCCTGGCGGCAGACGATTTCAGCATTACAGTACAGACTACACAGACTGCTTCACAATCGCAGAGTGTCGATTCACTCTGCAATGCAGGCCTTGGGATCAATGGTGTCCACCTTCCACATGGTGGAGTTCGCCCAGTTTCACTCCAGTCTGCTACAACACCTTATCCTCTCCAGGTGGAACGGGCTACCCCATCTGCTCAAATCCCAGATGATGAGCCTCCCCCTAGAGGTTCGTCTGTCCCTAACCTGGTGGCTACAGACTCCCCATTTGAACCCGGGTCGTCCCTTTTGGATCGCGGACTGTGCTCTCCTCACCATGGAGGCAAGCCTTTGAGGGTGGGGCTCAGTAACTGGCCAACACTCCTTCCATGGCCGATGGCCCCCAGTCGAGGCAATGTTGCCAATCAATATCCTGGAACTTCGAGCCATATACAGAGCTCTCACTCTGGCTCAGAATATTCTGAAAAACCGGCCAGTACAAGTACAATCCGACAATGCCACGGCTGTGGCCTACCTCAATCTTCAAGGGGACACTTGAAGTAAATCAGCAATTACAAAAGTGTCCCGCATTCTCACTTGGGCCAAATGCAATCTCCCAGCCATCTCCGCAGTGTTCATCCTGGGGATTTTCAATTGGGAAGTTGTTTTCCTCAGCCGTCACGACATGCATGCAGAAGAATGGTCTCTACATCCAGAAGCCTTTCAGCTTCTGGTGGACAAATGGGGTCTTCCAGAAGTGGATCTCATGGCCTCAAGACACAACAACAAACTTCCAGTTTATGGAGCAAGAACAAAGGGCCCCGACGCAGCCTTCATAGACACCTTGGTGTCTTGGACCTTGCAGTTGGCATATCTCTTCTCTCCAATATCCTTGCTTCCTCGAGTGCTTTGGAAATTCAGACGGAGGAGGCACAGTCCTGTTAATAGCTCCGGCTTGGCCCAGAAGTCATTGGTACTCGGATCTTCTAAGCCTTTCTATAGATGTTCCTCTTCAACTTCCTCCTATGAGTAGACCTGTTGTCTCAGGGTCCATGTCTACATCCGGACCTACCCCGTCTGTCTTTAACTGCTTGGCTCTTGAGACATCCCTCCTAACGGCTAAGGCAGTGTTGGGGAACCTCAGGGCCGGGGGCCTTATAATGCCCTCGGAATCATTTTGGTCTGGCCCTCAGAGCTTTTTTCTGCTAGCCTCATCTAGCTAGCAGGGTGCCTAGAATGGCACAGAAACAGACAAATCTCAGGTGCACAACTCCAGATTATTAATGATATATCTATAAATGCAATAAAATTTTGCAATCAATAGAGGTTTTTAGCATAATCATGGCCAAGCTTATGGGCCTACCCACCATATCCAGGTAACCTCTTTCGGGTAGGTCCCTAACATACCAAGGTTCAAATCCAGAGCGCAGGACCCCCCAAAAAATGCCCCAGCCAAGCTGCCCCAGGGCACCAGTATAGTAAGAAAAGTGCAGTGTAAAGAGATAGTTAAGAGCAGCTACAGCTGCATATAAGGAATGAAAATAAAAAAAGTTGAAGTACATATATATTAGACACACAGTGAAGGGTTAAAATGTGTTATAATGGAAAATGTGTTATAATGCAGTGCCCTGAGACATACCAGCCAATGCAATCCAGGGGGACCCACGCCCCAAAAATTTACCAAAATTGCACTACAGTATATAACTTTTAGGACTTACCTAGAATTGTGCCTAATACAGTGTGCATATACATTACCATACTACATGCTATTAAACCAATAAGGTAGGGTGCTAGCCCAGAATGGGGGCGTCTCCTTTCCCTCAGGTGTGCAATAAAGCACATTAAATGGAGCATATGGGAAAGATTTCTGGGCTGCACAACCTGACTCTATATATTAAGGGAGGTGCTACCTGATGAGACTAATTGCAGACACAGAAACAGACAAATCTCAGGTGCACAACTCCAGATTATTAATAATATATATAAATGCAATAAAATTTTGCAATCAATAGAGGTTTTTAGCATAATCATGGCCAAGCTTATGGGCCTACCCACCAATATCCAGGTAACCTCTTTCGGGTAGGTCCCTAACATACCAAGGTTCAATCTTTCCCATATGCTCCATTTAATGTGCTTTATTGCACACCTGAGGGAAAGGAGACGCCCCCATTCTGGGCTAGCACCCTACCTTATTGGTTTAATAGCATGTAGTATGGTAATGTATATGCACACTGTATTAGGCACAATTCTAGGTAAGTCCTAAAAGTTATATACTGTAGTGCAATTTTGGTTCATTTTTGGGGCGTGGGTCCCCCTGGATTGCATTGGCTGGTATGTCTCAGGGCACTGCATTATAACACATTTTCCATTATAACACATTTTAACCCTTCACTGTGTGTTTAATATATATGTACTTCACCTTTTTTTATTTTCATTCCTTATATGCAGCTGTAGCTGCTCTTAACTATCTCTTTACACTGCACTTTTCTTACTATGCTGGTGCCCTGGGGCAGCTTGGCTGGGGCATTTTTTGGGGGGTCCTGCGCTCTGGATTTGAACCTTGGTATGTTAGGGACCTACCCGAAAGAGGTTACCTGGATATTGGTGGGTAGGCCCTTAAAAAGTGGGAGGCACATATAGAAACCGTTGTAATTCCTACACCGTTCACCTGATTTGGATGTAATTACCCTCAAATTAAATCTGAAAGTCTGCAGTAAAAGCACATCTTGTTTGGTTCATTTCAAAGCCATTGTGGTGGTGAATAGAGGCCAAAATATCAAAATTCTGTCAATGTCCCAATATTTATGCATCTGACTGTATATCAAAAAGGTTCCCCACTCCTGGGCCAAGGGTTTCTCCAGCTCTGTGGTCCAGACCATGCTCAGAGCACATAATCCAGCCTCAGCTAGGATTTACCACAGAATTTGGCATTTCTATTTCCAATGGTGTGCTCGACGAAACTATGACCCTCAGGTCTTTAAAGTTTCTCAAATTCTTGCCTTTCTTCAGACTGGACTGGATCTAGGCCCTCTGCCTAGCATCTCTCAAACTTCAAGTTTCTGCGTTGTCTATCTGGTTTCAGCGCAAGATTGCTTCTATACCGGATGTCCACACCTTCATGCTAGGTGTTCTTCGGATACAACCTCCCTTTGTCCCTCCTGTCGCTCCATCAGATTTGTCAGTGGTGCTCAAAGCATTTCAGGAACCTCCATTTGAACCTCTGGAATTGGTGAATATCGAATGGCTCACTGAGAAGACTGTTTCTTCTGGCTATAGCATCTGCTCATAGGGTATCAGATTTAGGGGCGCTTTCATGCCGCTCCCACTTTTTGATATTTCATCAGGATAGGGCTGTTCTTCGAACACGCCCAGGCTTCCTTCCCAAGGTGGTTTCTCGCTTCCACTTGAATGCGGAAATTGTGGTTCCAGCCTTTAATTCACCAGACCTCTCGACAGGTGAGGTCTTTTTGGATGTGGCCCATGCTTTAAATATCTTCGTGGACCGTACTGCTTCCATCAGGAAATCGGACTCCCTCTTTGTCCTATATGGATTCCATAAGAAGGGATGGCCAGCTAACAAACAGACTCTGGCCAGATGGATTTGCATGACTATCTCACAGGCTTATACGCAGACTGGCCTTCCTGTACCGGCAACAGTATCTGCTCAGCTGAACAGCTATGCAAGGCGGCCCACCTGGTCTTCTTTCCACATTTTTCTTAGGTTTTATGCCTTTGATACATTTGCCTCTCAGGATGCTTCCTTCGGGCGTAGGGTTCTTCTATCAGCTCCAGAAGCGTTCCTGCCCTTGAACAACTGCTTTGGGACATCCCCAATGTCTCCCTCTGGAGTCCTATGGACCCTGAAGAAGAAAAGGAGAGTTATGGTAAAACTTTCCTTGGTTAACTCTTTCTTCGAAGTCCATAGTGTCCACAGGGCACCTGGCTTCTATGGGTTTCTTCTCTTGGTCACTTGTTTCCTTCTCTGTGTGAGAGTGTGATTCTTCAGTGTAGCAGTCTTCCTTCTCTCCTGTCCTGCTCCAGCCTTGGGCTTGTTAACAAAACTGAATTGCCCTCAGGCTGTGGGCGGGGTATAGGTATAGAACCTATGGACTTCGAAGAAAGAGAGTTAACAAAGGTAAGTTTTACCATAACTCTCCTTTTTAGTGATATCCATTCTTGAGCATAGATGGCTATACCAAAATAACTGAGGTATTAAGACACCTGTGCTCAAGTATGGCTATCCTTGAAACCTGGACTGTTAATGTGCCTTGAGGACCGTGGTTAGGAGCCCCTGGTATAAGCTATCCCATGGTGGTTGCAACTCTTTTAGGGAACAGTTTGCCATAAAACATACAAAGTTACATTAATACATGATATATCAATGAAGAAAATATAACTGGCTACCATTAGGAGGGCGGCCCCGGAGGGCTAGTCTGGCACCCTTCTCTCCTTTACCTTGTAGGGAAACCGGAGAACAAAAGGGGTAACAAAATATTCCCACCATAATCAATTCACTGTGTGATACAGGATACATTGAGTATGGCCTGTGTAACCCCTCGTTTGCCACACCCATGAGGAAGCTACACTTCTGTAGTTGGCTTATTGAGGACCAGCACTCCCATCAGTAGTAATGCCCATAGGCTAAGAGTATCCATGGCAACATGATCTAATTATAGGTGTCTGTACTAATTAAATATTAAATGCATGTATCCTGTCACATGTAATTAATGCATTATATTGAGTTTTCTGTCATGTCTAAATGAACGTAAAATTATAATTATTCACGTACAGGTGGGAACAAAGGAAAACCCCCTCTATCTGTCCTCAAGCAAGAAAAAAAGAGAGACTTGAGTCTACCGCAGTCATCGGAGTGGGAGATTCATGAAGGTCAGTAATAAATAATGAAGGCAATTCAGTTGTGTTGTCCCCAGCGTGCGGGATGCTGACGACCGAAATCCTGATTGTGTCGGGATCCCGGCACCAGAATCCCGACCAGCGGTATCCCGAAGGTAAGTATCGAGCAATTAGGGTTAGGCATTAGGGGGAGGATTAGGGTTAGACACTAGGGAGGAGGTTTAGGTGCGGGGAGGGGGAGGTTAGTTCTAGGAACTGGGGGGGAAGTTAGGGTTAGGCATCGGGGAGGGTTAGGGGTAAGGCTTAGCCTCACCTTATTTCTTTATGGGTGTCGGAATTCTAGCTGTCGGGATGCCGTTGTCTGTATTCTGACCAGCGGCATTCCGACAGCTGGGTTCTCATACCCAACCCTTTGAGAATTAGTGGGACTTGTCCTATTACATTTGTGAGGTATATCTGCCTAGCCTTTGACGGAAGTTTCCTTTTTTTGCATACAATTTTTATGATTAGGAGTGGAATACTGGGCACCTGTTTAAAACGTTTTATACAGTCTATTTCAATTGCTAAATTTGTATATTATTTACAGCATAAGATCCCATTTTTAAAATGTCATCTGTCAGTCTATGATCAGAGTGGCAAAATTATTATTTAATTGGGCGTAGAGCAGTGCAGATTCATCCCTTTTTTGAGAGGGGGCTGTGTTGTTTAATTTTCTCTGGCTTCTTGCTCACTAGAGATTAGTTATTGGGGCCCATCCAATTCCAACTTTTGTGCAACATCACTCATTTGCAAAACTCTCAGCGATGTGCGCATCGCGACCACACATCGTTCAGTATTGAATAGGCCCCATTCAGCCTAAAACTGTTACATCCTGTGGGAAGTCTGTTGTGATATGGTGAGCCCTTTCTGAGGAAAGAGCATAGAACTTGTTGTAACGTAAAAGATCAGATCCAATAGTAAACCTGAGAATGAGATGGAGACCTGCCTTCTGATGGAGAAGATGAGAAAATGTATAATTTTTTTGTTGTCTCATCATCCAAACTGGTTGTAAGTTGTTCACAAAAAATACAAAACGTATTTGTAATAAAATGATTAAAAAAAAAAAAAAAAAAAAGCACAAACTACAAAACAATGCAGCTGCTATTGCTGGGACTTGTAGGTCTTCTGCTTTTTTAGAACTACAATTTTCTCTTAATCCTACTGTAGGAATAAAACATACTATAAATTATTCATTCAAATGTCTCCCTAAATATAACCATGCAAAATTTAATATTTTTAAACCAATTTCCACTAAGAAATTGCTGACCACTGTGCTGAGCTTATTTTGCCAATTTTTATTATGAATAGCTCCCAACAACCTTTTTTATTTGCAGTACCCACACAATTATAACTTTTTTTTTTTTTTTATACATAAAACATCAATTTCAAGAATTTGCCAGTAGTTTGCATAATCTTTCTGGCACGGCAAAGAAAGAAAACTACCCAAAAAATGTTTGTTCTATATATTTTTGTTTTTATTTTTTTTTTGAAAAAAAAAAAAAAAAATTGCATAAAATTAAAAGCTAATTTGTATTTATTTTTTCATAGTCTCCACCAATAAATAATTTGTGCTTTTTGCTTGAATCCATTTTTCCAAAGCCGCAAAAAGCAGGATTCTACAGGGCAGATTGTTAGGCGCGGGGTTTAAGGGCTATTGAATTATGAGTCGCTACCCCGCACATTAACTGAGCCGAAAAATCCTTGGTAAATGCACCCTCTGGGCCTTACTGCGCAAGGTAAGATTCCAGGCACATAACCTGATATCTATGGGTTAGCACGTTAGAAATAGACTAGTAATTGAAAAGCTCCGGACATTAAACCTGTAAATATTGCGGCTAATTGAATCTGCCCCAATACATCCATTTTCATATTTATATCTGCACTTTTTTTTTTTTTTTGCTAGTTTGCAGGGTTCTGAATAAAATGATTAGGGAAGATATGGTTGGCTCAACTGGGGTATACCATTTGGAAAGCCAGACAACCTGCAGCCTTAAATGAGGATACACCTGAGTTCATTGAAGCCAGGATGGCGGATATCCATGCAGTATAAACACCCCCAATGTCTGGACTTCTTAACACTTTCCCTAGTGTTAGTGTCTGGTGCTCATCGGACAGCAACTGCTAAGGGACCGCGTCATTTAAAAGATGGAACTATTCTCTTTCAATTGATGTGTCCCTAATTTCTAGGTTCTGAAATGGTGGAGATAACAGTAGTAGTGCCCTTCTCCAAGCTTATCTAGTATTTCCGTAGCATTCTGTGTTTTTGTCGGATGCTCACAGGTCTTTCCCAGACAATAACTACTAAGGGGCTACATCATATGAAACTACAAACAAACTAAATGTGCTGCTTTAGCATGTATACTCTTGGTTGAAAAGCTTAAAATTAGATTATCTGATTAGATAAGTTGATAAAAAGCATGTTGCACTAAATGCTAGATTATTCCCAGCATGTAACATTTAGCCTTCCTGCTGGAAAGTGGGTGGCGAAAAATGTACAAGCTTTAAGTTTCCATGACGCTCCAGGTATTTAGATTGAGCTACTTTCTTGCATTCTTTTATTACAAAGATCAGTCGCTATACATCCATTTTGTGCCCATGGGCAGAGGCGCTTAAAACTAGGAATAGCTGTTCTCTGTCAAAATGGCTGAAGGCATCCATGTTGTGCCTATGGGCAACTCTATCTATCCATATCTACATTGAGAAATGTGATCTGAATAAATATGTAATTTGTTTTACCTCAGAGTTACTATGCATCTAAATATATATATGAAAATATAGGTATGCAGTTATCTTAGAAGCCAATGCATGCTTATCAGGGCCCTCTTTTCCATTAATCTAAGGACATATCTTTCCAACAGATGGCTCCACCCATCCTTTCATCCCTGGAGGAAAAATGGATCACAAGAGAATATACGTGTTGGCTTCAAGAAAACCCGACTCGAAAAACGCACAAGGGACGGGAAACAAATTTTCATGTCCTGTATGTGGAAAAAGTTTCACAAGTACCTCGCAGCTCGATGCACATCGAAAAGTGCACAGCGGTGAGGCGCCGTTTTTCTGCTCAGAATGCGGCAAGAGCTTCAGCAGTTCTTCAACTCTCGGCTTACACCTTAAAGTCCATAAAGGAGAGCAACTCTTCGCCTGCTCGGAATGCGGGAAGTGTTTTACAGTCAAGGCCAATCTTGTGGCGCATCAAGCGGTCCACTCAGGAGAGAAGCCTTTTGCCTGCGCCGAGTGTGGGAGGCGTTTTGCGTTGAAGTCCTCCCTCGAAACGCATCTTCCAGTCCACGCACTGGAAAAACCGTTCGTGTGCCCGGCCTGCGGCAAATGTTTCACCACCAGCGCTCGCCTCGCCTTGCACCAGAATACGCACACAGGAGAGAAGTCCTATGAATGTGAGGATTGTGGGAAAGTCTTTACTACGAGCGGTAGTCTTAACAGACACAAAAGAACACATACCGGGGAGAAGCCGTACGCTTGTATGGTCTGTGGGAAGTGTTTTAACAGGGAAACTAATCTTTACAGGCATCAGATGATCCACACAAGATGAAGACTTTTTATTGGAACGTGCTATCCTATAACTGACATGATTATCGGGAGGGTTCATTGACCTTATCACTAATAGTTTCTCTATTGTTGTAGTGGTGAACAACAATCGTTTTATTGTTCCTTGATTGTCTAAAAAAAATCCTGTTTCTATATAAAGAAAAAAAAATAGATGTAGTCGTAGATTGTTGCTATATACAGTCATGGGTTCGCCTCCCCTGCTAGCAGTATTGTATTCTACAACTGTTATTTTATTGGCTCTTCCTGTTTACATTTAGCTTTAAAAATAAACAGGACTGAACATATATTTTATCAATTAATTTTCCGCTAATTGTATAAAATGCATCACCGTACACTGTAATGGGCAAAAACATGAAATCGGCCACGTATCTGAGATTACCGAACAAATGAAGCCACTGCTTATCTATGTAATAATCGTGGATGCCTGTCCGGTCTCCGATATGACAATGGGAGTCGCCCCCCCCCCCCGCCCCAAATCCTCCCTGTACTGTCACAAATAAACTGGCCCAGTCTGTGAGCTGTGGTAAGAGAACTCTGCAGCTCTGTCATGCTACCTAGTGACCTGGCGATTGACAGGTGAAAAATACTAGTTAATTTATTATTGGGGATGAGCAACCTTAATTCAATAGCTTTCCTTGCGGGACAATAAACTGCTACAAGAAGTAATAGCTGATGGTACGGCTGGTCTATAAGCTAAGGCACAGGTTCTCAAACTCTGTCCTCAGGACCCCAAACAGTGCATGTTTTCCAGGTCTCCTCACAGAATCACAAGTGAAATAATTAGCTCCACCTGTGGATCTTTTAAAAGTGTCAGTGAGTAATGAATACACCTGTACACCTGCTGGCTGACCAGGGAAATGTGTCAGAGTAATGCATATACCTGTGCTCCTGCTGGGTGACCAGGGAAATGTGTCAGTGAGTAATGAGTACACCTGTGCACCTGCTGGGTGACCTGGGAAATGTGTCAGTGAGTAATGAGTACACCTGTGCACCTGCTGGGTGACCTGGGAAATGTGTCAGTGAGTAATGAATACACCTGTGCACCTGCTGGGTGACCTGGGAAATGTGTCAGAGTAATGAGTACACCTGTGCTCCTGCTGGGTGACCTGGGAAATGTGTCAGTGAGTAATGAGTACACCTGTGCACCTGCTGGGTGACCTGGGAAATGTGTCAGTGAGTAATGAATACACCTGTGCACCTGCTGGGTGACCTGGGAAATGTGTCAGAGTAATGAGTACACCTGTGCTCCTGCTGGGTGACCTGGGAAATGTGTCAGTGAGTAATGAATACACCTGTGCTCCTGCTGGGTGACCTGGGAAATGTGTCAGTGAGTAATGAATACACCTGTGCTCTTGCTGGGTGACCTGGGAAATGTGTCAGTGAGTAATGAGTACACCTGTGCTCCTGCTGGGTGACCAGGGAAATGTGTCAGTGAGTAATGATTACACCTGTGTACCTGCTGGGTGACCAGGGAAATGTGTCAGTGAGTAATGAGTACACCTGTGCTCTTGCTGGGTTACCTGGAAAACGTGAACTGTGTGGGGTCCTGAGGACCGAGTTTGAGAACCGCTGAGCTAAGGCAATGGTTCCCAAACTCAGTCCTCAAGGCACCCTAATAGTCCAGGTTTTCTGGATATCCATGCTTGAGCACATATGGCTTAATAAGTACCTCATTCAATTTGATTCAACAATCTGCGGTCAAGCTTGAATATGCCTTGAGGAGCTAGTTTACAAATCACTGGGCTAGGGGATTCGGATATTGACAGATAGGTAAAGACATTGGGAACATGTCAACATTCTGAGGATATCGACATGGTGCCTGTCAACATGTTGGGCCATGTTGACATTCAAGTGTCGACATTCTGAATGTCAATGATTACAGTCGATAATCTGAATGGATATCCTTTGGGCAAATTTCCAATTTATTAATTTATATATTTTAAAGGCCATTAAACTTCATTGTCTCATACCTTCAATTGAGCAAGTTGAGAAGAGTTAAATGAATATTCTGTACCCGCTGTGACAAGACTAGGGGTTAATGCTATACTACTACGTTATTTAAAACCTCACTAGCGATTTTTAACCATGCTTGCACCCATTTTCAAGTACCCTAAATTTGCTGGGACTAGTTATTTTTACCAAAAAACACTGCTAAATGCTATTCTTCACCACTTATGTAAAGTCGCTAAATAGCACCTATTGAGACCATTCAATTACACCAAATACCTTTAGCATAGTGATCCCCCATGTCAGTGCATCTTTTGGGGGGTGTCAGGCTGATTTCCCCATTTTTTACAGCACTTTCCGCCTCTTCAAGTAACGCCGGGACGCGTTCTCGCGTCCTTTGAAATCGAATAGCAGGGACGCGCGCAATACTTTTCCGGAGCCCAAACAAGCCATGTAGGTGGAAAGTACACCAGGCGTAAAGTCCAGGACTTTTCGCCGGCAATTGAATTGGCTGCGGGGGGGAGAGTTAGGTTTAGGTTGCGGGGAGGGTTAGGTTTAGGGGTAGGGTTAAGGCAGTTACCGGCTGGTGTCGGGATTCTCCATGCCGGGATCCTGGGCGCTGTCATCCCGTACCCAACCCCAATGCACAAATGGTGGACTTTGGTCAGATTAGCTTTTCTGCTGTGTGCCCCAGCTTCCTGGTTTCCGGGATAGTCTGATTATTGCGGATGTTCAATAAAGATTTAAGCTCATCTGGAACTGCACTCTTTAGGTTTCCCTATAAACATTTAACTTTGTCGTTTTATTTTCTTAAACCATTTCTAACAACCATACATTTGCAAAAAGGCTGTAGCTTCCCTGGGGCAACAGCACTCATGCCAGTACTGATTTGTGTGCTGTCTGCTGTCTGTTTCAGGAGCACCTGCAACTGCTGGTACTGGAACCATGTTTGCTGAGGAAGAGCCGGCTGAGACCAGCAGGAAGCCTAATGTATACTCGCGCATGTCGGGCCATGCACACTTCCGTTTGGTCGTCAGTCACATTGTCAGGTCGTCCTTATCTGCAGCTCAATCTGACAATGCGACTGATGACCCTATGCAGCAGGATGCGACTGGGGCCGACATGTGGGGAAACGGATGGTGTCATGTGTACCGGCTGCCCATGCCGTTGTCTGTCGCATCTCTGTGTACACACATTAAGTGTGTACCCAGCTTTTAGCCTGGAGCTCGTTAAAAGCCTGGAAGAAGTTAGATCAGATGTTACCAGCCCCTGAATTAAAACCAAGAATAATATATTACTGGGGGTCAAATTACTGTATTATTCTATTAACTGACTAAGCATTTAAGTGTATAAGAAAATAATATAAGGAGAGTTACTGTATGGTAAAACTTACCCTTGTTAACTCTCTTTTTTCGAAGTCCACAGGGGAGACACTGGGGGTGTAGATGTGACCTGGAGGACCGGACACCAACAGCAAAGCTTTTCAATCCCAGGATGCTCCGGTCCTTCCCCCTATACCCCGCCCACAGCCTGAGGGCAACTCAGTTTTGTTAACAAGCCCAAGGTAGGAGCAGGACAGGAGAGAAGGAAGACTGGTACACTGAGAAATCACACACTCACACAGAGAACGATACAAGTGACCAAGAGAAGAAGCCCATAGAACCCAGGTGCGTCAGGGCGGGTGCCCTGTGGACCCTATGGACTTGAAAGAAAGAGCATTAACAAGGGTAAGTTTTACCATAACACTCCTTTTTCTTCTTCAGGGTCCATAGGGCTCCACAAGGGAGACAATGGGGATATCCCAAAGCAGTTGTTCACGTGTGGGGAACGCTCCTGAGCTGATAGAAGAACCCTACGCCTGAAGGAAGCATCCTGAGAGGCAAATGTATCAAAGGCATAAAACCTAAGAAATGTGTGGACAGAAGACCAGGTGGCCGATGCACCACGCTGGGCTGCCCACGAGGAACCCACAGAGCGAGTAGAATGAGCAGAGACTGTAGTCGGCACAGGAAGGCCAGCCTGTAAGACAGTCATGCGAATCTATCTGGCCAGAGTCTGTTAGCTGGCCATCCCTTCTTGTGGAATCCATATAGGACAAAGAGGGGGTCCGATTTTCTTATGGGAGTAGTACGGTCCACGTAGATCTTGAAAGCATGGACCACATCCAAAGAGGCCTCATCTGCCGAGAGGTCTGGTGATTGAAAGGTCGGAACCACAATTTCCTCATTTAGGTGGAAACTAGAAACCACCTTGGGAAGGAAGCCTGGGCGTGTTCGAAGAACAGCCCTGTCCTGATGAAACCTCAAAAAGGGGGAGCGACATGAAAGCGCCCCTAAATATGATACCCTATGGGCAGATGCTATAGCCAGAAGAAAGTCTTCGCAGTGAGCCATTTAACATTCACAGATTCCAGTGGTTCGAATGGAGGTTCTTGAAGTGCTTGTAGCACCACTGTCAAATCTCATTGAGCCACATGAGGGACAAAGGGAGCCTGTATTCGCAGAACACATTGCAGGAAGGTGTGAACATCCATTATAGGAGCAATTCTGTGCTGGAACCAGATAGACAAAGCAGAGACCTGCACTTTCAGAGATGCTAGGCGGAGGCCTAGATCCAATCCAGCCTGTAGAAAGGCAAGATTTCTAGAAAGTTTTTTGGAGTACACCATTGGAAGTATATGCCATTTTCTGTGGTAAATTCTAGCAGAGGCCGGTTTACGCGCTCTGAGCATGGTCTGGACCACAGCTGGAGAAACCCTTAGGAGGGATGTCTCAAGAGCCAAGCCATTAAAGACAGATGGGCTAGGTCTGGATGTAGACATGGACCCTGAGACAACAGGTCTACTCGTAGAGGAAGTTGAAGTGGAACATCTATGGATAGACTGAAGATCGGAGTACCAATGGCGTCTGGGCCGAGCAGGAGCTATTAACAGGACTGTGTCCCCCCTCCTGTCTGAACTTTCAAAGCACTCGAGGAAGCAGGGATATTGGAGGGAACAGATATGCCAAATTGGAAGGTCCATTTCACTGACAATGCGTCTATGAAGGCTGCATCGGGATCCCTTGTCCTGGCTCCATGAACTGGAAGTTTGTTGTCTTGAAGCTATGAGATCCTCGTCCCATTTGTCCACCAGAAGCTGAAAGACTTCTGGATGTAAAGACCATTCTCCTGCATGCACTTCGTGACGGCTGTGGAAATCCTCTTCCCAATTGAGAATCCCCGGGATGAACACTGCAGAGATGGCTTGGAGATTGCGTTCAGCCCATTTGAAAATGCGGGACACTTCTGTCATCGCTAACTGACTTCGAGTGCCCCCTTGGTGATTGAGTAAGGCCACTGCTGTGGCATTGTCGGACTGTACTTGTACTGGCCTGTTCTTCAGAATATCCTGAGTCAGTGAGAGCTCTGTAGATAGCTTGAAGTTCCAGGACGTTGATTGGCAACACTACCTCGACTGGGGTCCATCGGTCCTGGAAGGAGTGCTGACCGGTTACTGCGCCCCAGCCTCGGAGGCTTGTGTCCCTGGTGAGGAGAGCCCAGTCCGGGATCCAAAAGGTGCGACCCTTGTCCAAATGGGATGGCTGTAGCCACCAGGCTAGTGACAGGCGAACCTCTGGGGGGAGGCTCATCGTCTGGGATTTGAGCAGATGGGGTAGCCTGTTCCACCTGGAGAGGATCAGGTGTTGCAGGGGCCTGGAGTGAAACTGGGCGAATCCACCATGTGGAAGGTGGACACCATTGATCCCAAGGCCTGCATTACAGAGTGAATTGACACTCGGCGCTTGTGGAGCAGTCTGCACACTGTGCTGTATTGCTGAAATAGTGTCTGCTGTTAGGAAGATTCCAGGAGGGCTCCCAAATGCACCATCTTTTGAAAGGTGTCTGTGAAGACTTTTTCTAGTTGATCAGCCAACTGCTTTTGTAGAAAGGCAATGGTTACCTGTAAATGGCAGTGAAGAATCTCTGGGGAGCTGACCAACAGCAGGAGATTGTCCAAGTATGGGAGTAGTCATATCTCTTGACGACAAAGAGAGGCCGCCATAATTGCCATGATTTTGATAAAGACTTGAGGGGCCGTAGAGAGGCCAATGTCAGAGCCTGAAAATGGTAATGTTGGTGTAGTATAACAAACTGGAGATATTGTTGATTAGAGGGCACTATAGGTACATGTAGGTAAGCGTCTTGGATGTTCGTAGACACCATAAAATCCCCAGGCTCCATAGCTAGGATAATGGAGTGGAGGGTTTCCATATGAAACCTGTCCAGAGATTTGAGGTTGAGGATAGGCTGATGAGACCCATTGGGCTTCTGAACGAGGAAAAGGGTAGAATAATAATCCTTGCCCCAATGTGAGTAGGGGACCAGAATTATTACTCCTGAATTAAGTAAGGACTGAATGGCTTTTTGGAGTAGCAGGGCCTTGGTTTGATCCGATGGAGGTCTGATGCAATTGAACTGCTGGGGGTTTGCCTTAGGAATGAGAGGGCGTAGCCGTGGGAGACCACTTCTCTTACCCAGGCATCTGACGTGGTTTGATGCCACAACTTGGCGAATTGAAGTCGGACTCCCACCCTGGGTTTGCCCCATCAGGCTGTAGGCTTGTCCTTGGATTTTGCAGGGGGACGTCTAGTAGCCCACCGTGACGTGGTAGGTGGGCAAACATCTTTGGCCAAACGTGCTAAGAAACCTTACATTTAAAACCATGTTAATTATTGCAGACCTTAGTTGATGCCTGATGCCTTGAAAAGGACTGACCCTTGTTTTTCCCCCAAGGTCGAAATTATGATGTCTGAGGCTTTGTGTTATATGTAGAGGGCAGGAATGCCGTCTTGAAGCTGCCAAGGTAGTCACAATTTAATTTTTTCCGGATCAAATCTGATATCTCCAGAATAAGGCAGAGATTCCAGAGCCTTCTTAGAATCCGAATCTGCTTTCCAGGAACGGAGCCAGACCATATGGCGGGCCACTACCGAAGTGACAGATATCCTGGAGGCCAGGAGAGCCATATCCATAGCTGCTTCACCTAAATAGGTGGCTGCATCTCTAATATGTGATATGTTGGACAGCTGTTCCTTCGAAGCATCAGAGGGAAATGTCTCTTCCAACTCTCAATAACTATTACCACCCAGGCCGTAGCCCTAGCAGGACGAGTAATAGCTCCTGTAAGAGTATATAGATTTATGACAAGCCTCTATCCGTCTATCTGTAGTTCACTACAAGGAGGTTGCAGCATGTATAGGTAAGGTAGCATTCTTTACCAGATGAGTTACATGAGAATCCACTGCTGGGGGAGCTTCCCATTTAGTGCAGTCAGTGGCGGGGAGAGGGTAAAAGGAACTTAAACGTTTTGGTACCTGAAACTTCTTTCCTAGCATATTCCATGCTTCGCTCATG
This sequence comes from Taudactylus pleione, assembly GCA_031769625.1. Lineage (NCBI taxonomy): Eukaryota > Metazoa > Chordata > Amphibia > Anura > Myobatrachidae > Taudactylus > Taudactylus pleione. The sequence continues at coordinate 2,738,601 of JAUIMM010000944.1, forward strand.
TGATCAGATAGCTGGTCAAAGTGTGGAAACTCTGGTAAAACTACCCAGTGGCTGTTTTGTCTTAGGAGCGGGTTCCGCCTCTTCTATTTGTAGAATAGACTTAACAGCTCTCACAAGAGCAGGTATATTTAATTTGCAATGTAGTTATGTGACTGGCGGCTTCAAGGCCACCGGTCACAATCCCGACAGCAGAATGCTGATAATCCTGATGCCGGAATCCAGGACGACGTGTGCCGAACGAGGTAAGTCCGGGGCACACGTCCTGTTAGCCACGGGGGAGGTTAGGTTTAGGCCAGTTAGTGTTAGGGGTGGTGGTTAAGGTTAGGCACCCCTAAGGGGGAGGGTTAGGCACCCCCTCGAGAGAGTTAGGTGTAGGGAGCGGTTAAGGGGTTGTTAGGGGGGGACGGGAGGTTATCATACCTTCCTCTGTTGAGATTTTCATCCTGTCGGGCAGCCGTCTGCATTTCAATCCCATTCCATTTAATTTAGAGGGTGGCTCCTCGTCTCCTGATAAGGAGTCAGAGTGAGAGAGGTTTGCATCTTCTGCCTCCCCAGAGGATAGATCGTTATCAGATAACCAGGTAGACTGGGCATACATGCCTACTCTCCCGATTTGGTTGGGAGCCTCCTGAAAATTGGGTGTGGCTCCCGGCCCCCATCGGAAAAGTAGGAATTTCTCCAGGCCCCTCCAGTCCCCCCCGCAATACCTACCAAAACACCTGCAGGGGGGGGCTGATGACGCGATTCTCACTGAATCGCGTCGTCATGACCCTGCCCCCTGCTCCACAATGCCGGAAATATCGGCATTGTGTAGCGGTGGCGGGGCGAAAATGACGAGAGCGTGTGGCTCTGCCCTTGCCCCCCCCCCTAAACAGCATGTATTGTCCCGGCCACACACCCCTTTTGCCGGCTCCGCCCCTCCTGCTAAGCCGACCTGGCTGCTCACTCCCAGAAGGGGCAGCCAGGATATCGGCAAGTATGAGACTGGGAAGATAACACAGCACGCTTAGTAGGGTTACTAGGTAAAGGCTTTACAGTTTTTCAGCAAATGCTGCAAAAAGAGGAGGTAGTTGCCAAACTTTGTACTGATGTGGGCATTACATCTACCTATGGGGAACGCAAAGGATTTGCAGGGAGCATCGGTTGTGGCCATCCCATAGGGGGATCTACCACAGGGACTGTTAGGTGGTCCGCAATTTTTGCCAGTACCTGTGAAAAGGCAGCCCAAGGCGGGTCTTGAGGAGGAGACACCGGGGCTGAGGGGCCCGGGGCAGTATAGCAATTAATACAAAGACCATCCTGAATGAGGTCCTCTGGGGCTAAGCGCGCTGAGCAGGACTTACAAGACACCAGAGTAGCAGCATCAGCCTGCTTATTTCCTCTGCCAGCCATAGTCACTGTGATTATGGAATATACTGTAGAAACTGACTCAGTGCAGTGTGAAATATGGCACAGTGTATTGAGCAACTGCGCTATATAGTATGTGATAGCCCTCACAATTATATAGGAGATGTGAGGTACAATGAACCCCATATACCTTAGTATGTCAGGGTATAGTAGAATAAAGGGAAAGGTGTAAGTTTGACAGTAAAAAAAGGTAGAGATCAGCACTAGCACAAGTCGCATACAATCGCAGACCAGAGGCAAGACTGCATAAAGACGCGAGTCCCCTGGATTCCGGGCTGCAATCTGGGGTCCGGGGAGCCTGCTAGCTAGTCCTCCTTGGAGCCCTACCAGGAGTATCTAGCTGAGGGCTGGTGTCACGGCGCCGCAGAGGGGTGATGGAGCAGCAGTGCAGACGTCCAAGGCACTGTCTCGTGCTGCTGCTCATTAGTAAAAATACTAGATATAAATATAAATCATAAAAATAAAGCTTGGGATGCATAAAGCAGCCACACTGTTAAAAATGGTGATCCAGCTCCTGCCGGACACCAATGAAACTGAGTTGCCCTCAGGCTGTGGGCGGGGTATAGGGGGAAGGACCGGAGCATCCTGGGATTGAAAAGCTTTGCTGTTGGTGTCCGGTCCTCCAGGTCCCACCTACACCCCAATGTCTCCCTGTGGAGCCCTATGTACCCTGAAGAAGAAATGTACATTAAATTACATGTGTAATAATAATTAAATGTGACTAGGACAAAAATGATTAAGTAATGGGGGCGGGTTCTGAGTCGGACGCAGCTGCGTCTATGTGCGTCACCCATTTGCAACTCTATGCAAATGCTGCTCCTTCACCTACGTACATTCCTGCGGCCAAATGTGCAAGGACTGAGATGCCCACTTTTAGCGCCCGTATACACTGTAATACTGATTGGTACACGCTGTAATGCTTATATGTCACCATCGGTTGCACCATTGAAACTTGCACCAGTTCCTCTGTGTGACCAATGCCTGCAGCTGTGAATGCACACTCCCGTAACACGCCCACTGTGTCCATTTATAGCCACCGCCCTGGAACACCCATAATTTTTTCACAACATTTCTGATAGCGTGCGTCCCTATTGAAACAGCGCCTTTGTGCGTACACTTTGGAGTCAAACCCATTAGGAGCGAGTTTGTGACAGCAAGTTTGTGTCAGGAAACTTGCAGCCATCGCACGAATGCACGCACTTGAGGAATGCGGGATCCAATTAGAAATGGCAATTCGCAGTACACGCGGTGAGGGTGTGTGACTTTTCTATAAAATGTGACCTGGGAAATGGCATGAAAAAGTGGGGAATCTGTTAGCGGCCATAAGGAAAGTACTGGAGGTTCTTGAAAGGTGTCAAATGGCTGACTTTTGCACTTTTTATTAGGGATGCCGGCCGACAATGGAAACCCGACCTGGGACTAAAGATAGGCGTCAAAATCCCAACAGCTGGCATCCCGAATGAAGGTAAGCTGGGCTTCTTAGGTCTTTGCCGCAGGGGGCTCCCCGGTTTGGGTTAGGCACCCCCCCCAGGAGGGAACGGTTTAGGGTGCGGGAAGGGGGGTTAGGGTTAGGCACCACCGGGAGGGGAAGGTTAGGGTTAGGCACCACCGAGGGGGAGGTTAGGGTTAGGCACCACTAAAGGAGGGTTGGGGGGGGGGGGGGTTAGGGCATTTACCGCTCCTGTTGGGATCCTGAACGATCGGGCCTCGCCGTCTGTATAATTTCTCCACGGATATCATGCCAATTCTGTGGAGAAATGGTAACGAGCAAAAGTATTTCCAGTACTTTATGGTACAGAAAAAAAGTAAAGTGATTTTACTATTTTGTAATAAGATGGAATAAACATTATTTACCTATTGATACCGTTTAAACAGTATCGATATTAGAGAGAGATTTGATTGCACAGACCAGATTGCCCATACCTCCCATCCCAATATAAAATAACTTTGTCACACAGAAACAGTTTGCGGTTCCAACACACACAAAGGTATTATATTGTAAAAAGGGTATAATCAGCCTTAATCTATACAATGCAGCTATATACAGGATGAAGACAAAGATACAATTACCAATACTTCGCCATGCGGTCTGGATCCTAGACTAACAGCTGTCCATCAGGATTGCTGCGTGTTTCTTTAGGGTCAAGCAGAGAAAAAGGAAGGAAAGGGGGTTGGGATCCAGACTGCATAGGAATTTATAGGTGTACAATTTCCTTTGAACATAAGCTGAATACTCAGGGGCTCCCTATTGGCCCTTTATTACTGAGTCACAATGGTTGTTGCTATTCATTTGTTAGTAGATGGTTGACGTCACTGGAGGTTGAACTGTGTTAGAAAATCCCTTTGTACTACCCTTGGCATGCAAATCTACAGGGGAGGTGTACAGTGATTTTTACAGTATAGAGTGTAATTCTTGGCAGGTCTTCATAACTCGATAGTGATCCCTTCCATATTCATTCTGTTGGTTTCATATTCCTGTTGAGACAGAGGGAAATCGGTAGATACTACTCATGACCCATTTATCTTATTCCTAAGCCCAGATATCATATAACTGCTATTTAACATGTAACATTCACTGTATACCTTTAAAACACAAACTTCTATGTTTGGAACATTTATTGTGTAAGTGGGTGAATATTTGTATGCAGGGCCAGATTAACAATGGGGCGGATGGAGCTACAACTCCAGGCCTCCACATAAAAATAGGCCCATTGTCATGACAACATGATGTTGTCTGGCCATCTGCTCTCCACATGGTCAGCCATAAATCATAAGTCATAGAAATACAATTTTACCTCACAAAATTAAGCATTTCTTTTCTTTTACATATTAACGGAGACATTGGGGCTAAGAGTATAGTTGGTGTACACACCCACATGGCACTGACCACACCCTCACAGCACTGGTCACGCCTCCTCTGCTTCTCATAATAGGCCCTTGGTCATTTTCAGCTCCAGGCCTATGTGGCCCTTAATCCGGCCCTGTTTGTATGAGAGGAAAGAGGTGTTTATGTACTAAATAGCATTGTGCATATCTCAGTCAGTTTAGGGTTAAATGGAATATAATGGAAAGTTTTTTGTAAGGAAAGGCTGCTGTCCGTCGGGGTAAGGTTTCCGACAATAATACTTAAAAGCTGGCTATGCGATTGAAACGCAAAACAGTATTTAAACAGTATTGCTGTACTAACTTTGTTATGTGTTTATGTAATGTAAAATGGCACAGAAGCATGGCTCGCCATTCACAATATGGCAAGTTGAGGGGGCATGGGATCCATGTGCATGTATAGCGAGCATGTGCAATTGCGCGTGCGCAAGTGCGTACGCGAATGCGGCGGGAGCGTGTGTTCGCATAAAATGGCTGTGGACGATCAAATCATCCAATGGATGTCGTGTTGCGATTCATGCGCAAATAAGCGATCGCAACCAATTTATACGATTTCGACATACCTCATCTGTAAGTTCTAAAACTTTTCCAGTAATACAACACCTCTATAAGTTATATAGAGGTGTTGTATTACTGGAAAAGTTTTAGAACTTACAGATGAGGTATGTCGAAATCGTATAAATTGGTTGCGATCGCTTATTTGCGCATGAATCGCAACACGACATCCATTGGACGATTTGATCGATAACATAATTTACACCTCCACATACCTGTCCCGCATCATTTACACCTCCACATACCTGTCCCGCATCATTTACACCTCCACATACCTGTCCCGCATCATTTACACCTCCACATACCTGTCCCGCATCATTTACACCTCCACATACCTGTCCCGCATCATTTACACCTCCACATACCTGTCCCACATCATTTACACCTCCACATACCTGTCCCACATCATTTACACCTCCACATACCTGTCCCACATCACGTACACCTCCACATACCTGTCCCACATCACGTGCACCTCCACATACCTGTCCCACATCACGTGCACCTCCACATACCTGTCCCACATCACGTGCACCTCCACATACCTGTCCCACATCATTTACACCTCTACATACCTGATCCACATCATTTACACCTTCACACATACCTGTCCTACATTATTTACACCTCCACATACCTGTCCCACATCACGTACACCTCCACATACCTGTCCCACATTACGTACACCTCCACATACCTGTCCCACATCACGTACACCTCCACATACCTGTCCCACATCACTTACACCCTCCACATACCTGTCCTACACTATTTACACCTCCACATACCTGTCCCACAGGGGGGGGGGTATAATTTACCTCTGTTGGGTCCCAGGAGTGCAGGGGTGGCATAACCACACCCACAATGCTGCAACCCTGTCCCCTTTTGCATGCGCACCATAGGAATATGTACAGCAGGATGAGGTGTAGCCGCTCACCTTCCACCAGTATCTGGGCCCGTCTGATGTCTCATCTGTTCTGACTAGATACTGGCCTACCCCGTGATGCACCAAAAAGCTCCTTAAAGGTTAAATCTGAATTAGACCTCAGCTGAGTTAAAAGTAAGTATTACCCAACCAAGCAGAGCAGCCCAGATGGTGCATCGGTGCTTATTATCATGGTACCTGTTACTCTGCCTCCATGGTCAGGTAGATGGGAATGAGTACTTAGTTGGCCTAAAGACCCAGTGGATCCTTTAGCCCATGCTGCAGTAGAAGAGACTGGTCGTCGAGTGCCGCTTTGGAAACCTCCTGTTCCTCCATTCTCCAGGTGATATTAGCCATAAGCTCCTCAGGGAGTTTCCTGCTTTATAATATAAGTAGTACGGCTTACAGGCATGTAAGGGAATGTACTGGAGTCAAAAGATGGGGTCCCCCACGTCATATTTCACCAAAGATGGAACTGCATATTATTTGACAATCCATTTACCCTTGTATGGTGTATGAATGATCTCTAATGACTTAAGAAGAACAAGGTACACCTTAATACGTAGTGGGAACGGGGGCGCCCGACACTACAGCAACGGAGATGGGACAGGCAGGAGAGGAGAACCCTCACGTTACAAAGAGCTGGGTGATTTGGGCTTGCTATATTAAAATAATTTATGGCAGGCCTGTTATTTACTATTGTGCCATACAGTCTGTCTATCACTTATCTGTTTTTGAAATATGGAACACATTAAATATAAAAACTACAACAGGGTGACGGATGGAAAGCTCTATATAGAAATTTGTTGTGCCTTTTCCAGCGTTACATTGGACGTTCAATAGCTGCCTACAGGCTGATTAACCAGAAGTCACATGGCATTGTCACTTGGTTGTCTCACATTAAAATGACTACTCCATGTCGCCACCTCCAAACGCCAGCAGCATGTCAATCATGCTGCAGCTTTTTGGGGCAACACGTGCGTCATTGCAGCCCTAGATTTGCACGTGCGCAGTGCGGCTTCTGCTCATGCACAGATTTCAAAACATTGGAGATTTGCGTAAGTATAGCGTTTACGTACCAATGTCATACATTGCCGACTTCTGACAGCTCCTCCCCGGAAGGAAGCCGGGGAGGAGAAACAGGTGGGATGTTTTGTCGAACTGGGCCAGGCGATACGCGTCATTAAGCTAAATGACGTGATTATCAAAGAATTGCATCATTAAGCTCCGCCCCCTACTCGCGGACCCGCGAGAAAACGTTCCCCATTATGCCCACTTCACTAGGAAGTGGGTAGAATGCGGGAGAAGTGTCTACTTTCCCGGGGGGGGTGCATAGGGTTACCCAAAAATCGGAGAGCCTCCCGCGACTTCCAGGAGAGTAGGCATGTATGCCCAATGTGCGCCCCTGAAGTTTAGAGGATAGAAGTGTATCAGGTTGCAGATCAATGCTATACAGCAGCAGATTTATCATCAATAAGGCTCTGCTGCCCTCTTGTGGCTGTATAGCAAAATATAGTCAAGAGACCCTAGAAGCCAGGATTTTAATATTATTTTTTATCCTTTATGTATATGGTGCCACAAGTGTTCCGCAGGGCCTTACAAAGTACACAAAAATAAATGAACAAGAAACCAGTGATTTACAGTATAATAAAGGACAAGGATTAGCTATTATAACACTCAAATTAAGCAGCAGGGAGTCAGCAATCAAGTGTTAGATGCCCTTGTGGGGAGTAACGAGTAGAAGAAAGTATAAGGAGAAGCACATGGGGAAAAGGGCCCAGCTCGTGAGAGCTTACAATCTATAGAACTTTTTTAAATAAACACCATATTTAACCTCACTTAAAACCAGCTATGACATTGTAAAACCTGTCCTACCTATACAAATATCAATGATATAATATAACACCACAGATATATAGGTAAACTGAAGGGTTACATTGAATATAGATACCAGTCTTCTTGCCCTTTCCTACTCCTTTGGACTATCTCAACCTCCATCTCCATCTCATCTCATCTCCACCTCCGTCCACTGTCTGTGCCACTCCCTTGATCTAGTCTTAAACCATCTGTGTGTTCTACCTGACTTCTTCCACTCTCCCTTCCCCTCTCTGACTACCATCTGCTCTACTTCACTCTCTCATCTCTTCCACTCCTCCCCTCGCCCAAAGCCACAGTCACCAGGCATAATCTCGAGACTCTCGACCCTGCTGTCCTGTCCTCCTCACTTGATACTCTCCTCTCTCTACCATGACCTGTCCCAACCAGGCAGCCTCCTTCTATAACATCACCCTCACCTCTGCACTCGACTCCGTTGCCCCATCTTCTCTGTCCCCCTCCGCCGTTCCAAACCCCAATCCTGGCACTCCAAACTGACCCAGTTCCTGGAAAAATGCTTGCGCTCAGCCAAGCAAGTCTAGAGGAAATCTCGCTCTCTGGCGGACTTCCTCCACTTCAAGTTCATCCTCACTCCTACAGCTCAGCCCTCTCCCTCACCAAGCAATCCTTCATCCAGTTACTCATCTCCTCTCAGTCCTCCAATCCCCACCGCCTCTTTTTGGTACTTTCAACACTCTCCTTGAACTCCTCCCCTTCCATCCTCTTTCACCGTAACTAACTTTTCCTCCTTCTTATTTTCCAATATTGAGGCAATCCATCACATAATCCCCTCCCATCCTCCTGCTGCAGCCCCACCATCCGCTCCCCCCCCACCACGGGCGACAAGGGTCACTCATTCATCTTGTCCTCTCTCCCCCTCCACCTACCCTTAGGACCCCTCGCTTCTCACCTCCTCCACTCCCTCTCCGCCACTGCCTACTCCCACCTTGCTCACCTCTTCAACTTGTCTCACTTCACCGTCATCTTTCCCTCGCCATTCAGACATGCTCTTGTCTCACCTATTCTTAAAAACCCCAACCTTGAACCATCCTCACTCACTAACTACTGCCCCATTTCTCTTCTCCCTTTCACCTCCAAACTACTTGAGCGGCTTGTCTACAACTGTCTCATTAGCTACCTCTCTGACATCCATCCTTGTTCCTCTCCAATCTGGCTTTAGCCCACCTCATTCTAGCTTCCCTGGTCAAAGTCACCAATGACCTGCTTTCGGCCAAATCCAGGGGCCACTTCTCTCTGATCATCATCCTGGACCGCTCAGTGGTCTTTGACACCATGGATCATCCTGTCCTCCTCCGCATCCTTCAGACCATTGGCCTCTCTAGCACCGTACATGCCTGGTTCACCTCTTACCTCATCAACCACTCCTCTGTGTCTGCCTCCAGCTCCACCTCCACCTCATCCCCTTCCATCCTTCCTGTTGGTGTCCCACAGGGCTCTGTCCTGGGTCCCCTGCTCTTCTCCCTGAACACCTCTTCCCTGCGAGAACTCATCAGTTCCTTCAGCCTCCAATACCACTTCTATGCTGATGACATGCAACTATACCTCTCCTCTCCTGACCTCTACCCTTCTCTCCGGTATCCTGTTGCCTCTCCTCCATCAACTCCTGGATGTCTGCGCGTTCTCTGAAGCGCAACATGGACAAAACTGAACTCATCATCTTCCCCCCTAACAGAGTCTTCACCCCCACCAATCTCTCTATCACGGTTGACAATACCATCATATGCCCTGTACCACAACTCCGCTGCTTGGGTGTCACCCTTGACTCCACCCTTTCCTTCGCCTCCCACATTCAATCTCTGGCTCAATCCTATTAGTTCCAACTAAGCAACATCGCTCGCATCAGGCCATTCCTCTTCCAGACTACTACCAAACTGATTATTCACTCACTAATCATTTCTCGGCTCAACTACTTCAACCTTCTCCTCACTGGCCTACCACATTCCCATCTTGCTCCCCTCCAATTTGTTCTCAATGCTGCAGCTAGACTTATCTTCCTCTCCCGCCATTCCACATCTGCCATTCCCCTACACCAGGGCTATTTTAATATTTATAACATTAATAGAGGGCCTGGTGTAGGCCACGGCCCTCCATGTGGTGTCACATGGGGCGGGACCACAATCGCTGGCGATTACTGCAATGCCCGGGAAACACTGGTGTATAGCAATGGCAGATAATTGGTCTGTCTGTCTCATGGTCAGTATATGGCCAGCATCACACAAGTGCCTGAAATATTGTCTTTTTCTAGTTATGTCTCTGGACTGGAAGTAGCGCAGCCGCTAAGAGGCCTGGAGGTGAGGAAAAAGGGGGGTAGCAGCAATACTAGGTCACCCTCCTAAGAATTTGGGCCTGTGCACAAGAACAGCAATTAAGTTTTTTTTCCCTCTTTTTCTTTTTTTATTAGTTTAGCAGGGCAAAGGTAAAAAGATCATTGATCTCTACGGAAAGATGCTGGTGAAGTGCACGTGGCTGTCCTTCCAAGGTGGCGAGACTCGAGCTTGTTTCATTCTCCAGTCCATAGTTCCAGTTCCATCATATTCAATTCGCTATAGGGATCACCAGGGCCGGATTAAAGGCAGGGCGACAGGGGCGGTCGTCCAGGGGCCCCCACACACTGTCCCCGACCCCTGGCCACATGCCTCAGATCAGGTCCGGCTAAGGTTGGTCGCGATCTACTAGAAGCTCGCGGAGCTCCTGCATGTAGATCGTGACCAACTAACTGGGAACTCTGGCCTCTGATCGCTTCAGAGGCCAGCGTTCCTAGTGATTCATTGCGCGGGTGACATCATGATGGCACATGCGCGATGAGAGGAGCCTGTGCGCCTTTAATGGATCTGGTTAGATCAAGCAAGCAGCGGCAGCCGCTACGGCGGGACCCGGGAGCCCTGACAGGTAAGTTTTTCACAGGTGTGTGGCCGCGGAGGGGGAGTTAATACTGGGGGCACTACTTTAGGGTGCACGACTACAAGGGGCATTGCAGGGGGCACAACTACTGGGAGCATCGGACAAGTGGCACAACTACAGGGAGCATTGAATAAGAGACACAACTATTGGGGGCATTGCAGGGGGCACAACTACTGGGGACATTAGAGAAGGGGCACAACTACAGGGAGCATTGAAGAAGAGGCACAACTACTGGAGACATTGTAGGGGGCACAATTACTGTGGGTATCGGACAAGGGGCACAACTACAGGGTGCATTGAATAAGAGGCACAACTACTGGGGGCATTAGAGAAGGGGCACAACTAATTGGGGGCATTGCAGAAGGGGTACTATATGTGTGTGTGTGTATATATATATATATATATATATATATATATATATATATATATATATATAACCTTTATTGATAGGGGCCCCCACAGAGCTTAATCCGGCCCTGGGGATCACCTAATCACCTATCCCTGATTAACCTTTCAAACAGGGTGAATTAAGGACCAGGCTACTATATATAATAGGCTATATAATGCAATCTTATATATATATATATATATATATATATATATATATATATATATATATATATATATATATATATATAAATATAAAGATTGCATTCATGATTTCACCGGCTTTGATGAAAAAAGAATACATCTACATCCTACTTGTGGAACGGAAACCTTTGCCCGCAACAAGCATGTCCGCCACTGTTTCACTTCCTCTGATGTCAGACTCATTTGCTGCATCTCTGTATGGCGAAATATCGGCGCATGCGCATGACGGCGGTTCTGCTTTGTACGCTACAGTACGCATGCGCGAGTGTACACAGTTTAGGTTCTGCTAGTGCGGAGAGAGGTTCTTCTAATCCTGGAAGCGAGAGGCACTGGCACTGGCGGAGATACCCGGGGAAGGGGGTGTCAGGTGAGCGCTCATCCTCCCGTGCTGTGATCACATGCCGCGCTAATGTTATTGCAGCAGCACAGCGCTGACATTAACATCCAAAGGGAATGTCAAGTGATCTGCAGAACTCTGCTCCCAGGATAGGCGATAATGTGCAGAGCTGTGGACAGGGGAATGTGGGATAATGTGCAGAGCTGTGGACAGGGGAATTGGGATAATGTGCAGAGCTGTGGACAGGGGATTATGGGATAATGTGCAGAACTGTGGACAGGGGAATTGGGATGATGTGCAGAGCTGTGGACAGGGGAATTGGGATGATGTGCAGAGCTGTTGACAGGGGAATTGGGATAATGTGCAGAGCTGTGGACAGGGGATTATGGGATAATGTGCAGAGCTGTGGACAGGGGAATGTGGGATGATGTGCAGAGCTGTGGACAGGGGAATGTGGGATGATGTGCAGAGCTGTGGACAGGGGAATGTGGGATGATGTGCAGAGCTGTGGATGGGGAATGTGAGATGATGTGCAGAGCTGTGGATGGGGAATGTGGGATGATGTGCAGAGCTGTGGACAGGGGAATGTGGGATGATGTGCAGAGCTGTGGATGGGGAATGTGGGATGATGTGCAGAGCTGTGGACAGGGGAATGTGGGATGATGTGCAGAGCTGTGGACAGGGGAATGTGGGATGATGTGCAGAGCTGTGGACAGGGGAATGTGGGATGATGTGCAGAGCTTTGGACAGGGGAATGTGGGATGATGTGCAGAGCTGTGGATGGGGAATGTATCCCACAGAGGAATGTGGCCTGGAATGTATGTGGCCAGGAATGTATCCCACAGGGGAATGTGGGATGATGTGCAGAGCTGTGGACAGGGGAATATGGGATGATGTGCAGAGCTGTGGATGGGGAATGTGGGATGATGTGCAGAGCTGTGGACAGGGGAATGTGGGATGATGTGCAGAGCTGTGGACAGGGGAATGTGGGATGATGTGCAGAGCTGTGGACAGGGGAATGTGGGATGATGTGCAGAGCTGTGGACAGGGGAATGTGGGATGATGTGCAGAGCTGTGGACAGGGGAATATGGGATGATGTGCAGAGCTGTGGATGGGGAATGTATCCCACAGAGGAATGTGGCCAGGAATGTATGTGGCCAGGAATGTATCCCACAGGGGAATGTGGGATGATGTGCAGAGCTGTGGACAGGGGAATGTGGGATAATGTGCAGAGCTGTGGACAGGGGAATTGGGATAATGTGCAGAGCTGTGGACAGGGGATTATGGGATAATGTGCAGAACTGTGGACAGGGGAATTGGGATGATGTGCAGAGCTGTGGACAGGGGAATTGGGATGATGTGCAGAGCTGTGGACAGGGGAATTGGGATAATGTGCAGAGCTGTGGACAGGGGATTATGGGATAATGTGCAGAGCTGTGGACAGGGGAATTGGGATGATGTGCAGAGCTGTGGACAGGGGAATGTGGGATGATGTGCAGAGCTGTGGACAGGGGAATGTGGGATGATGTGCAGAGCTGTGGATGGGGAATGTGAGATGATGTGCAGAGCTGTGGATGGGGAATGTGGGATGATGTGCAGAGCTGTGGACAGGGGAATGTGGGATGATGTGCAGAGCTGTGGATGGGGAATGTGGGATGATGTGCAGAGCTGTGGACAGGGGAATGTGGGATGATGTGCAGAGCTGTGGACAGGGGAATGTGGGATGATGTGCAGAGCTGTGGACAGGGGAATGTGGGATGATGTGCAGAGCTTTGGACAGGGGAATGTGGGATGATGTGCAGAGCTGTGGATGGGGAATGTATCCCACAGAGGAATGTGGCCTGGAATGTATGTGGCCAGGAATGTATCCCACAGGGGAATGTGGGATGATGTGCAGAGCTGTGGACAGGGGAATATGGGATGATGTGCAGAGCTGTGGATGGGGAATGTGGGATGATGTGCAGAGCTGTGGACAGGGGAATGTGGGATGATGTGCAGAGCTGTGGACAGGGGAATGTGGGATGATGTGCAGAGCTGTGGACAGGGGAATGTGGGATGATGTGCAGAGCTGTGGACAGGGGAATGTGGGATGATGTGCAGAGCTGTGGACAGGGGAATATGGGATGATGTGCAGAGCTGTGGATGGGGAATGTATCCCACAGAGGAATGTGGCCAGGAATGTATGTGGCCAGGAATGTATCCCACAGGGGAATGTGGGATGATGTGCAGAGCTGTGGACAGGGGAATGTGGGATAATGTGCAGAGCTGTGGACAGGGGAATTGGGATAATGTGCAGAGCTGTGGACAGGGGATTATGGGATAATGTGCAGAACTGTGGACAGGGGAATTGGGATGATGTGCAGAGCTGTGGACAGGGGAATTGGGATGATGTGCAGAGCTGTGGACAGGGGAATTGGGATAATGTGCAGAGCTGTGGACAGGGGATTATGGGATAATGTGCAGAGCTGTGGACAGGGGAATTGGGATGATGTGCAGAGCTGTGGACAGGGGAATGTGGGATGATGTGCAGAGCTGTGGACAGGGGAATGTGGGATGATGTGCAGAGCTGTGGACAGGGGAATGTGGGATGATGTGCAGAGCTGTGGATGGGGAATGTGAGATATGTGCAGAGCTGTGGATGGGGAATGTGGGATGATGTGCAGAGCTGTGGACAGGGGAATGTGGGATGATGTGCAGAGCTGTGGATGGGGAATGTGGGATGATGTGCAGAGCTGTGGACAGGGGAATGTGGGATGATGTGCAGAGCTGTGGACAGGGGAATGTGGGATGATGTGCAGAGCTGTGGACAGGGGAATGTGGGATGATGTGCAGAGCTTTGGACAGGGGAATGTGGGATGATGTGCAGAGCTGTGGATGGGGAATGTATCCCACAGAGGAATGTGGCCTGGAATGTATGTGGCCAGGAATGTATCCCACAGGGGAATGTGGGATGATGTGCAGAGCTGTGGACAGGGGAATATGGGATGATGTGCAGAGCTGTGGATGGGGAATGTGGGATGATGTGCAGAGCTGTGGACAGGGGAATGTGGGATGATGTGCAGAGCTGTGGACAGGGGAATGTGGGATGATGTGCAGAGCTGTGGACAGGGGAATGTGGGATGATGTGCAGAGCTGTGGACAGGGGAATGTGGGATGATGTGCAGAGCTGTGGACAGGGGAATGTGGGATGATGTGCAGAGCTGTGGACAGGGGAATGTGGGATGATGTGCAGAGCTGTGGACAGGGGAATATGGGATGATGTGCAGAGCTGTGGATGGGGAATGTATCCCACAGAGGAATGTGGCCAGGAATGTATCCCACAGGGGAATGTGGGATGATGTGCAGAGCTGTGGACAGGGGAATGTGGGATAATGTGCAGAGCTGTGGACAGGGGAATTGGGATAATGTGCAGAGCTGTGGACAGGGGATTATGGGATAATGTGCAGAACTGTGGACAGGGGAATTGGGATGATGTGCAGAGCTGTGGACAGGGGAATTGGGATGATGTGCAGAGCTGTGGACAGGGGAATTGGGATAATGTGCAGAGCTGTGGACAGGGGATTATGGGATAATGTGCAGAGCTGTGGACAGGGGAATTGGGATGATGTGCAGAGCTGTGGACAGGGGAATGTGGGATGATGTGCAGAGCTGTGGACAGGGGAATGTGGGATGATGTGCAGAGCTGTGGACAGGGGAATGTGGGATGATGTGCAGAGCTGTGGATGGGGAATGTGAGATGATGTGCAGAGCTGTGGATGGGGAATGTGGGATGATGTGCAGAGCTTTGGACAGGGGAATGTGGGATGATGTGCAGAGCTGTGGATGGGGAATGTATCCCACAGAGGAATGTGGCCTGGAATGTATGTGGCCAGGAATGTATCCCACAGGGGAATGTGGGATGATGTGCAGAGCTGTGGACAGGGGAATATGGGATGATGTGCAGAGCTGTGGATGGGGAATGTGGGATGATGTGCAGAGCTGTGGACAGGGGAATGTGGGATGATGTGCAGAGCTGTGGACAGGGGAATGTGGGATGATGTGCAGAGCTGTGGACAGGGGAATGTGGGATGATGTGCAGAGCTGTGGACAGGGGAATATGGGATGATGTGCAGAGCTGTGGATGGGGAATGTATCCCACAGAGGAATGTGGCCAGGAATGTATGTGGCCAGGAATGTATCCCACAGGGGAATGTGGGATGATGTGCAGAGCTGTGGACAGGGGAATGTGGGATAATGTGCAGAGCTGTGGACAGGGGAATTGGGATAATGTGCAGAGCTGTGGACAGGGGATTATGGGATAATGTGCAGAACTGTGGACAGGGGAATTGGGATGATGTACAGAGCTGTGGACAGGGGAATTGGGATGATGTGCAGAGCTGTGGACAGGGGAATTGGGATAATGTGCAGATCTGTGGACAGGGGATTATGGGATAATGTGCAGAGCTGTGGACAGGGGAATTGGGATGATGTGCAGAGCTGTGGACAGGGGAATGTGGGATGATGTGCAGAGCTGTGGACAGGGGAATGTGGGATGATGTGCAGAGCTGTGGACAGGGGAATGTGGGATGTGCAGAGCTGTGGATGGGGAATGTGAGATGATGTGCAGAGCTGTGGATGGGGAATGTGGGATGATGTGCAGAGCTGTGGATGGGGAATGTGGGATGATGTGCAGAGCTGTGGACAGGGGAATGTGGGATGATGTGCAGAGCTGTGGATGGGGAATGTGGGATGATGTGCAGAGCTGTGGACAGGGGAATGTGGGATGATGTGCAGAGCTGTGGACAGGGGAATGTGGGATGATGTGCAGAGCTTTGGACAGGGGAATGTGGGATGATGTGCAGAGCTGTGGATGGGGAATGTGGGATGATGTGCAGAGCTGTGGACAGGGGAATGTGGGATGATGTGCAGAGCTGTGGACAGGGGAATGTGGGATGATGTGCAGAGCTTTGGACAGGGGAATGTGGGATGATGTGCAGAGCTGTGGATGGGGAATGTATCCCACAGAGGAATGTGGCCTGGAATGTATGTGGCCAGGAATGTATCCCACAGGGGAATGTGGGATGATGTGCAGAGCTGTGGACAGGGGAATATGGGATGATGTGCAGAGCTGTGGATGGGGAATGTGGGATGATGTGCAGAGCTGTGGACAGGGGAATGTGGGATGATGTGCAGAGCTGTGGACAGGGGAATGTGGGATGATGTGCAGAGCTGTGGACAGGGGAATGTGGGATGATGTGCAGAGCTGTGGACAGGGGAATGTGGGATGATGTGCAGAGCTGTGGACAGGGGAATGTGGGATGATGTGCAGAGCTGTGGACAGGGGAATGTGGGATGATGTGCAGAGCTGTGGACAGGGGAATGTGGGACGATGTGCAGAGCTGTGGACAGGGGAATATGGGATGATGTGCAGAGCTGTGGATGGGGAATGTATCCCACAGAGGAATGTGGCCAGGAATGTATGTGGCCAGGAATGTATCCCACAGGGGAATGTGGGATGATGTGCAGAGCTGTGAACAGGGGAATATGGGATGATGTGCAGAGCTGTGGACAGGGGAATGTGGGATGATGTGCATAACTGTGGACAGGGGAATGTGGGATGATGTGCAGAACTGTGGACAGGGGAATGTGGGATGATGTGCAGAACTGTGGACAGGGGAATGTGGGATGATGTGCAGAGCTGTGGATGGGGAATGTGGGATGATGTGCAGAGCTGTGGCCAGGGGAATGTGGGATGATGTGCAGAGCTGTGGCCAGGGGAATGTGGGATGATGTGCAGAGCTGTGGCCAGGGGAATGTTGGATGATGTGCAGAGCTGTGGACAGGGGAATGTGGGATGATGTGCAGAGCTGTGGATGGGGAATGTGGGATGATGTGCAGAGCTGTGGACAGGGGCATGTGGGATGATGTGCAGAGCTGTGGACAGGGGAATGTGGGATGATGTGCAGAGCTGTGGACAGGGGAATGTGGGATGATGTGCAGAGCTGTGGACAGGGGAATGTGGGATGATGTGCAGAGCTGTGGACAGGGGAATGTGGGATGATGTGCAGAGCTGTGGACAGGGGAATGTGGGATGATGTGCAGAGCTTTGGACAGGGGAATGTGGGATGATGTGCAGAGCTGTGGACAGGGGAATGTATCCCACAGAGGAATGTGGCCAGGAATGTATGTGGCCAGGAATGTATCCCACAGGGGAATGTGGGATGATGTGCAGAGCTGTGGACAGGGGAATATGGGATGATGTGCAGAGCTGTGGATGGGGAATGTATCCCACAGAGGAATGTGGCCAGGAATGTATCCCACAGGGGAATGTGGGATGATGTGCAGAGCTGTGGACAGGGGAATATGGGATGATGTGCAGAGCTGTGGATGGGGAATGTATCCCACAGAGGAATGTGGCCAGGAATGTATGTGGCCAGGAATGTATCCCACAGGGGAATGTGGGATGATGTGCAGAGCTGTGAACAGGGGAATATGGGATGATGTGCAGAGCTGTAGACAGGGGAATGTGGGATGATGTGCAGAGCTGTGGACAGGGGAATGTGGGATGATGTGCAGAGCTGTGGAAAGGGGAATGTGGGATGATGTGCAGAGCTGTGCACAGGGGAATATGGGATGATGTGCAGAGCTGTGGACGGGGAATGTGGGATGATGTGCAGATCTGTGGACGGGGAATGTGGGATGATGTGCAGAGCTGTGGATGGGGAATGTGGGATGATGTGCAGAGCTGTGGATGGGGAATGTGGGATGATGTGCAGAGCTGTAGACAGGGGACTGTGGGATGATGTGCAGAGCTGTGGACAGGAATGTGGAATGATGTGCAGAGCTGTAGACAGGGGAATGTGGGATGATATGCAGAGCTGTGGACAGGAATGTGGGATGATGTGCAGAGCTGTGGACAGGGGAATGTGGGATGATGTGCAGAGCTGTGGACAGGGGAATGTGGGATGATGTGCAGAGCTGTGGACAGGGGAATGTGGGATGATGTGCAGAGCTGTGGATGGGAATGTGGGATGATGTGCAGAGCTGTGGACAGAGGAATGTGGAATGATGTGCAGAGCTATGGACAGGGGAATGTGGAATAATGTGCAGTGCTGTGCGGGGAATGTGGGATGATGTGCAGAGCTGTGGACGGGAATGTGGGATGATGTGCAGAGCTGTGCGGGGAATGTGGAATGATGTGCAGATTTGTGGAAAGGGCAATGTTTGATTATCACATTTGTGGTTAGGGAATGTGCAGAGCTGTGCAGGGAATGTGGAATGATGTGCAGAGCTGTGGACAGGGGAATGTGGAATGATGTGCAGAGCTGTGGACAGGGGAATGTGGAATGATGTGCAGAGCTGTGGACAGGGGAATGTGGGGTGATGTGCAGAGCTGTGGACAGGGGAATGTGGGATGATGTGCAGAGCTGTGGACAGGAATGTAGGGTGATGTGCACAGTTATGGACAGGAGAATGTGGAATAATGTGCAGAGCAGTTGATGTCGGATTTTGTGTAGGGGACTGTGGGATGATGTCCAGAGCTGTGGACAGGAATGTGGGATGATGTGCAGAGCTGTAGACAGGGGAATGTGGGATGATGTGCAGAGCTGTGGACAGGAATGTGGGATGATGTGCAGAGCTGTGGACAGGGGAATGTGGGATGATGTGCAGAGCTGTGGATGGGAATGTGGGATGATGTGCAGAGCTGTGGACCGGGGAATGTATCCCACAGAGGAATGTGGCCAGGAATGTATCCCACAGGGGAATGTGGGATGATGTGCAGAGCTGTGGACAGGGGAATGTGGGATGATGTGCAGAGCTTTGGACAGGGGAATGTGGGATGATGTGCAGAGCTGTGGACAGGGGAATGTATCCCACAGAGGAATGTGGCCAGGAATGTATGTGGCCAGGAATGTATCCCACAGGGGAATGTGGGATGATGTGCAGAGCTGTGGATGGGGAATGTATCCCACAGAGGAATGTGGCCAGGAATGTATGTGGCCAGGAATGTATCCCACAGGGGAATGTGGGATGTTGTGCAGAGCTGTGAACAGGGGAATATGGGATGATGTGCAGAGCTGTAGACAGGGGAATGTGGGATGATGTGCAGAGCTGTGGATGGGGAATGTGGGATGATGTGCAGAGCTGTGGACAGGGGAATGTGGGGTGATGTGCAGAGCTGTGGACAGGGGAATGTGGGATGATGTGCAGAGATGTGCACAGGGGAATATGGGATGATGTGCAGAGCTGTGGACGGGGAATGTAGGATGATGTGCAGAGCTGTGGACGGGGAATGTGGGATGATGTGCAGAGCTGTGGATGGGGAATGTGGGATGATGTGCAGAGCTGTGGATGGGGAATGTGGGATGATGTGCAGAGCTGTAGACAGGGGAATGTATCCCACAGAGGAATGTGGCCAGGAATGTATGTGGCCAGGAATGTATCCCACAGGGGAATGTGGGATGATGTGCAGAGCTGTGGACAGGGGAATATGGGATGATGTGCAGAGCTGTGGATGGGGAATGTATCCCACAGAGGAATGTGGCCAGGAATGTATTTGGCCAGGAATGTATCCCACAGGGGAATGTGGGATGATGTGCAGAGCTGTGAACAGGGGAATATGGGATGATGTGCAGAGCTGTAGACAGGGGAATGTGGGATGATGTGCAGAGCTGTGGATGGGGAATGTGGGATGATGTGCAGAGCTGTGGACAGGGGAATGTGGGATGATGTGCAGAGCTGTGGACAGGGGAATGTGGGATGATGTGCAGAGCTGTGCACAGGGGAATATGGGATGACGTGCAGAGCTGTGGACGGGGAATGTGGGATGATGTGCAGAGCTGTGGACGGGGAATGTGGGATGATGTGCAGAGCTGTGGATGGGGAATGTGGGATGATGTGCAGAGCTGTGGATGGGGAATGTGGGATGATGTGCAGAGCTGTAGACAGGGGAATGTATCCCACAGAGGAATGTGGCCAGGAATGTATGTGGCCAGGAATGTATCCCACAGGGGAATGTGGGATGATGTGCAGAGCTGTGGACAGGGGAATATGGGATGATGTGCAGAGCTGTGGATGGGGAATGTTTCCCACAGAGGAATGTGGCCAGGAATGTATCCCACAGGGGAATGTGGGATGATGTGCAGAGCTGTGGACAGGGGAATATGGGATGATGTGCAGAGCTGTGGATGGGGAATGTATCCCACAGAGGAATGTGGCCAGGAATGTATGTGGCCAGGAATGTATCCCACAGGGGAATGTGGGATGATGTGCAGAGCTGTGAACAGGGGAATATGGGATGATGTGCAGAGCTGTAGACAGGGGAATGTGGGATGATGTGCAGAGCTGTGGATGGGGAATGTGGGATGATGTGCAGAGCTGTGGACAGGGGAATGTGGGATGATGTGCAGAGCTGTGGACAGGGGAATGTGGGATGATGTGCAGAGCTGTGCACAGGGGAATATGGGATGATGTGCAGAGCTGTGGATGGGGAATGTGGGATGATGTGCAGAGCTGTGGACGGGGAATGTGGGATGATGTGCAGAGCTGTGGATGGGGAATGTGGGATGATGTGCAGAGCTGTGGATGGGGAATGTGGGATGATGTGCAGAGCTGTAGAAAGGGGACTGTGGGATGATGTGCAGAGCTGTGGATGGGGAATGTGGGATGATGTGCAGAGCTGTGGACAGGAATGTGGGATGATGTGCAGAGCTGTAGACGGGAATGTGGGATGATATGCAGAGCTGTGGACAGGAATGTGGGATGATGTGCAGAGCTGTGGACAGGGGAATGTGGGATGATGTGCAGAGCTGTGGACAGGGGAATGTGGGATGATGTGCAGAGCTGTGGACGGGAATGTGGGATGATGTGCAGAGCTGTGGACAGAGGAATGTGGAATGATGTGCAGAGCTATGGACAGGGGAATGTGGAATAATGTGCAGTGCTGTGCGGGGAATGTGGGATGATGTGCAGAGCTGTGGACGGGAATGTGGGATGATGTGCAGAGCTGTGCTGGGAATGTGGAATGATGTGCAGATCTGTGGAAAGGGCAATGTTTGATTATCACATTTGTGGTTAGGGAATGTGCAGAGCTGTGCAGGGAATGTGGAATGATGTGCAGAGCTGTGGACAGGGGAATGTGGAATGATGTGCAGAGCTGTGGACAGGGGAATGTGGGGTGATGTGCAGAGCTGTGGACAGGGGAATGTGGGGTGATGTGCAGAGCTGTGGACAGGGGAATGTGGGATGATGTGCAGAGCTGTGGACAGGAATGTAGGGTGATGTGCACAGTTATGGACAGGAGAATGTGGAATAATGTGCAGAGCAGTTGATGTCGGATTTTGTGTAGGGGACTGTGGGATGATGTCCAGAGCTGTGGACAGGAATGTGGGATGATGTGCAGAGCTGTAGACAGGGGAATGTGGGATGATGTGCCGAGCTGTGGACAGGAATGTGGGATGATGTGCAGAGCTGTGGACAGGGGAATGTGGGATGATGTGCAGAGCTGTGGACGGGAATGTGGGATGATGTGCAGAGCTGTGGAAAGGGCAATGTTTGATGATCACATTTGTGGTTAGGGAATGTGCAGAGCTGTGCGGGGAATGTGGAATGATATGCAGAGCTATGGACAGGGGAATGTGGAATGATGTGCAGAGCTATGGACAGGGGAAAGTGGAATGATGTGCAGAGCTATGGACAGGGGAAAGTGGAATGATGTGCAGAGCTATGGACAGGGGAATGTGGAATGATGTGCAGAGCTCTGCGAGGAATGTGGGGTGATGTGCAGAGCTGTGTACAGGGGAATGTGGGATTATAAACAAATGTGGAGCTAGGGAATGGAGCATAACATGCAGAGCCCCTGTAGACAGAATAATATATATGTGGGATAATATGCAGAGAATGTGGCTGTGGAATATTATATAATCTGCAAAGCTGTAGACAGGAATGTGGGATGATGAGGGAAGATGCACAAAGCTTCGGACTGGGAATGGAGGAGGATGTGACTAAATGTGATCGGGAGTGTGGATTAAGTGCAGATCTGTGGATGGATATGTGGGATGATGGGCAGAGCTGTGGATGGATATGTGGGATGATGGGCAGATCTGTGGATGGATATGTGGGATGATGGGCAGAGCTGTGGATGGATATGTGGGATGATGGGCAGAGCTGTGGATGGATATGTGGGATGATGGGCAGAGCTGTGGATGGATATGTGGGATGATGGGCAGAGCTGTGGATGGATATGTGGGATGATGGGCAGAGCTGTGGATGGATATATGGGATGATGGGCAGATCTGTGGATGGATATGTGGGATGATGGGCAGATCTGTGGATGGATATGTGGGATAATGGGCAGAGCTGTGGATGGATATGTGGGATGATGGGCAGATCTGTGGATGGATATGTGGGATGATGGGCAGAGCTGTGGACAGGGGAATGAAGATGATGGGTAGAGCTAGGAAAAGAGGAAATTAGAGCTGTGAATGGAAAATTTAATATTGTGCCGTACTGGGAATGAGGAATAATATGTGTGCTTGCTGTTTTCACCCTTATGAAACAGTTTGGTCTAAACATTACGTGTTTGAAGCGTTAAGGTCATAAGAGGTTATTTCAACTTAATACTTAGTTCATCATATCATCTATGATGTCCTTTAAAAGCTTTATGAAATCCATACATTGTATATCCTATACATTGTGTCATCTTTTTCTACCTCATAGGTCTCCTCAATATAGGCAATTCCTATCAGGGCCAGAGGGATGGACAAGGAAAGGAGTCACATAACTGAAAGGATTTTAAATATAACCCTGGAGATCATTTACCTGCTGACCGGCGAGGTGAGGGGGCTTCTGGGAATGTCACAGTGACATCACTTCTCTCTCATTCACAACAATAATGACCTTGAGAGTATTATAGAATAGTGAGCTATAACGTTATATATAGTTATTAATGTCTGTCTCATTACAGGATTATGTACCTACAAAAAAGTCAGGTGATCATGAGACATCCAGCAGCACCTCCCATGTGTCTGAAGGGCAGAGCAAGACCCAGAGCCCCATCCCGGTGCCTCCACCTCACTCTCTGATACGTGAGAGAGACAATGACCAGAAGATCCTGGAACTCACCAACAAGATCATTCATCTGCTGACTGGAGAGGTGACTGCTGGGAACGGGACATTATACAGTAACACCAGGGGCTGTGTCTGGATGATGACTGGAGAGGTGACTGCTGGGAATGGGACATTATACAGTAACACTAGGGGCTGTGTCTGGGTGATGACTGGAGAGGTGACTGCTGGGAATGGGACATTATACATTAACACCAGGGGCTGTGTCTGGATGATGACTAGAGAGGTGACTGCTGGGAATGGGGCATTATACAGTAACACCAGGGGATGTATCTGAGTGATGACTGGAGAGGTGACTGCTGGGAATGGGACATTATACATTAACACCAGGGACTGTGTCTGGATGATGACTGGAGAGGTGACTGCTGGGAATGGGACATTATACAGTAACACCAGGGGATGTATCTGAGTGATGACTGGAGAGGTGACTGCTGGGAATGGGACATTATACAGTAACACCAGGGGATGTGTCTGGATGGTGACTGGAGAGGTGACTGCCTGGGAATGTGACCTTATACAGTAACACCAGGGGCTGTGTCTGGGTGATGACTGGAGAGGTGACTGCTGGGAATGGGACATCATACAGTAACACCAAGGGCTGTGTCTGGGTGATGACTGGAGAGGTGACTGCTGGGAATGGGACATTATACAGCAGTGTTGGCTAACCTTGACACTCCAGCTGTTATGGAACTACATAACCCAGCATGCACTGCTACAGTTTTGCTATTAGGGCATTCTAAAACTGTGGCAGGGCATGCTGGGATATATAGTTCCACAACAGCTGGAGTGTCAAGGTTAGCCAACACTGTTATACAGTAACACCAAGGGATGTGTCTGGATGGTGACTGGAGAGGTGACTGCTGGGAATGGTACCTTATAGGGGATGTGTCTGGGTGATGACTGGAGAGGTGACTGCTGGGAATGGGACATTATACAGTAACACCAGGGGATGTGTCTGGATGGTGACTGAAGAGGTGACTGCTGGGAATGGGACGTTATACAGTAACACCAGGGGATGTGTCTGGGTGATGACTGGAGAGGTGACTGCTGGGAATGGGACATTATACAGTAACACCAGGGGCTGTGTCTGGATGATGACTGGAGAGGTGACTGCTGGGAATGGGACATTTATACAGTAACACCAGGTGATGCGTCTGGATGGTGACTGGAGAGGTGACTGCTGGGAATGGTACCTTATACAGTAACACCAGGGGCTGTGTCTGGGTGATGACTGGAGAGGTGACTGCTGGGAATGGGACATTATACAGTAACACCAAGGGATGTGTCTGGATGGTGACTGGAGAGGTGACTGCTGGGAATGGGACATTATACAGTAACACCAGGGGATGTGTGTGGGTGATGACTGGAGAGGTGATTGCTGGGAATGGGACATTATACAGTAACACCAGGGACTGTGTCTGGATGATGACTGGAGAGGTGACTGCTGGGAATGGGACATTATACAGTAACACCAGGGGCTGTGTCTGGGTGATGACTGGAGAGGTGACTGCTGGGAATGGGACATTATACAGTAACACCAAGGGATGTGTCTGGGTGATGACTGGAGAGGTGACGGCTGGGAATGGGACATTATACAGTACCACCAGAGGATGTGTATGGGTGATGACTGGAGAGGTGACTGCTGGGAATGGGACATTATACAGAAGTGTTGGCTAACCTTGACACTCCAGCTGTTATGGAACTACATAACCCAGCATGCATTGCTACAGTTTTGCTATTAGGGCATGCTAAAACTGGCAGGGCATGCTGGGATATATAGTTCCACAACAGCTGGAGTGTTAAGGTTAGCCAACACTGTTATACAGTAACACCAAGGGATGTGTCTGGATGGTGACTGGAGAGGTGACTGCTGGGAATGGGACATTATACAGTAACACCAGGGGATGTGTCTGGGTGATGACTGCTGGGAATGGGACCTTATACAGTAACACTAGGGGATGTGTCTGGGTGATGACTGGAGAGGTGACTGCTGGGAATGGGACATTATACAATAACATCAGGGGCTGTGTCTGGGTGATGACTGGAGAGGTGACTGCTGGGAATGGGACATTATACAGTAACACCAGGGGCTGTGTCTGGATGGTGACTGGAGAGGTGACTGCTGGGAATGGGTCGTTATACAGTAACACCAGGGGCTGTGTCTGGGTGATGACTGGAGAGGTGACTGCTGGGAATGGGACATTATACAGTAACACCAGGGGCTGTGTCTGGGTGATGACTGGAAAGGTGACTGCTGGGAATGGGACATTATACAGTAACACCAGGGGATGTGTTTGGGTGATGACTGGAGAGGTGACTGCTGGGAATGGGACATTATACAATAACACCAGGGGCTGTGTCTGGGTGATGACTGGAGGTGTGACTGCTGGGAATGGGACATTATACAGTAACACCAGGGGATGTGTCTGGATGGTGACTGGAGAGGTGACTGCTGGGAATGGGACATTATACAGTAACACCAGGGGATGTGTCTGGGTGATGACTGCTGGGAATGGGACCTTATACAGTAACACTAGGGGATGTGTCTGGGTGATGACTGGAGAGGTGACTGCTGGGAATGGGACATTATACAATAACATCAGGGGCTGTGTCTGGGTGATGACTGGAGAGGTGACTGCTGGGAATGGGACATTATACAGTAACACCAGGGGCTGTGTCTGGATGGTGACTGGAGAGGTGACTGCTGGGAATGGGACGTTATACAGTAACACCAGGGGCTGTGTCTGGGTGATGACTGGAGAGGTGACTGCTGGGAATGGGACATTATACAGTAACACCAGGGGCTGTGTCTGGGTGATGACTGGAAAGGTGACTGCTGGGAATGGGACATTATACAGTAACACCAGGGGATGTTTGGGTGATGACTGGAGAGGTGACTGCTGGGAATGGGACATTATACAATAACACCAGGGGCTGTGTCTGGGTGATGACTGGAGAGGTGACTGCTGGGAATGGGACATTATACAGTAACACCAGGGGATGTGTCTCTATGGTGACTGGAGAGGTGACTGCTGGGAATGGGACATTATACAGTAACACCAGGGGATGTGTCTGGATGATGACTGTATCATTGTGTGTGTCAGGTTCCTATAAGGTGTCAGGATGTCACTGTCTATCTCTCCATGGAGGAGTGGGAGTATGTACAGGGACACAAGGACCTGTATGAGGACATGATTATCGAGAATCAACGGTCCTTGACGTCACTGGGTAAGACTACCTTAATAATGTAAATACCATTTAATATAAGCAATTAGCATAGTATTTAGGTATGACCATTGGTGGGCTGCCCATCGATGGTCAACATCTGTGAATACCGTCGATGGCACTGAACCATCAATGATTTGCACCCCTCGAAGGCCACCGCTGCCTGGAGACACGGCGGGCCACGGACCAATCAGTAATGGGGGCTTAGTTGGGGGGGGGGGGGGACCAGAAAAAAAACATCAGTTCTCATTCTGCCATCAAACATAAGCCCAGGTCTACTAAACAATCTCTCGGCTAGTGAAGTCACCACCATTGTCATTATTGTTAAATATTGTGCACACATAAGCAGGAAAAACTACTTACACACTGCATTCGGCAGCATGGCATTGCTAAAGATATCCCCAAACTGAGCTCAATGTACAGACAACTGGGGATATCGTTAACAACCTGCGGGAGTTCGCATCGTTCTTTGGGATGAATAGATATCGTTATCGATCATATCGTTCAAATAATTTGTCCAGTGTGTACGGGGCTTTAGTCATAGTCTAGTCCAGGGGTTCCCAAACGCGGTCCTCAAGGCACCCCAAAAGTTCATGCATCCAACTTGCTGACCTAACCAGCCACCTAAATGGGGAGGAGGGTGATTCCAAAATGCTGGCGGAACATTTAGTATATTGAAAGCGAGGCCTTCCTCTGAGTGGTCCTGATTCTGAGTCACATACAATGCTGATATTTGTGTAAATGGTCTAAAAGGTCGCACAGCGCATGTGTTGTGTGGTGTGTATACACAGAGGCGCGGTGGTGACTCACTCGCGCGGTCTCAGAAATGTATTAGAAATGTCTTGGGCGTTCCTGGGTAATTTGCACCTAGATTGGGGCAGGTGCAAGTCCAGAAAGTGTGTCCGATGTTTGCAACTGCAAGCGTACAAAGTGGGCGTCTCAGCCCTTGCGCAGTCAGACGCATGACTGGCGCCAGCAGCCTCCAACTCAGACTTCTGTTCTCTGAGTTCTTATTCGGCGACTCTTTTTAACCCTGTACTTACACTAAATGCTTTAGCACTCCATCAGGGGATATTTAATTCAGCCCTATGTGATTTCATTTTCTTGTATCTTTTATAGCCATGATTAATAACAACCATTTGATGGTAGGAATTCCCGTTTTGCTTTGTCTAATGAACCACCGCTGGCAAATGTTTGGAATAGAAGGGTATTTTTGTTAATGATTTCGCTTGGTATTAAAATGTTTTATGTCCTCTAAATAGGTGGCAATAGGGGATCACATGTTTCTTATAACAAAGATCTGAATTCACCGCCAAGTTCCTGGATGATGCCCATGACCGCCTCGTCATCACTGACCTCACCACATTCTCCGGAGGATATTTTAGTAGGTTCAGGAAATGAGACTGGAGGTGGAAGCCCGGCCGGAGATGGGCCCAAGAGTTCCGCATCTTCAGGTAACTAATCAACTCCAAAACGGAAGATATTTAGATGGAGGAGAATCCTGCGGGACAGCTGAGGCACCCTGCGGGACAGCTGAGGCACCCTGCGGAACAGCTGAGGCACCCTGCAGGACAGCTTGAGGTACCCTGCGGGGCAGCTGACATATTTCCTCATTAATCAAAGTGTCCTCTATTATCCACAGATGGACATTATTTGGTTATTGTGAGGTAGCAGGGGCATCTAATCCACTACCACTGGACCACTGTTAAATAAATGAGACTCTATATAGCGCTTGTCCCAAATCTGAGTGCACAGCTAAGTATGAGTGGTCATTAGGACACTTGAGAATAGAATTTATGCAGATACCTGTGCCGGTCACCAATATAAATATTCTACATTTATATGTATTCATTCGCTGTATGTGTTTCCTACAGATGGATGCAGTAATAGAACTACACCAGAAAGATGTCTCAGCCCTCTTTATACACAGGATCATGCCAAGGAAGATCACCATGTGCCACGAGATTACCAGGTACACATTCTGCCATATATATATTTTCTCAGACATAACCGTGCATATAAATTGGACCTACAGAGTGGAGGCAGCCATTTTGTGTGGAGACATTGGGCCTGATTCCGAGAATTACACTGTGCCGATTTTTTTCACAGATCGAGCGATAGTTTGCTATTTCACATGTGCAAAAGCCGCACTGCTCAAACAAAGCGATTGCATTGTGATTACTCTCATTCATAGGAACCACTCGCAAAGTGAGTGACAGGTAGTCAGCGTTTGGGGGAGGTAACGGAGGATGGTTAGAAAAACGCAGGCGCGTCTGACCGTAAAAATCTCTGTTTCATGGGCGTGCATAAATTATCCATTGCCATCGCCTTCACAGCATGAAAGCTCTCAGCATGTCAGGAGAGACGCAGTGTTTGCAGCTGGTCAGACCTGACTTACATGCCGCATGACCGGCAGATGCGTTGGTAGTAGGGATGTGCGGGCTCGGATTAGTTCGGATTTTCCCGCCAAGTTCGTTTTTTCCCCGCCAAAAAAACGGCTCTCAGAAAGAGACAAAACGTCATCTTTCATGGACAAACATCATCACTCCAGGACAAAAGTAAATAAAAGATGATGTTTGTCCATGAAAGATGACGTTTTGCCTCTTTCAGAGAGCCGATTTTTGGCGGGAAAAATCAGAACTTGGTGGGAAAACCCAAACTAATTCGAGCCCGCTCATCCCTAATTGATAGTACCGATGTTTACATTGTTGTACGTCATATGATAGGAGAAGGCAGCAGTGGGCGTCCCTATACTTGGCTGGCGTTAGAAGGCATTAGCATATTTTAGCAACTGCGATCTGTGAGAGAATGCAGTTGCATTAGCGTAAATCTTGGAATCGGGCCCATTCACTGAGAGCCAATACTCCATGAATATTAGTCAGGCAGTGCCTCAGTAATGTCACCGGTTCCTAGAAATGTAATCTACATACCGTTCAGCACACAAAACCGATGTAAAATTAATTATGAATTAGTGTAGGGTATATGTCATACTTGCTCTCTGATTGCTGTAGTGTCCACTGTAGAGGGCAGAGATTTTCTGCTACTGCATGTGACTAGGAGGTGGCTAATCCGTCACATAGAGATGGTCTGTCTTATGGGCTCGTTATACGAGTGACGTGGGCGTCTTGCTGAACTGGTTGCGTACTCTACTCAGGCCGTGATTCAGAGATGTACGTTCATCCGATGTGCAGAAAGGGTCCTGCGATTGCGCTCGCAGACACCCCCCCCCCCCCCCCCCAAGCCACAGAATTATGACATGTTTGAGGGGCGTAGCGGGGGCGTGACTGGTCACCGTTCCCGGAGGGACGAGGCAGATTCCTGACCAAAGGAGCGACCATCGGTTGCGATGGAGATCCCAGCCTGCGACGTCGCTCGCAGTGCTGTGATCTCATATGCAGCAAGGAGGTATCTGACGCCTCCTTCTGCATTTGCATGTGAGATGAACAGAATTGCACAGCTGCTTGTGAGCGGCTCTGCAAATCCGTCCATCTCTGAATCAGGTCCTCAGGCGCTTAATGACTCACATAGCATAGGGCTGGTGTTCGCAGCAGCAGCGAGCGACTCAGAATAATGAAGGTTATTTATTGTACAGAAATGCCATGAATTCTGTGTAGCACATGGGGGGTGATTCAGTAGAGGACAGAATTGCAAAACAGACAGTTTTGCAATTCCGTCCTTGCTAATATGCAAATGCAGCGTGTGTATGACACCCCCTGCTGCAATTGCAATCCGATCACTGCGACCAAGGTCACAGGCTGGAATAACCATCACGATCATCGGTTGCGATGGTGGACGACGCCGGCCAGCTGAGCAAGCCTAGTCGGCTTGTGAGGCCAGGAAACTGCATTCGTGGACGCAGCCCCTGACCTTGCCGCTCAAGAAAAATAAGTCCGATGTGCTCCCGTGTCCAGGAGCGCCGGCCGTCCCCGCCCCCGCGCTGTCCCTTAAATATCTCTGTCTGTCAATCAGGCAGAGGGTAGCAGGGGCTGCGTGCGCTCACACAGGACCTACGTACAGGCTAATCGTGAATCTGTGTTCAGCGTTGCTGAATCGGCCCCATAGTTACAGGCAAGGCTTGCTCACTATGATGAGATGCTTTACTGATCAGTGTTCCATCATTTAGACAATGGCCGGATTTATTAATTTATACTTTTAGGCTAAGCAACTGAGAGACGTGAAGTTGCAGACTGATGGCAGAGAAGAGATGTACGTGAGGTCTGACCAACGCTGTAAGGAGGAGGAGGAGGAGGAAATCCCTATGGCTGTCTGTACAGGTGAGTAGTAAATATATCAGACAGAAAAGAGTCTGGATATAAACGTTAATATAAGCTGATTCGGAAATATTACATGATAACTTATTCTCACTATCCATTGACTGTTACCCGGGCACTCACAGGCTATATGCCTGAGCCGATTGCCGGCAATGGCTCCCTAACCAAATCAGCCCATACTGGGCTTTCTCCAGCCCATCACTCCCCCTCCAGAACCGTGGAGTTAGTAATATATATTCACACCCGGGCAAATATTTAAATAAAGGGTGGACAAGTTTCCAGTCTTATATAGAGTATACTCTATATTTCCAATGACCAATAGAGCTGTAGCACTTTTATAGAGGATTTAATAAATCCCACTTTTACAGCTATAGTGTAACACCCAAAGGAACACAATTACAGTGCGATCCCAATCTCCTTATAACCAGCCCTGGGGTACCTACTTCATGCTTTATCCTATATAGCAAGACCCTTTCCAGCACAGCAGAGCTGTACAGACTGCTTTAGTACTGTTACAACCATGAATACACAGTAAAAACCTACAGGGTACGTAAATAGGCATACAGGACAACATAGAGGGAATAAGCACAGCAGAGCGAGTCCCGATGGGTCTAACCCAGAGGTTCCCAAAGTCCGCCATTACAGTCTACGTTTTAGGGATATCCATGCTTGAGCACAGGTGACTTAATTAGTACCGCAATACATTTGATTTAACCATCTGGACTCAAGCTTGGATATCCCTAAACGTGGACTGTAATGGCGGACTTTGGGAACCTCTGCTCTAACCTTTATTGAGCATGCCTAGTACCGGGATGTAGTGAAGAGACCAGCGGACGGTATGCCGTTGGTCGAAATCCCGACATCGCAAGCCCAACATAGGACTAAAGATAGGCATTGAAATACCAACGCCTATCTTAATCACGGCGCCGGGAATCTAGACAGACGCCATCCCGAACGAGGTAAGCCGGGGTGTCTTAGCTGTTAGCCGCCAGGGGGAAGGGGGTTGGGTAATGTTAGGTTTAGGTAGCATAGTGGGGTTAGTTTTTTAGTTTTTGGGGGGAGTTAGGGTTAGGCACCACTGGGGGGGTTAGGTTAGGCATTAAGTGGGGAGGGTTGGGTTTAGGCACGAAGGGGGGGGAACTTAGGTTTAGGCACTAACGGGGAGGGTTAGGGTGCGGGATGGGGAGGGTTAGGCTACAAGAAGGGAGGGTTAGGGGGAGAAGGGGGGAGGATTAGTATGACCCCCTGTTGGGATTCCGACCATCGGGATGCCGATATCGGTAATTTTAACAGGAGGCATCCCGACTGCCGGTATTTCATACCCATTCCCTAATACCTGCCTCTCCTTTAACCTGGGGATCTGTATGTGGGACAAAAGAAATTAAAATCACTCATGGCCAAAGTCTATACAAGCTTCATCCATGGTAGGGTCATGTTAGCCCATTGTTTCGTCACAGCCGCGATGTTGGATAACAGCGGAGAGAGAAGGAGTGCCTCCATCTCCTACACGGATAATAAGTTTGTATTATGTGCATCTTTCTGACAGATGGAAATGGCCAGAATGCCTCAAGCGTACATCCGATCTCCTCTCCAGATTGTGAAATGGGAGATAACGCCACCCAAGTTCCGCCTCATGAAGAAAATCCTATTGTTACAACCATGCAGCCATTTTATCATAGGACAGACGTGTCTCCCCGCCTATCCAGACATGAAGAGTACTTTCCCAGCAGCTCAGATATCATTACCCGGGTTCTTACAGATGACAATCTCTATGCATGCTCTGAATGCGGGAAGTGCTTCAGCTCCAACGCGCGCCTCAATTCCCATCAGAAAATTCACACCGGTGGGAAACCATTTGCTTGCCAATATTGTGGTAAATGTTTCGGGAACAAGTCGGACCTGGTGGTGCACCAGAGAACTCACACTGGGGAGAAGCCCTTCCCCTGCCCAGAGTGCGACAAATGCTTCAGCAAGAAGTCAAACCTTGCCACACACCTGAGGTACCATAGAGGAGAGAAGCCATTTGTCTGTTCCGAGTGTGGTAAATGTTTTATAAACACATCCAATCTTATAGCCCATCAGCGCTATCACAGCGGGGAGAAGCCATTTGCTTGCTTCGAATGTGGGAAACGTTTCTTCACCAACGGAAACCTTGTTATTCACCAGAGGATTCACACAGGGGAGAAGCCGTTTGTGTGCGCCGACTGTGGGAAGAGCTTTACCAGCAATGCCGTCTTGGTGGTGCACCAAAGGATTCACTCGGGAGACAAGCAGTTTATATGCTCGGACTGTGGCAAAACCTTTACCACAAACTCAAACCTTGTCACGCACCAGAGAACTCATTCTGTGAAGAAGCAGTTTATATGTTCAGAGTGTGGTGAATCTTTTGCCAAAAGCTCTAATCTCACAGTACATCAGCGGCTTCACTCCATACATACTGTGCGCATACTCTGAGTATGGAAAGGACAAATCCTCCGATAATGGATCATTGCACACTTGACAGATTTTGATATGACAGAGAAGCCTTTTTCCTTGACCTGAGTTTGTATAACTTCACCCTTGTGCCTGTGTGTCTGGAGCTTTTTGCAGAAAAAGATGCCATATGCATGTTTGACTTTTCTTAATAATAAACTAATGAAGGACATGACTGACCAGCACTTTACTGAGGATATTTATCTGCCCTTGTTTTTTTTTTACCTAGCACAAAATTCTACTATGTAATAGAGATGTGCAGGCTCGGATAGGTTCGAGTTTGCACGTTGAGTTCGGATTTTTCCCTCCAAAAAACGGAACTCAGAAAGAGGCTCAACGTCATCTTACATGGACGAACATCATCATTTCTGGACTTTTGTCCAGGAATGATGATGTTCGTCCATGTAAGATGACGTTTAGCCTCTTTCTGAGTTCCGTTTTTTGGAGGGAAAAATCCGAACTCAACGTGCAAACTCGAACCTATCCGAGCCTGCACATCCCTACTATGTAATAATATGGTGTTACCTGTATTACAACCTATAGCAACCATTCAGATATTTGCTGTGATTAATAAAGTGCAAGCTACATTAGAATCAACTTCCCAATTGTACAGATTTAGGGCTATATTTACGAAGCAGCGACAGCGGCTTTAACCTCAAAATGTAAAGTGACAAAAATCTGAAGTGCAAAAGACGCCACCTTGTGCACTTAATATTAGTATCGCTTTAAATTTCTAGGTCAAAGACCACCACCACAGAGCAGTGGCTTGCAAAAGCCGCCATTTTGTAAATATAGGGGTTGATGTATCCAGCAGTGAAAAGAATGAAGTGGACCCGTGGAGAAGTTTTAAAACTCGTTGTGTGTGATAACACTCGATAAATGGGCTCCACAATGTGAGGTTCTCCTGCCATAATGTTAACAGGTGTAGAAGTTGAACATAGCTACCAATCAGCTTCTAGTTATCATTTATCTAGTACATTCTATAAAATGAAAGCTAGAGATTGATTAGTTTCTAGTTGTGCCACCTCCACTTGTCCTCATTAGTATTAGTAGGTTCGATAAATTTCCCCCTAAAATAACAGTAGTGAAATAAACCACAGAGAATGTTGGAACTTGCAGCCAAGCAAGTCTGAGAATATCATGACATTGGGTGTTAGGAAATCTCTGACAATATTTTAAGGATTGGCATAGTTCCCTCATGTCTTCCAAATGTCCATATTAATCCTCAAAAATACATCTACTCTTACAGGACCTAGCCCATAAGCCTCAGACTATTCCTGTGACACAATGACTTTAGTGCAGCAGTTACCAGGATGTATGAGGTATTTCGGTCAGCGAGCCACCTCTTGTTACTGGAGACTCTGCTGCTACTCCAGATTCTGCTGGAAACCCACTTGCTGCCATCTCCTCTTCTCGTCTGGTCAAGACACTACAGGCCACATAATCCCCAGGTAGCCCTCACTTCAACCACTGCCAACCGAACCTCCACACTTACTTGCTCTTGTCTCCTGAGTGACGGTGGAAGACTGCACTGGTTCTGGGTCCCATGAGGCTGCTCAGCAGTGATAGGTTCTGCCTGTCTCCCCCTCAGCCACTGCTAGGATCAGCTTCTACAGGTCTTGGAGGTAGCACTCAGTACAGTAAAGAGCACCCACTAAGACCAGGGGTAGGCAATAAGCGACCCTCTAGTTATTGTGGGACTACACATGCCAGCAAGCCCTGCCACAGTTTTTGCTATTAGGACATGCTGAAACTGACAGGGCATGTTGGGATGTGTGGTCCAACAGCAGCAGGAGGGCCGCTTATTGTCCCGCAATAGACAATAACTCTTTGATTATTTTTTTTTAGTCGGAGAGGACAAAGTTACCATCCCCAGGTTAATCGCTTGGCAGGGCCGAAACTAGGATTTTTGTCACCCGGGGCAAGGCAGTGGTTTGAAAAAAAACAAAAACCAAGAGGGCGTTCTTCTGAAAAGGGTGTGTGGTTTCGGGACACAGTAATGCCCCTTACACATTATGCCACACTAAATAATGCCCCTTATAAAACATTGTGCCACACAGTAATGCCCCTTACACATTATGCCACATAGTAGTACCCCTTATACACTTTACACCACAGTAGAGCTGCTTATACACATTACGCCACCTACGCCCCTCCACCTCATCATTCTCATCATTCCTCCTCATCATCCCTCCTCCTCCTCATCATTCCTCCTTCTCACCATTCTTCATCATAATTTCTCCTCATTCCATCTCATCATTCCTCCTTCTCATTCCTCCTACTCCTCATAACTCCTCATAATTCCTCATCATCCTCATGGCTCCTCATCATTCCTCCTTCTCATCATCATCATCTCCTCATTTCTTCGCATCATTATTTCTCATTATTTCTCCTTCCAAGGTATAGATTATATCTTATTAACTATCTGACCCCTAATGCCTTCTTATAGAAAAAAAAAAAAAATATATATATATATATATATATATATATATATATATTTATACATACACAGGTGCATGAATATTGGGACATTGACAGAATTTTCATATTTTGGCCTCTATTCACCACCTCAATGGCTTTGAAATGAAACAAACAATATGTGCTTTAACTGCAGACTTTCAGATTTAATTTGTGGGTAATTACATCCAAATCAGGTGAACGGTGTAGGGATTACAACGGTTTTCTATATGTGCCTCCCACTTTTTAAGGGGCCAAAAGTAATGGGACAAACTAAACGCTGGGTTTCATCCCTGGTGATGCTCTGCCAGGCCTCTACTGCAAATGTCTTCAGTTCCTGTTTGTTCTTGGGGCATTTTCCCTTCAGTTTTGTCTTCATCAAGTGAAATGCATGCTCAATCGGATTCAGGTCAGGGGATTGACTTGGCCATTGCATAACATTCCACTTTTTAGCCTTAAAAAACTCTTTGGTTGCTTTTGCAGTATGCTTCGGGTCATTGTCCATCTGCACTGTGAAGCACCGTCCAATGAGTTCTGAAGCATTTGACTGAATATGAGCATATAATATTGCCCGAAACACTTAAGAATTCATTCTGCTGCTTTTGTCAGCAGTCACATCATCAATAAATACAAGGGAACCATACATGCCCACGCCATGACACTACCACCATGCTTCACTGATGAGATGGTATGTTTTGAATCATGAGCAGTTCCTTTCCTTCTCCATACTCTTCTCTTCCCATCACTCTGGTCCAAGTTGATCTTTGTCTCATCTGTCCATAGGATGTTCCAGAACTGTAATGGCTTTTTTAGATGTTGTTTGGCAAACTCTAAGCTGGTCTTCCTGTTTTTGTGGCTCACCAATGGTTTACATCTTGTGGTGAACCCTCTATATTCACTCTTGTGAAGTCTTCTCTTGATTGTTGACTTTGACTCATATACACCTACCTACTGGAGAGTGTTCTTGATTTGGCCAAATGTTGTGAAGGGGTTTCTCTTCACCAGGGAAATAATTCTTCTGTCATCCACCACAGTTGTTTTCCATGGTCTTCCGGGTCTTTTGGTGTTGCTGAGCTCTCCGATGCGTTCTTTCTTTTTAACAATGTTCCAAACAGTTGATTTGGCCACACCCAATGTTTTTGCTATCTCTCTGATGGGTTTGTTTTGATTTTTCAGCCTAATGATGGCTTGCTTCACTGATAGTGACAGCTCTTTGGATCTCATATTGAGAGTCGACAGCAACTGATTCCAAATGCAAATGTCACACCTAGCATCAACTCCAGACCTTTTACCTGCTTAATTGATAATGAAATAACGAGGGAATAGCCCACACCTGTCCATGAAATAGCTTTTGAGTTGATAGTCCCATTACTTTTGGCCCCTTAAAAAGTGGGAGGCACATATAGAAACCGTTGTAATTCCTACACCGTTCACCTGATTTGGATGTAATTATCCTCAAATTAAATCTGAAAGTCTGCAGTTAAAGCACATCTTGTTAGTTTAATTTCAAAGCCATTGTGGTGGTGAATAGAGGCCAAAATATGAAAATTCTGTCAATGTCCCAATATTTATGCACCTGACTATGTGGCAAGGAGGTGCTACCACTTTACAATAAATTCAAATACAAAAAATGAAAGGACAAAGATTTGTGTATTGTGGTGCACAAAGGCCAAATTAAATGAAAATATAACTTTTATTATATATACTAAAATATCATCTGAGAATGACTGCGAAATAATACTTATGGTGCATACACACGGTCAGATTTTTCTTCAGATCTGAACGATAACGATTTAAAAAATCGTTCAATCGTTCATATCTGAAGGAAAATCTGACATGTCTGATCGATGAACGATGCGCGTTCCCGATGGTCAGATAACGATATCTGACATCTGATGTGTTTGCAGTCAGATTTGGATGATTCCATTAATTTTAATGCAGTCAAAAATCGTTCATAGTTCAAATCGTTGGTCAAATTGTTCATCAAATCGTTCAGATCGTTCAATCGTTCATCTGACAAATCTGACCGTGTGTTCGCTCCATAAAGGTGCATACACACAACACGATTTTTTTTGAACGATTATCGATAACGATATTGTTTATCGTTCAATCGCTGAAAAAAAATTGTTCACTTTCTGAGTTAAAATGATGAACGATTATCGTTCATGCGCGTTCACGTTTGTAGTTCAGTCAGACTGACCAACTCAACGATTTTCATTAAGGGAATAAGCAAAAATTGTTTGTAGTTCAAAAAATCATTCATTACACTTTAAAAAATCTGACAGATAATCTGACAGAAAATCGTTCATAAAATCGTTGGTAACAAAATCGTGTGTGTATGCAGCTTAAGATGTACAGATAATGTGAAGAAAGAAAGATTATGCTGCTGTCTGTGTCTCAATTATATATTGTATCAAAAATTGTGGATAAATGCTGATGAATTAATACTCACAAATAGTGCACTGTAAATGAATCAGATATAATTATAGTACAGGTATTTGTTTGGCATCATACATTAGTCACCATCCAAACACCCAAACCCAGCAATAACTGTAACTGGAATGCTATCAGGTTTCCTATGACTATCACACTGCAGTCTGTGTTGTATAACTAGGGACAGCTGCAATCACAACTCCATCACACGGTAGAACCCGCACACAGGGCCTAATTCAGACCCGCTCGTGAGCGAAGGACGCCCGCAAGCGGGTCGATAGTGCCCGAATGCGCATGCGCACGACGGAGGGAGCTCCGTCGTGCGCATGCGCGAGACCCGGCGAGCGACAGCCAAGCTGTCGCTCCGGGTCTCGCACCAAAGGGGGCGTGCTGTTGATGGTGACTGACAGCACGCCCCCTTTGGTGGGCGTGCCGGGGGCGTGGCTGCCAGACGGAGGCGTTCCCATGGGAACGCCTACCGTGTGAGTCCGGCCCCTCTGACATCACTAGTAATGTCAGTGGGAGTGATTTTGGCTCTGATAGAACCAAAAGCACTCCTGGGCTTGAGGCAGCGAGACCCTACCGCAGGGTCTCGTCGCAAGCCCGATGGTCGCGATGGTCTTGACCATCGCGACCATCATCATGGACGCTCGCTATAGCTGTGGGTGGTAACCCACAGCTATGCGAGCGTCCAAGAGGCCGCTCCATTTTTAGGGAGGAGGGCCCTGATTCAGAGCGAGCGCTCTGGTCAGAGCGTTCGGCTCTGAATCAGGCCCACAGCCGGCGTGCGCTTTTTACCCTGACGAAGCAGACGTGCCGACTTTTAGAAGCTGTGTGCAGGCTCTACCGCTGTGTCCTTGTATATATATTAATTAAGGACTGCACTGTTTGCACCCACACTGAATGAATGGAACCTGAGAAGGAGATGTTTATGCACGGTGTGAAGGCTGTGTTTGCAGCCACGGAGGAAAGCTGAATACAACAGCAAATCTCACATTTATAAGGCGCCTAGGAAGATACAATATATAGTCCAAACCGTTGGATTTGATCAATTCTATAAAATCCTATGCTGGTTATTCAGTTACCATCCACTTTAAAGTATCCCACTGTAAGTGGACAGGACATCACATTGTGGACATCCTCTGTGACACGCGTTACCCCAATTATATATCAATATGCAATATCA
This sequence comes from Taudactylus pleione, assembly GCA_031769625.1. Taxonomy (NCBI): domain Eukaryota; kingdom Metazoa; phylum Chordata; class Amphibia; order Anura; family Myobatrachidae; genus Taudactylus; species Taudactylus pleione. The sequence goes on from JAUIMM010000944.1 coordinate 2,778,246, forward strand.
ATTTTTGATACAATATATAATAATTGAGACACAGACAGTGGCATTCCTACACACAGCAGTTTTTAATCACTATGGGGTGTATTTACTAAGCAGTGTGAAAAGGTGCCAGCCAATCAGCTCCCAACTCTCCTCTCAGCCTGTGTTTGAAAAATGACAGCTGGGAGCTGATTGGCTGGCACCTTATCACTTTTCTCTCTGTCTCCTAACACTGCTTAGTAAATACACCCCTATTTCTTTATTCACATTAGCTGTACATCTTAGTATTATTTCTACTTCAGGGTCCATAGGGTATCCACAGGATACCTTGGGGTATAGGTGTGACGTCAGTCGCAGGGCACCAAAGAGTTAAGCTTTCAGCCTCCCAGGATGCACTAGGTCCCCCTCCTATACCCCGCCCCCGGGCCAAGGCACCTCAGTTTAGTTTGGTGCCCGGCCGGCGTCGGGTGCACCTGTTGGAGTGGGGGCTAAGAAGAGCCCCTGAAGCTTTTCTGCATGCAGCTGTGGCTGCACATCTGGATGTACAGCATGGACAGTCAGTCCAAACGTCCTTGCTGTCTTCCCTACACCCCCGCCGGTACCAGAACGCCGGTACCGATCCGGGGATGCTGGTGAGCATCTGGGGTCACAGCTAGCGGTGACCCCAGATGTTCCGGCCCATGGCCGGATCCAAGGGGGACAAAGGTAAGCAGCGGGGTCCCGCGGTGGGTCCCCGCTGGTCACATGGTCCTAAGTCCCCAGGCAGGGGGCTCCCTGGGGACTGGCTGCAGCGTGGAGCCAGGTACTGAACCTGCGCTTTCCACTACCCCCTGGGACAGCGGACCGCAGCAGAGCGGTAGCGCTGCGGCGTCCCAGGGGTTAAATGCATGCCAGGGGAGCGCGCCTTCCCTGTCTCACAGCCGGCGCCTCCCCCGCTGCACACAGCCCTCTCTGCACTGTGCTGACTGGCCCTGTGTCAGCGCTCCTCCCCCAGGCCAGCTTCTCTCTGCTCCTCGGCGGCCATCTTCTCTGCAACGCATGGTGAACGCTGCTGGAAGTCTGGAAGGAAGCATCGTGGTCTGGGTCCCCCCGCATACCTCTCCTCCGCTGTGGCTCAGGTCTGTGTATGCAGCGCTGTGTCCTACCAGGCCCTGTGTCTCTGTAGTTGAGTGATCAGCGCTGTTAGTGCAGGAATTGTTATTTCTCTGCATTGTATGTGACTGTGCTAGCGCTGCCTGTAACTTTTCTTCTCTAAACTGTCAGCTTTATTACTGTCCCTGTTCTTTCTACTAAAGCCCTTGCGGTGCGGTGCTGCAGGGTGGTCTCTCGCCTATTTAATACTTAATTGGTGAGAGAGGTCACATACGTGGTGCCATCATGTCTGAAAGTGATTTTCCCCTCCGGCTACAGTGTACCACGTGCAGAGTACCGTTAGCGGAGGGGGAGGGTAGCGCGGAGGGCCTTTGCCGGCAGTGTTTGTCCATGGCGCGGCCTATTACGGTTACAGCACCGGTACAGGAGCCGCCCTGGGCTTGTTTCGCTCAGGCGTTAACAGCTTTAGTGGGCCAGTTAGCTCCGCAGCCCGCGTTTACTCCGATGGGTTTGTCCCTGCAGTCTGTGGTGTCGTCACCCATGCAGGGGTTCCCACGACAATTGGTGGTACCCCACAGTCTCCCTATTTCCCCGCTCCCGGGTTCTCAGGAGCCAGCGTGGGTTAACTCCCTGACGAGTTCGGTACAGCACTTATCGGATGTGTTGCAAGGGGAGTCTGTGATGCGGCCTCATAAAAGGCCGGTGGCGTCTCTGTCCGCTCCTTATGAGGATGACGAAGGGACGTCTGATGATGGGGAGATTCTGGATCCTTACGATCAGGAACCTCTCCATACTAAGGACGCTGATGCTAAGTCCAAAGTATATATTCCTGGACTTATTCGGGCGGTCCGCACAGCCTTGGTGATTGAGGACGAAGTTCCCCCAGCGGCTAAATCTAAGTATGCCTTTTTCAAAGATGTGGAGGGCGATGCCACAGTCTTTCCTCTTTCGGGTCAGTTGGTGGACCATTTAGAGGAGGCGTGGAAACAACCTGGCAAAAGATACCAGCCGCAGAGACGCCTGGCGGTGGCTTATCCGTTCGCGGATAATTATTTTGCTAAGTGGGAATCCCCTCCACAGGTGGATTCTCACGTGACCCGTCTTGTCCGTAGTGCCACATTGCCGATGCCATCCATGTCCTCCCTTAAGGATGCTACGGACCGCAAGGTAGAAATCTGCCTGAAGTCCGCTTATTCCCTTGCAGGGGGGGCAGCACGGCCGGCTATGGCCATTTGCTGGGTTGCCAGAGCGATGGAGCGCTGGGCGGATTCATTAGAGGCTTCTTCTGAATCCGACTGTCCGGCCAAACAGGCGGAGTTGATTGGCAATCTCCGTGATTCGGCCACCTACATCAACGAGGCGGCTCTAGACATTAGTACTCTGGTGTCTAGAATTTCTTCAGCAGCGGTAGCTGCTCGTTGCACCTTGTGGCTGCGATCCTGGAAGGCGGACGCAGATTCCAAGAAAGGTCTGGAAGCGTTGCTGTTTACCGGAGAAGTTCTCTTCGGTCCGGATCTGGATAAGATTGTGGCCACGCTGGCCGCAGCCAAATCTGCTTGTCTTCCGTCGGCCGCTGCTCCTTCTGGTTCTGGACCATCGTCCTTTCGGTCATCTAGGGCCCAGGGCAGGCCCAAACCACAGTCGTTTCCTCGACAGGCTGGCCCTAAGAAATCGGTCAAGCCCCGGAAACAGGCATGGAGTACCAGACGTCCGGCCCCCAAGCCAGATGACAAGCCTGCGGCCTGACGGTCCGGGTCTCTCCTTGGGGGATCCCAGGGTGGGAGGCCGCCTGCTGCAGTTCTCCCGGTGTTGGTCGTTCACTACGACAGACACTTGGGTTCTGGAGGTGGTCTCCCACGGGTACGCCCTCTCCTTCCGGCACAGACCCCCGGCTCGATTCTTCACCACGGGTCTACCATCAGACTGGAACAAGGCTACGGAGCTGCGGAAGGTATTGCACACTATGCTCCAGGCTGGAGTTATAGTGTCTGTTCCATTCTCCCAGAGGGGCCAGGGTTTTTATTCAAATCTATTTTTGGTACAGAAACCCAATGGGTCATATCGTCCGATTCTCAACCTCAAAGCACTCAACAAGTCTTTGCGGGTCCCGAAGTTTCGGATGGAGACCCTACGGTCCATCATTCTGGCGCTGGAACCTGGGGACTACATGGTGTCATTGGACATACAGGACGCTTACCTGCATGTCCCTATTCTTTTGCGCCATCAAGAGTTCCTTCAGTTTGCAATCCGCAGTGACCACTTCCAGTTTCGGGCGTTACCTTTTGGCCTGGCGACAGCACCACGTGTTTTCACCAAGGTGATGGCAGTCATGGCGGCTTCTCTGCGGCTGCAGGGAGTCCGCATGTTGCCGTACTTGGACGACCTGTTATTGGTGGCAGGATCTCCAGAGCTCCTGTTACACCACTTGGACCTGACCATTGCACTGCTGCAACGGCACGGCTGGCTAATCAACTGGCAGAAGTCCACTCTAATCCTGTCTCGGAGGATTCTGCATCTTGGAGCCTTATTGGACTCGGGACAGCAAAGGATCTTCGTGACGGAGGACAAGATCTCTGCTTTACAGTCAAGGGTGCGCAGTTGTCTGCACAGCCGCCGGGTGTCCTTACACTCGGCGATGAGGTTACTGGGCTCCATGGTGTCGGTGTTCGACATGGTGGAATACGCCCAGTTTCACTCCAGACCTCTGCAGCACCTGTCCAAGTGGAACAGGCTGCCTCAGTCTCTGAAGTTCCAGAGCCCCGGAGGTTCGCCTGTCCCTTGCGTGGTGGTTAAAGACGACCCACCTCAACAAGGGATGTCCGTTCTGGGTTCCAAATTGGGTCCTGTTGACAACGGACGCCAGTCTTCGGGGCTGGGGAGCAGTTTCGGGTCCACACTTGTTCCAGGGCAGGTGGACGCCGACAGAAGCGGAGCTTCCAATAAATATCTTGGAACTCCGTGCGGTCTTCAATGCTCTCCTGCAGGCACAGCGGTTTCTCCAGGGTCACCCGGTGCAGGTCCAGTCGGACAACGCTACCACCGTGGCCTACATAAACAGGCAAGGAGGAACTCGCAGTCGGGCGGCTCTCGTAGAGGTCTCTCGGATCCTGGTTTGGGCGGAGCGCAATCTTCCGGCCATATCAGCGGTCTTCATCCCGGGAGTGCTAAATTGGGAGGCGGACTTTCTAAGTCGCCAGGACGTTCATCCAGGGGAATGGTCCCTGCACCCGGACGTTTTTCAACTACTGGTGGACAGGTGGGGTCTTCCAGAAATCGACCTCATGGCGTCCCGGCACAACAACAAGTTGCCGGTGTACGGGTCTCGCACAAGAGACGAAGGGGCGTCTCTGGTGGATGCTCTGTCCGTCCGGTGGACGTTCAGGTTCGCATACCTGTTCCCTCCGGTCTCCCTTCCTCCACGGGTAATCCGGAAATTCAAACAGGAAGGAGGGACGCTCCTGTTGATAGCTCCCGCGTGGCCCAGACGGCACTGGTTCTCAGACCTTCAGGGTATGTCCGTGGACAGTCCTCTGCGGTTGCCGCTACGACCGGACCTTCTGTCTCAGGGTCCTTGTCTTCACCCGGACCTGACTCGGCTGTCTTTGACGGCGTGGCTGTTGAGACGGCCATGCTGAGGTCCCGGGGGTTTTCCAGCTCTGTGGTGCGTACCATGTTACGAGCTCGGAAACCGTCTTCCGCGAGGATATACCATCGCGTGTGGCATTCGTTCTTCCAGTGGTGTCGACCAAGAGGTTATGCACCGCGGGAGTTTCGTCTGTCTCGGATTCTCGCCTTCCTGCAAGCGGGACTAGATCATGGGCTTCGCCTTGCTTCTTTGAAGGTACAGGTTTCGGCCCTATCTGTCTGGTTTCACCGTAGGATTGCTACAATCCCGGATGTGCGCACCTTTATGCAAGGTGTTCTCCGTATTCAGCCGCCCTTTGTTCCACCTGTGGCGCCTTGGGATTTGGCTGTGGTCCTGAGGGCTCTCCAAGGACCGCCGTTTGAACCACTGGGCTCAGTGGATGTTAAATGGCTAACAGCTAAGACTGTTTTCCTTCTGGCCATTGCTTCGGCCAGACGTGTTTCTGAGTTAGGGGCTCTTTCTTGTAGACCCCCTTTCTTGGTTTTTCATGGGAACAGGGCAGTGCTCCGCACTCGGCCCGAGTTTCTTCCCAAAGTTGTTTCCCAGTTTCATGTTAACGAGGAAATAGTTGTTCCGGCCTTTAACTCACCGGGTCTTTCCGTGGGTGAGGCCTCTTTGGATGTTGTGCGGGCCTTAAGGACTTATGTTGACCGCACTTCTTCGTTTAGGAAGTCGGACGCTTTGTTTGTCCTCTATGGCTTCCGTAAAAAGGGTTGGCCTGCTTCAAAGCAAACTTTGGCAGCCTGGATCCGTATGGCTATTTCTGAAGCTTATCTTCATGAAGGCCTACCGGTCCCTCCTTCTCTGAAGGCTCATTCCACTAGGTCTGTGGGTCCTTCGTGGGCAGCTCGACGTGGTGCCTCGGCAGTTCAGATCTGCAAGGCTGCTACGTGGTCTTCTGTCCATACCTTCGTGAGGTATTACAGGTTTGACACCTTCGCCTCTCAGGATGCTTCCTTCGGGCGGCAGATTCTCCTTTCTGCACAGGAGCGTCCCCACCCTTAAAGGATACTGCTTTGGGACATCCCCAAGGTATCCTGTGGATACCCTATGGACCCTGAAGTAGAAAATATGAGATATGGTAAGAACTTACCCTTGTTATCTCTGTTTCTACGAAGTCCATAGGGTTCCCCAGGACTCCCGCTCTGTCGCACCTGTGCTGCAGATGGGCTTTGCTCTGGTCACCGGTTTTCCGTCTCCCTCTGGTGAGAATGTGATTCTTGTATGTATCCAGATCTTTGTTCTCTCTCTTCCTTCTCCTCCTCCGGCCTATGGCTTGGTAACTAACTGAGGTGCCTTGGCCCGGGGGCGGGGTATAGGAGGGGGACCTAGTGCATCCTGGGAGGCTGAAAGCTTAACTCTTTGGTGCCCTGCGACTGACGTCACACCTATACCCCAAGGTATCCTGTGGAACCCTATGGACTTCGTAGAAATAGAGATAACAAGGGTAAGTTCTTACCATATCTCATATTTTCGCAGTCATTCTCTGATGATATTTTAGTATATATAATAAAAGTTATATTTTAATTTCATTTGGTCTTTGTGCACCACAATACACACATTTTTGTCATCATTCCTCCTGCTCATTGCCCCCCTCCTCCCGGGAGCAGCTACGCTGCTTATCTTTGTTGTTGTGCGGCTGTGCCCAGCAGCAACCACGGAAATGCTCCAGTGCCCGGCGGGCACGAGGAGGGGGGCGGAGTGCACGGGACAGACCCCTGCAGCGTTGTGGCCGGCAGAGAAGGAGCCAGACCACCGCTACTATTATACATTGCGGCAGTCAGTGGCGGTGGCCACCTTAGTTATGGCGGTGCTCCCAGCTCCCCCTCAAATCCGGTGCCCAGGGTACGTGTCCCCCTAGCCCCCCCCCCAGTTGCAGCCCTGCACTTCGATGATTTCTAAATAGACAGTCACTGTAAACCTTCCAGTCACTTATACATTGGATACTGTGCATATAGGGCCTGATTCAGACCCGCTCGCAAGCGGGTCGATGGCTGGGCCGTGCGCACTGCCCGGCGTGCGCGAGCCCCGCAGCGAGCGAGAAATCACTCGCTGCGGGACTCACTACAAGACGGGGCGGCTGTCGATGTTGATCGACAGCTCACCCCGTTTTGCAGGCGGGGAGGGGGGTGGCTGGCCAAACGGAGGCGTTCCTGAAGGAACACCGGCCGTTTGGAGGCGGCCCTACTGACATCACGAGTGATGTCAGTAGTGAGCCTCCTGCTCTATCAGAGCAGGACGCTCACTGGGGTTTGTGGGAACGATACCCTACCACAAGGGTCCCGTCGCAAACCGGATGGTCGCGACCATCACCTGGCCGCTCGCAAAAGCTGTGGGTGGTCACCCACAGCTTAGTGAGCGGCCAGGAGGCCGGCTCCATAAAAAAAAAAAACAACGCCCTGATTCAGAGCGAGCGCTCTGAAAGAGCGTCCGGCAATGAATCAGGCCCATAGTACATTGGACACATTCATTTCATACAACTGAGTGATTGACAGCCCTTTCCAGGGTTTGTCACTGATGTTTATGTGCTCAGACATTATTACCAGAGTTAAGTGTTTCTGTGGAAACAACATTGAAATGAATGGTATGGACACACACAAAACTTTAATTCACTATATTGAATGTCTGAAACTAGTGAAAAACATATTTATCTCAATTGATATTTCATAGATTAACCCAGGGGTTCCTAAAGGCAGTCCTCAAGGCTCCCCAACAGTTCAGGTGTTAAGGCTCATACACACTAGACGATGTGCTGCGCTATATTGGTGGAAGACATTGGGTGTACACACTGAACGATATCGTTCAGTGACGTCATCCTCCAACATCCACTTTCTGACGATATTGGCAGATTGGCCTGCATGTTTGCACAACATCAAACATCGATAACGACCCGCAGGAGTGTGCATCGTTGGTGGTTTGGTGCATACACAATGGACAATATGAACGATATATCATTAAACGATATCGTTATCGTTCACTTTTATCGTCTAGTGTGTATGCCCCATTAGAGATATCCATAGTTGAGCACAGGTGACTTAATTAGTACCTCAGTCAATTTGATGTAACCACCTGTGCTCAACCATGGATATCTCTTAACACCTGAACTGTTGGGGAGCCTTGAGGACCGCGTTTGGGAACCACCGGATTAACTTGAGAAATTGGTGATTTCAGTTTCTAGCTCAGTGGCTCCCAAACTGTACGCCGTGGCACCAAGGGGTGCCGCGGGACACTTGCAGGGGTGCCCCAGGTTGGTGGTCCAGCACCAAATCAAATTCTTTATGGTCACTCTAATGTAAATATGTGCACAAACAGAAGCACAATCATGTCCACCACTATATAACCTAACCTAAGGATGACAGGTCAGCACAATTTACTTCACTATACTACTTCACTACATTTTTCCCTGAATTTCTCAATAACAAACTTTTGGCTTAGGGGTGCCGTGAAAACAATACTGATACTCTAGGGCGCCGTGATTCAAAAGAGTTTGGGAACCACTGTCTAGCTGTTTGGTGAACAGCTACATTAGAAGTCGATTACTCTCTAGTAGTTTATTGATTTGCAAATCACTAAGAAATAGTCAATATTATAAAAATGTTTTCCCTATTTCTGCAGACTGACTGTAATGGCCCGTACACACGGGTCGATCAGATATCGTTGTCTTGTCGTCCTGCATGTGCTGGATGTTCGATATCAAACATCCAGCACATGCAGCATCCCCCAAATGACTTAACGATCCCGCGATCAACGATGGCAGGTCGCTATAGTAAACAGGCTAACCTGGCCGGTATTGACCAGGTTGGCCTGCATGCACGGGCGATGGTCGACATCAATATCGACCATACGTACCCGCGCATCATTTGATCGTTTGAGGGGGCAAAAAAGGACGATTTAAATGATAAACGATATCATTATCGTTTAAATCGTCCTGAAAATCTACCCATGTGTATGCACTATTATTAAATAAGCCCCTCAATGTTTTGTTTCCCACTAGTACCATTTACAACCGACTTCCAACTGACAATAAGCATTATATTACTATCATGTGTCCTGAGCCCCTGTAGCTGAGGGTGATGGCTGGTAGTGGTTGTGTACAGTGTACGTAAGTTTTGTTGCAGGCTCAGATCCTGTCCTGTATTGTTTTCTGTAATAGCAAACGTCATACATGCTCTGCTTTGCCTTCCTGAAGACATTATCTGTACTGATCCAGCTCTTCTGGGCAGGATTTGTGTTAACTTTTTTTTTTTGTTTTAAACATTTTTTTCTCCTAATCTGTAGAAGTTGTGTAAAATGTTGACGCATGTGTATAGCATCTGAATTTGGAAAAACCACCCAGCAATCCGGATCTTTGTGTGAGTCATGTTTTTTTCTTCATAATTTTGTGAAATGTATTCAGAGTCAGACTAGTGAGGATTTATGATAACACTGACCCGGGAGCAAGTGTCAATTTAGCATATCCGAACCAAATCTAGGCTAGACAGGGGGAGATGTACCAAGCCTTGGAGGGAGATATAGTGGAAAGAGATAAAGGGGTCTATTCATAAAGAAAACAAAAACTGAATTGTTACTTTTCACTATTTATCGCATCGATATATAGTTTTAAGTAGCAATTCATGTATACTTACCTCTCCGACGTCTTCATGCGCTGTCCAGGGGTCCGGCGGTCCTGTCTTTGGCTGCGGACCAGGGTGAGCAGCCGGGAGGCGAAGGTAGGTCCTTTCTGCACATGCGCTGGCGGCTAAGGTCAGGGGAGACTGTAGTGGCTGCTGGGACATTCAGGGGACAGAGCCTGCGAGGGGACGGTAGAGACTATTTCCACTTCACATAATGTACCTGGAAGTGACGTGCACTGAGGGCGGAAGTGCAGATTCCTTCCCACACAGTCCAGCAAAAAAAGAAAGTTAACCCCTTGCGGGCTCGCTTCGCTCACCACGCTTCGCTCACCACGCTTCGGGCACGGTGGCTCGCTACGCTCGCCACATGGTTATATTCCCCCTCTATGTCCACTCAGATGGTAGGGAATGACGTTGGACACTGGCTGATGACGTCAGGGTCAATCTACGGAAAGGGATCTAGCTGCTACCGCTACGAGAGCCGGGCACTGCCGGGCACTGCAGGCAGAAGACAGGGAGGTAAGCAACTTCCCTGCCCGCTTTGTTCAGATTACGCTATCTTGAGATGGTGCATCTGAACACAAAGGAGAAGTGGAAAGCAAAGCTTTCCGTCCTTTGAATGCATACTAAAGTATGGTGATGTGATTCATCCACGGGGCAGGGGTGACACTGGAGAAGTCATGAACTTCTCCACGGTAACCCGCTCTGTGAATTGCACGAAGCAGAGAAAAGCCCTGTTTACCGCAAAACAAGACCATGAATGGACCCCAAAGTTGGCTATGTTCTGTTCACTATGTATCTGAGAAATTGTTTATCTCAGTGTACCAGGGAGTGTGGCCTGGGCATCGCGGTTTGTGTGGTAATGCCACCCTTGCACTATTGGGCCCCTACAGAGGCACAGGAAATCAGTACCCATTCCCCCTCTCAGTGCCCCTGCCCACACCTCCCACCTGCTAAGGCAATGCAATGACTGTGGGGGAGGGGTTAGCCCCACTTCTGCTGGTGTCAGCACCCACACATTATACAGAAAATGATTTAAGAAATAAAAACCAGGGTTGTCATTAAGAGTACATAGATAGAGAAACACCAACATACTTACTGTAAATAAAATGCTATATTTCAGTCATGAACTATAATCCAAATCCTAGAACAATGATAGCTACAATAAATTCCATAGTATTGCAAGTGATTTCTGGGACTTTAGTTTTCACAACAGCTAAAGAACCACAGGTAGCAGAAAGCTCACTATATTATAGATACATACTGGTGTGACCCTGTAATCATTGTTTTTCTCATTTGTTTTCCCTTACATCATTTATTATAATAAAGATAATCTAAGTTTGATATTTTAAGATACAGTACAGGTAACTGGATTATGAATATAATACCAATTCAAAATAGAAGTCTGACTGAAAAAAATGTCTTTTGTTCGGTTAGCAAGACACAGGGGTCTATTTACTAAGCAGTGTTAGGAGACAGAGTGAAAAGTGATAAGGTGCCAGCCAATCAGCTCCCAACTGTCATCTCACAGGCTGTGTTTGAAAAATTACAGTTGGGAGCTTATTGGCTGACCCCTTATCACTTTTCACTCCTAACACTGCTTAGTAAATAGATCCCTAGTTCTCAAGAGGTCCTGATTCAGATCCGCACCCAATGGCGATATTTACGCCGATTGAGCAATTATACATTACGCATGTATTTAAACCGCACTGCGCACATGCCGCAATTTATTTGCGATTATGCTCACACAGAGGATTCACAAAGTGAGTGACAGGTAGTCAATGTTTGGGGGATGTAACAGGTGGCTAGAAAAATGCTGCCATGTTGGACCATTTAGACACTGTTTTCTGGGCATCTGGAGACCCGCTATGTCTGCGCCAGCTTTCTCAGAATTCTGATGGCCGCCTAGCTGCGTTCAGTTTCCTCTGTTTTAGTTTTTGTGTGTGAGTGGCAGATGTGAGATGCTGTCAGTGGGCGTCTCTAAGCATTGGATGTCGAGTGGCTCATTAGCATACAGTGATTACACATTATGCTACTAACAACCAATCACAGTAAGAGGTGACAACTTACCGTAGAACACACTTTATGTTAATTGCATCATTAAATATAAGACTATTATATTAAATAGATAAGACAGAACACATATTCATAACATTAACTGTTTTTCTGCTAGAGAAAATCCTGTCAGACATTTTAACTTTTTTCCTGTGAACAAGATGGCTCCCGCCTTCCATTAAAATGAACATTAAACTGGATGCAGCATCTCCGACCTTATGCCACATTCTCCCATACTTGCCAATTCTCCTTCATTGTCAGGGAGACTCCCTGAAACAGTAGCAATCTCCCTGTCTCCCTGAAGGGCCTAGAAATCTCCCTGATTCTAACTTACTGCCATTATGAAAATGTTATATATAAAAATAAACAGAGATATTTACATTCAAATTGGATCATTAGTATCATTTCCCTGCATTGGGTATAAGGCACATTGATCCCTATGGCTACATGTATTTTCTGATAAGTATCAGTGTGTTTTCATCAACAAATAGATCTTACTGACTGCTTTGGGGCTCATTTACATTTGGATGTAAGTCAATTATATGACACGCCCCTCAGATGTAGCAGTACACGCCCACTGTACCGCCGCGCTCATAGGTGCTGCTTTCACAATCTCCCTGAAATGCATTTTCAAAAGTAGGCAAGTATGCATTCTCCATAGCAAAAATTTTATATTCCAACAGCAAAAAATGTACTATACAGTAGCAAAATATTTATTAGATTATATTTAAACAGTGTTAGGTAATTAGTCCTATTAGGTCTGGAGATTTACTGGCTAAATGGGAATAACATGTCAATCAATGCTAAAAGATGTTATGATTTCAGATGCTGAGGTAATGCCCCTCCTAAAACATCCCAGGAGCATAGAACCCCAGTGGAGAAGCTGGGACAGAAAGGCTGAGAAATCAGGCCTGAGGCACACGGTGTATAGTGTAAATGGCAATGAGTACACCGGAGAGTGGCATAACAACTTGAAACATGGTAAGACTAATGCTGGCCACACATCTAAAGATTATCTGTCCAACCAGCCAACTAGTTGACTGGTTGGAATGAAAATCTGGTAAGGTATGAAAGCAAATGACAATCAGCAATTTGCTCCCAAACGCCGGAAAATGAACAAAAACTGTTGTTTGAACAAATTGTTTAGATCAAACATTTAACAAACTTGTCTAAACGACCATTTTCATCTGTTTTCTGGCATTTAGGAGCAAATTGCTGATCATCAGTTACTCCCATACGTTACCAGATTTTCATTCCAACCAGCCAACTAGTTGGATGGTTGGACAGATAATCTTTAGATGTGTGGCCAGCTTAAGAATAGATATTTGTGTCACTTTTGAATATAGAGCTTCACTTCCTTATTTGAAGGGGATAAACTCACTTGTTACCAGGGGTGCAGCTCCAAAGAGGCTGTATCAGCAGTTGGCAGGGGCAGGTTGGGAACTTAAAGTGGCCCTCAGAATAATTCTGAAAGGGGTCTCATGTGAGTGGGACTAAATAAACTGTGGGCAAAGCCAAAGCAAATGTAGGCAGGTCTAGCCCTAGCTACAGTACAACAATTGGAGTATCCATGTGACCTCCATAAATTAGAGCATCCATATTAATTAATACCAAACAGTACAGAGCACATCCTGATAACCATACAGTACAAAGGAGCATCCACATGACCGCCATAAAACACAGACAGCATCATAGTGACCACTAAGTAGGTCAGACAGTATACCAGTGAGCTCCACACATTACAGACAATATTCCAGTGACCGCCATTTAGTACAGAGAGCATCCTAGTATCTGCCATACAGCAGGACATAAAAACAGCATCGCAGTGACTATCACACAGTACATAGAACATCACAGTGACTGCCATACAGGACAGAGAGCAACCCAGTGACTGTCATAAAATAAAAACAGCATCTAAGTGACCACCATACAATACAGGCAGCTTCACAGTGACTGCCACACAGTAAAAAAAAAAAAAATATATATCTCAGACTGCCATAAAATACAACATCCCAGTGACTGCAATACAACGCAGGCAGCATCCTACTAACTGCCATAAAATGAAAATCTGTTCGTCCTGACCTATTCAGTGAGAATTACACCATGCAACGATGCTCTATCTACACAACTAATTATCCCAAATGTGACAGGTTCCCTTTATAGAAAGAACTCCATGGAAATTTATTTTTGGATACTCCCCTCTATCTCCAACTACTAGATTGTTAAGGTAACAATGCTTGGGACCACCATGGTATAGGAGAATCTCATCCGTGCTCCAGGACTCACAATCGGAAGTTGGAGTGTAAGCTTTGCAAATGCCAGAGATCAGTGCAGCCAGTTAGCAGTACCAATAACCTGCATCCGGGGGTGATTACTATCATATACCAGACTGAGAGCTCTGGAGCACTATGGGACTGTAGGGGATTACAGTGGTTAGTGGTGACGTTGGGGAAAGGAACATTTCCCATAGTATCCTACATTAAATATCCAGATTGATTTTATTTATTATAATTATACTATTTCAGGCAGAGGGAAATACATCTGGAAGAACCGAAATGCCATGTATGAAGGAGAATGGAAGTGTGGGAAAAGATCTGGATTTGGAGCATACAGTATGAGAGACCCAGGCACTGGTAACTACAGAAAGATCTATTCTGGCTCCTGGGAGAATGACAAAAAACACGTAAGTTGTACCTCTATGTACAGTACAAATGTGGAGACAAGAAGCAATTTAGGAAGCAAACTGGCTTCAGAAAGGACAGGGAGACCCCGAACATTTTTAGTACATCTATTACTTTGTAAATGTTTATATATGTTGTAATGGTGGTGGCACTTGGGACAGTTTCTTGGCTTGTAATGTTGAACATTTGACCAGACCCCCCCCCAAAAAAAAAATAAAGTTACCTACCCCTGAACTAACCTATACAATAACTACCCTTATATTATATATATTAGGGTTGCCACCTCTCTGGAATTACTCCGGAAAATTTGTAAATCACAAGGTGTGTCCAGGTTTGGCAATACCAAACGGTCAGTGTCCGGTATGCACGGCGCTTTCTGCTGCTCATCCTCCACCCACTCCACAGCCCGATTCGTCCCCATCTTTCTTCTGGCCTTCCGGATGCACCATCAGAGGCGGGTTAGGCTAGGTCAGGCCCCTTCCTCCATCCATCCCCTGCAGTCACTGAGCACCTCCCCAGACTGTGGGATCTGAGCCGTGACTAGACTGTTTGGTGCCCTGTGCCAGAAAGAGCATTGGCGCCCCCCTCAATTTTCTAAGGGACATAGGGCCTAATTCAGACCCGCTTGTGAGCGCTGAGCGCTCGCAAGCAGGTCGATGTTGGCCCAATGCGCATGCGCACGACAGAGGCGGCTCCGTCGTGCGCATGCGCGAGACCCGGATAGCGACGGTCAAGCCGTCGCTATGGGTCTCGCTACAAAGGGGGCGTGCTGTCGATGGTGAGTGACAGCACGTCCCCTTTGGTGGGCGTGCCGGGGGCGTGTCTGGCCAGACGGAGACGTTCCCATGGGAACGCCTACCGTCTGGGGCCGGCCCCACTGACATCACAAGTGATGTCAGTGGGAGTGCTCTCGGCTCTCATAGAGCCAAAAGCACTCCAGGGCTTGCGACAACGAGACCCTACCACAAGGATCTCGTCGCAAGCCCGATGGTCGCAATGGTCTTGACCATCGCGGCCATCTTCCTGGCCACTGGCTATAGCTGTGGGTGGTCACCCACAGCTATACGAGCGGCCAGGACGCCGCTCTAACAATTCAGAAGGACGGCCCTGATTCAGATTGAGTGTTCTGTCAGAGCGTCCGGCTCTGAATCAGGGCCATAATGCACCCAAAAAAGGGGAAGATCCTCATGGGGAAGGGCCAGGGAAGAGATAGGGGAGGCCAGGAGATGCTGGGGATGAAATAAGAGGAAGCTACAAGCAAGCATTATAATAAACAGAAAGTTGACAGGCCCAAACAGCTCCCCCTGACCTGTGCGATGGCACCGGCCGCACTACCCTAGCTACGGCCCTGTGTGGGATAGAGGAAGGACACTAGAGCAGCGGTGGAGGATATTGCAGCCCGCTGCCTTTGTGTTTCCCCTGTGGTCTCTGAGACCCTAATTTTTGTGAGCTGCATTACTTTCATGGTAACAGACAGCAACGGTAGGTCAAAGACAGTTCTCCAGCTCCGGGGGGGAGGGGGGGGGGGTGTGGGGGGGAGGCCACTGGCCTTCAAGAGACAGCAGAGAAAGTGACATTCCTGGAGGGAGACTGTTGGGATATTGAGATGAGGGGCTCATGATCACCCAGGATGGAGATCGGGTCTGCATCTATAACAATAGCCTGTATGATAGCCACCACCTTCCTCTAGGTCTGCAGTGGTGAGTATATGCCAGGGGACCACATAATGGGGACACTTTTAAAATAGGTGGACAGTATATCCTTTGAACACCTACCAATTTGTCACTTACCCCTCCCCATTTACTGAAAATCAATAGGTGCCAGCAATTGTTCAAGTACTACAAATCCCATCATGCACACTCCCTTTCCACAGAAGACTGGTACTTTTAGTTCAGGCACTGCCAGAGAGTCCGGATCTATCATTGTGTACTACCCCATTTATTTTGTTTATGGGTTCGCCTGTAGTATATTGTTTTTTTTTTATATATATATTACAAAGTTATCAGGTTGCTGTTTTTTTTTTTGTTTTTTTTTAAATGTTACTTTAAATAACCCCTTATTCTTGTTCCTCTGGGGCTGTTTCCGATGCAGATTTATTGGCCTCGGCAGCGGAGGTGTGGTGGTCATACCGATTAAGGGTACTCAGATGGCCGATGCTGTGACCAATGATGGCTATAGTGATCCGATGCTGCATCTTTGGACACAGACATCAGATCAGAGATGCCTGCAGTGGGCGTCTTTTTACACAAGACGCCTACTGCAGCATTAGCATATTTTCGCACAGTTGCTGCTATCGAAGACGCTGCGGCTGTGCCATTTGCGCCCACCTCCGAATCAGTCATGTTGGTTGCCCCTTTGGCCAGGCTGCATAAGATGAAGTTTATCTCAGCCCGGTTGGTTACTTACAAGGCCAGGAAATATGCACCGACTGATGCAGACCCTTTTTCCGGGAATGGTGGCCAGTAACGCCCCCAAATACTGCAACCTGTCAATCAGGCTGTGGCTTGGAGACAGTGTGAACAGACTCGTAGATGCAGGGCTGCACATGCGCAGTACACATCCTGCGCACGCGCAGTCCTCTAACAATCGGAGATGTGCGCTAACAATCGGGTTAGCGTATATCTCTGAATCAGGACCTTTGTTGCTACAGGCAGCTGGTTGCAGCTATATTCATATAAAGTTATATCTCTTTCAGACGTTCTAAGTGCACAGAACTTAAATGTGGATGCATACATGCAAAGTATATGGCAACGGAGCAGCCAAGCCGTGCACATCAGTAACTCTAACATATAATCACTTCTACATTACGCAGCTTCTGGGAGCGCTAATCATGTAGAGCAGCATGTTCTATAGGCTGTGTAACAGCTCAATTACTTTAAGCTAGTATACTGATATATGCAATTGGTGTCTTTGTAGGGATATGGTACCTATTATTACAGCGATAAGGAGTATTATGAAGGAGATTGGGAGAATGGAGAGCGCAGGGGGTGGGGGAGAATGATCTACACCAATGGAGAGATGTATGAGGGGGAGTGGCACAGAGATAAACAGTGCGGCCAGGGACTCATGCTAAAAGGTAATGGCTATTTTTAATATTATAGTATGAAATGGTATCATTTATTATATGGAACTTTTTCTCACCTGCCACAATCTTGAGCATTTTAATGACACAATAGTGCATACATGGCTGCTCTTCCGGAACCTGTGGGAGAATCCCAATGATTCGTGTACCCCCCCGCACCTCCAGGAGAGTAGGCACTCCTCCCGCATTCCATCCACTTCCTAGTGAAGTGGGCAGAATAATAACGGAAATCCAAGGTTGGTTAGGAGGGGGTGGGGCCTAGTGATGTTATTCTATGCTAATCATGTCATTAGGCCCCACCCTCTATTCAAATATGCAGGATTGTCATCATTTTGTCATGAGCGGGTGGGGCACCAATCACCACCCACCTGCATCTACTTTCCAGGCTTCTCTCAGAGAGGAAACTACTAAAGTAGGTAAGTATGCACTAGTGCCACTTATATATGTACTGTACATATAGTGCCAATCAGACTAGTAGATTGGAGAAGGTGACCATCACTGGGGAATATAAAACACCACACTTTGGGCCTCATACAGTGATGTACGCAGGGCCCGTTCTCCACATGTGCAGAACGGGTCCTACCTGATCGCTTGTAGTCCCCCCTTAGCTACAGCATGATTGACATGCTGCCACATTTGGGGAGTGGAGTAGGAGTGGACACAAGAACCTTTCTATAATATAGGGGACCTTTCTATAATATAGGGGACCTTTCTATAATATAGGGGCGTGTCACCCCTGTTTTGTAGGCGTGGAGTTCTGACGACCAGGCCGAGTAAGTTTTAGATGGTCGCAATGGTGATCCAATGCTGCATCTTCAGACGCAGCACTCCTCCAGCACTCCTCCTCTCAGATGCTGACCGGAGGCGTCTTTTTCCAATTAGTTGGATGAAGTGCAGAGCCGCTTCCCTGTGACTGTGCAATACCGTCCATCATTGAGTCAGAGCCTAGATGAGGTTAGTGTGCTGGAGTGACATTATTATTATTAGTATTATTATTATTGGTACTACAGCTTGAACAGCAGGGAAAATAGCGATCACCAATCTCTATAGTGATCAGGATGTCCGTATACAATAGACCGCAGATTGACCTCAACTGGGACTAAAGTAGAAAGGTGTATATAAGCCCTATACAAGCCATATTCTGTCTCCAGCACGGATTGTGCAGCTAGATCATTTATACAGTGACAATTTGGACAATATAGATGTAGAGAAGAGTGTATGGAATTTGTATCCACACAAGACTAAGTTGAGATAGGTGTAGTGTAAAGACACAATATAACTATCCACAATGAGTTTGGCAACTATTGTAGAATGTATCAGTTTTAAGAATAATTTAACGAATAATTACTAGCGTTGGCGGTGCACCAGGGAGTAGGAAATTAGAATATATACAGGGACTGGACCAAGGTCCAGTCCCTGTATATACAGGGACTGGACCAAGGACCAGACAAAGCTAGACCCCTTGTTTGGTGCACTCTAATCTTGGAAAAAAATAACAGTTAAAATATAACTTTTTTAAGAAAAATTAGCAAGGACACAAATACATACAAAACAAATAACATACAATAATCTTTTCAATATATATGAAAATTCCAATTATTGATTATATAAAAAAAAATCCCTGAGGTAAGTGGGTGCTCCCTATGTAATAGGTATGTCCATCAGCAGGGATTTGGTAGGTGAAATTATAAGTAATGCTGGGCATACACACTATACCAATGGTTCCCAAACTGTGCGCCGTGGCACCCTGTGGTGCCTTGGGACACTTGCAGAGGTGCCTCAGGTTGGTGGTAGCACCAAATTAAATTACTTATGATCAATGTAATATAAATATGTGGACAAACAGAAGCCCAAACTATTTCACCACTATATAACTGAACCTAAAGATGACAGGTAAAGCACAATTTACTTCACTTTACTACTTTATTCAATTTTTTTCTGAGTTTCTCAATAACAAACTTTTGACTTAGGGGTGCCGTGAAAATAATGCTTATACACTAGGGCGCCATGGTTCAAAAAAGTTTAGGAACCACTGCTATACAATTATCTGTCAGATATCTGTCCAATCTGGCTGGTTGGAATGAAAACCTGGTAATGTATGGGAGCAAATGACAATCGACCATTTGCTCACAAACACTGGAAAACAGACAAAAAATGGTCATCCAGACAAATTGGGTAAATCAAATGAATTTAACCAGTTTGACCAATCATTTTTATCTCTTTTCCAGTGTTTAAGACCATATGGTCGATTGTCATTTGCTCCCATACATTACCAGGTTTTCATTCTAACCAGCCAGATTGGACAGATATCTGACAGATAATTGTAGAGTGTATGCCCAGCATAAGTAAAGTGTCCCATACATCAGCAATCTGAAAACCACAATTGAACAATTTGAACATTTATTACCCGATTTTAGGATTTCCCAATCCAGCAATCTGCGTCCATACATTACAGATCTCTCTCAGTGATTTGCAGGTCGATTGCAGCAAACACAGATCTGCCAATCTTGAAAGGCCCATCATTTTACTAGTAATGGTCTGCAAATCTGCTGATCATGGGCCTGATTCAGAGCCGGACGCTCTGACGAGAGCGCTCGCTCTGAATCGGCCCTCCTACCTAAACTTGGAGCGGCCTCCTGGCCACTCGCATAGCTGTGGGTGATCACCCACAGCATATGCGAGCGGCCAAAAAGTTGGTCGCGATGGTCAAGACCATCGCGACCATCGGGCTTGCGACGAGACCCTGAGGTAGGGTCTCAGTGACCGCAAGGCCTGGAGTGATTTTGGCTTTATCAGAGCCAAAATCACTCCCACTGACATCACTAGTGATGTCAGTGGGGCTGGACCCAGACGGTAGGCGTTCCCATGGGAACACCTCCGTCTGGCAGCCACGCCCCTGGCATGCCCACCAAAGGGGGCGTGCTGTCAATCAACATCGACAGCACGCCCCCTTTGGTGCGAGACCGGGAGCGACGGCTTCCCCATCGCTAGCCGGGTCTCGCGCATGCGCACTAGGGCACCATCGACCCACTTGCGAGCGCTCAGCGCTCGCAAGCGGGTCTGAATCATGCCCCATGTCCATACACTAACAATCTACAGCCCCAATCCATCTGTGATATCCAACATGTTGGTGTCACGCTGGGCGGCGGGTTTTTGAAAGCCGAGGTCTGAGGCTGTGGGAGGAGGCGAAGGCGAGGGGCCTGGACGTATGATCTCCGCATCCACAAGTCTTGGTCGTTGGCTAGACCTAGTCAATGGTGCGGAGTCTAACTCACAAGGAGGTGTTCGCCAGTGACCCCTCCAAGCGGGATATGGGCTTGTGCGGCTCCCTGTAAGCAGGTCGCAATCCTTTGACTTGGTGACCAAGGCCTGCAGGGAAAAGAGAATCAAAACACCCGTGGCCCAAGGGTAATGCCTGGAATAGGCACGTGGGGAGTGGGATAGAACTACTGGCTGGAGAAAGGCACTTGAGGTGCTGGCTAGAGAGGTGTGGCGATTTATTGGTAGGCTGAGGTAACAGCTGGATATCCCACGAGGTATATACCGGATTGCCGGCCTGAGATCATGCACTAGGGTGCAATGAGATTAAGGGTTAACTTGCACACAGGCTGTGATGGTGAAAGCACTGCGATAAGATGAAGGGTTAACTTGCAAACAGGCTGCGATGGTAAAAGCTCTGCGATGAGATGAAGGGTTAACTTGCACACAGGCTGTGATGGTAAAAGCACTGAGGTGAGATGAAGGGTTAACTTGCAAACAGGCTGTGATGGTAAAAGCACTGCGGTGAGATGAAGGGTTAACTTGCACACAGGCTGTGATGGTAAAAGCACTGAGGTGAGATGAAGGGTTAACTTGCAAACAGGCTGTGATGGTAAAAGCACTGAGGTGAGATGAAGGGTTAACTTGCACACAGGCTGTGATGGTAAAAGCACTGTGATGAGATGAAGGGTTAACTTGCACACAGGCTGTGATGGTGAAAGCACTGTGATGAGATGAAGGGTTAACTTGCACACAGGCTGTGATGGTAAAGCACTGTGGTGAGATGGAGGGTTAACTTGCACACAGGCTGTTGCTTAGTAAAGGCACTGTGGAGAGATCGAGGTTGAACTTGCACACAGGCTGTTGATTAGTAAAGGCACTGTGGAGAGATGGAGGTTAAACTTGCACACAGGCTGTTGATTAGTAAAGGCACTGTGGAGAGATGGAGGTTAGCTTTCACACAGGCTGTTGATAGTAAAGGCACTGTGGAGAGATGGAGGTTAAACTTGCACACAGGCTGTTGATAGTAAAGGCACTGTGGAGAGATGGAGGTTAAACTTGCACACAGGCTGTTGATAGTAAAGGCACTGTGGAGAGATGGAGGTTAAACTTGCACACAGGCTGTTGATAGTAAAGGCACTGTGGTGAGATGGAGGTTAGCTTTCACACAGGCTGTTGATAGTAAAGGCACTGTGGAGAGATGGAGGTTAAACTTGCACACAGGCTGTTGATAGTAAAGGCACTGTGGAGAGATGGAGGTTAAACTTGCACACAGGCTGTTGATAGTAAAGGCACTGTGGTGAGATAGCTTAGAAGCTTCTGGAAGAAACACATTGGAAGCATGGGAACCTGGAACGAGACTCCTCTAGTTACACTAGCGGCGACAATGATTGTTCAGGCAACTACCTAGAGCACAGGAGCCGGATATATACCCCTGGAAGCCTGCTGATAGGCCCACAGCATCAGCTGACCAGCCGGGCCACTCAGGGAAGGAAGTACTGACATAGGGAAAGTGTCATGGCGGCACCCATGGCGGAAACTGCGATCCCCGCTCACCGGGTCGCTTGACACCACAGCTACAGGGTGAATGCTCAGCTCCTCCCACGACGCCGCGCCAGCCGCCCGACTGCCCAGGAAGTCAGAGGAAGCCGGCGGGACGGTAAGGGACGGCCGATCCCCGACTTAACTCTTGACAGTTGGACAATCTGATTTACCAATTCCAATCACTTTTTGGTTGCAATCTGTGATCTGTGAATTGCCGAATTGCCACAATCGATTGCTGATGTATGGGGGCCTTAATGCTGGGAATACACTATTCAATTATCTGTCAGATATCTGTCCAATCTGGCTGGTTGGAATGAAAACCTGGTAATGTATGGGAGGAATTGACAGTTGATCATATGGTCTTAAACACTGGAAAACGGACAAAAAAACAATTGTTCAAATTGGTTAAATTCGTTTGTTTTAACCAATTTGTCTGAACGACCATTTTTGGCTGTTTTCCAGTGTTTGTGAGCAAATGGACAATTGTCATTTGCTCCCATACATTACCAGGTTTTCATTTCAACCAGCCAGATTAGACAAATATCTGACAGATAATTCTATAGTGTATGCCCAGCATATGTAATACCTCTTTTCCACCAAAAACCTGGGTTCGACCTGGGTTTTCAAACATGGTTCCAACCCAGGTCAAACCCAGGTGAGACACTGTTTACACAGCACCATCGATCTGGGTTATTCTCAGGTCAGCCCCATTCACACTGAACCCGGGTCTGCCCTGCTAAACTTGTGAAGTCATAAAAAGTGGGATGTGACTGCTCCACAACCACCAATCAGCTCATTTTAGGCATGACCCAGGCCGGATAACTCGGGTTGCGCCATTTACACTGCACCATTACCCAGGTCCATCCTGGGTCCGACCCTGGTTGGATTTCAGGGTCACTTGACCCGGGTTATTTTTCAGTGACCCTTTTACACTGAGCTGCTACCCAGGTAGACCCTGCAATAACCCGGGTTATTGCAGTAGTGTAAAGGGGTAGTACTAAACTACTATGTTGTAATCCCATACAGCTTCCTTGCTGATGAGGGAACAGTCTCATTATGCTGATGTCAGGGGCGTTTTAAGAGATAAGGGGGCCCGTGTGCAGCCTCCATTAGGGCCCCCTACTTTCTGTCGGCGGCTCAGCGTGGCACTGAGCGCTGTAGCTTCTGGCTTCATGCCAGAATCTACTGCGCATGTGCAAGTCTTCAGGAAAATGGCGCCCGCGCCTACTTTCCCGGGGACATCTTTTCTGCACATGCTATTTGACCAGTGAGTGTTTGCTGCTCTGCAGCGCCAATCCGGCACTGCGGAGCAGCACTTCGGGAATCGGCGGAGAGGTAAGTATGAGGAAAGTATGATTACCTGTGGGTGCTGGGTGTGCGGTGTGGGCCCCCCTGGACCCAGGGCCCCGTGTGCACCCCACACCTTGCACCCATTATAAAGATGCCTATGGCTGATGTAATCATTATGCTACCTGCAATCACAGAGTTATGTAATTAAGCTATCATTTCTATGACTTGGCTTAACAATTATATGAATATATATCTAGATGTTAGTACTGTATGTTAATAAGTATGGGTTTAATTATCAACTGAACTGAACATTAGAACTGGAAGATATGTGGTTAATTCTGACTGCACCCCACTGTCATCTATCCATCCAGACTAACAAACTCTTAACCTATGTCAAGGCTCAATATAAGATCGAGCAATGGGCAAATAGCCTGCCAATGTATCATCCCATAAAAAGGGATGTCCTGAGTAATCACACACAGCTTAGATGCGATCAAGCCTTGGGTGAAACGTACGCCATCGATTACAAGCACTTCTGGGTCTCTGTGTGAGCGCTCACAGGACCCTGTCTCAGTGGGGACGCCTCTCCAGGGAAACTTCCCACACTACTGCACGCCGGACATCAGAGATCCCTTTAAGTGAAACAGGTACACTTTTTTTCAGGGTGCTCTCTCATCCGCCCGGGACTATCCATATGCACTGCAATGCATCAAGTATCACTTGTAGGCATTAAACTCCCTCATTAACCCGTTCCCTGCCAAGCATATTGCCTGGCACACGGGCTAAAAGCAGAAGTGATTTGTCAATCAGGCTTGAACACCTATTGCACACTCTCTCTTATGACTGAAAAAAATATTTCTATGTACTGGATGCTAATAATTATGATTAGTTCTGCACGTAAGGGAACATTATATTGTGAATAGCTATGTACCTGTGAAATTCTTGTCTTGTTATCTGATTGAGTATTATAGAGATCAATTCTTGTCAGGAAGCTGCCTGTATATAAACTGCCTAACAAAGATTGATACACTTTACGCAAAAAAATACAATGTATACTCACCTTTAAAAAACACCAATAGATATGAGGAGGTCTCTTTCTTAACAGAATTATACGCCAACGGATGTAGGACAATCCAAGGGTGTAAATATTACACCGTCGTTACCAGTGGTGATAACAGATCCACTGAACTGACCTATTAGATGTTGATGGAATGATTTATACATATCTCTGGTAAACTGGTACTCCTATATTTTAGAGATCTTGAAGTGATCCCATTGTCTTTTGTGTCTCAAATAGATCTGCTACCTATGTTTGGAATATATGGATGGTTTCTGTTTTTTTATATATATATTTTTATTATTTATTTATTTTTTTAATTTACTATATATCTCTTTGTTTAAAGCATAAGAAAGCTATTTATCTAATAAGGTTAAACATCAGAACGGCACACCCACTGATCTCCGACACTAAGGGGTATATTTACCAAAGTGAGAGTTTTTAGAAGTGGAGATCCATATCAGCCAATCAGATTCTATAAGATTAATAGCTTAAATCTGATTGGTTGCTATGAGCAACATCTCCACTTCTAAAAACTCTCACTTTAGTAAATTTACCCCTAGGAGCCGTATTCAATTTAAGCTGACCCGCGATAGTTTTCCGCCTCCTGGACTTTTCGCCTACATCGTGTGTTTTGCAGGCGGAAAAGTATCGCGCGCGTGACCCCCCGAATTCATTTTGAAAGTACGCGAAAACGGGACCCGGCAAAACTTAAACAATCGGAAAGTCCTGTCAAATTTGGGGAAAACAGCCTGACACCCCCCAAAAGATGCTCTGACATGGGGGTTAGCTATGGTTCCCCCCGATTTGGCTTGCTGAAGGTATTTGGTGTTTTCAAACGGCCTCAATAGCTGCTAAATAGCGTTTTTGTATAAGTGGTGCAGAATAGTATTCTGGAGGTTTTTTTGCAGAAAATAACTTATCCCAGCAAGTTTGGGGTACGTGAAAATGGGGGCCAGCATATTTTAAAGTTGCTAAAGTTAAGTTAAAAAAATCGTGAAAAATCCACCTGCCGCAAGCCCCTGCAATGATAAAAACACCTGGGGCATACTTGGGGACCCCCAGGAGTTTAGTTCGCTAGTTTTTAACTTTCTCCCCCAACATTTTCTTTCACGCCCAAATTCTTTGGCGTGTTCTTAAATGTGTATTTTTTTTATTTTTATGCAGTTTACCTTTGGGGAACTGTCTGAAGCTTGCATGGGGGTTCCCGCAATGTTGCACCCCAAAACCCCAATTCTGCACTTTTTTCCGCCAGCTATTCATAGGCAAAACTTTTCCGCCTGTTACATTGCATTGACTTTCCGCCTAGGTGGAAAGTCTTTCAAATTGAATACGGCGATACTTTTCCGCCTGGCGAAATGACGTCATCGGTGAAACTTTTTCGACGATTCCGGCTTTTCGCCTCAAATTGAATACGGGCCTAGGTATCTAATTTTATATGATAAGGATACAAATCTAGATATTTTTACCTTACATTGGAGGGATTGAATTACTTACTTATAATTTCACCTATCAAATCCCTGATAATGGACATAGGGAGCATACACTTACCTCAGGGATTTTTTTTATATAATCAATAATTGGAATTTTCATATATATTGATAAGATAGCTGTAAATAGACTCAAGTAATCTAATGCCTTGAGTCTATTTACAGCTAATGGAAACCACTATGAAGGTTCCTGGAAAGCAGGAAAGAAACATGGACCTGGCTCATTTTACTATCATGACAAAGGCCAGGTCTATGACGGAGTCTGGAAGAACAACGTCCCCAAATGTGGCACCATGGAAGACCTTCAACATCCAGGTCCTATTCCTGAGGTAATTATTTCATGCAATTCAACTTGGCCAACAAGTGATCTATGCAGGCTACGTAATTTGCCCAGTTGCAGTCTGACTAACCCTACTGCAAAGTGGCTGTTAGCAATGTTTAACTGAAAACCTTTTTCTGTGTAGCCTTAATACTCACATAGGACGTTACACCTCTTTTATACAGTGCACAACATAATAGTTTGGTTATGGCACCAGTGCCCCTTAGATGATCCGACCATTGCAGAACAAGGAGGATAACAAACTCTCCTTTCTGAGGAGGCGAAAAAAATAAAACATTTACCTATTACACTGCTGTGTTTAGGGTCATCTTAGTCCTTAAGTAATTATGAGCATAAGGAAGCATTGGGATTATCTTTTTTTTATTTTTACAAGTCTCTTTGTGGTTTGTGTGAAACTTTCGGTTACATTGCTCACAGTACCAAAAGTGGGTTACATTAGGACAAAACCCAACAACTGCCCTCTTCAAGCTGGTGAGAAAGTCATTTTGTGAAGTGAAAATGACCCTGCACACCCAGTATAGCAAGGAA
Source organism: Taudactylus pleione (assembly GCA_031769625.1). Classification (NCBI taxonomy): domain Eukaryota; kingdom Metazoa; phylum Chordata; class Amphibia; order Anura; family Myobatrachidae; genus Taudactylus; species Taudactylus pleione. The sequence goes on from JAUIMM010000944.1 coordinate 2,804,899, forward strand.
CTCCCCTAACAGTTTTCCCTAGGCACCGATATCTTTCTTTTTCAGTCATCTCACTCTGCATAGAGAAATTGGTTTTGTACTGTAATGCAAAAGTAGCTGCACTGGTACCAGGGGTGTATTAAGAGAGGAAGGGGCCTGTGTGCAGTCTCTGTCCAGGCCCCCTCCTCTCTAGCCAGCAGCCGGCCAGTGCTTTGCTAGTAGACTCAAGGGTGGTGCCAGATCCTACTGCGCATGTGCAGGAGTCCAGAGAAATTACTCGGCAGACATTTTCCCTGTGATTTTTCCACTACACAAGCACAGACTGCTGGGAGAATGACCGTAGAGCCATTTTCTCGGTGATTTGTGCAGCCCTACTGCTGCCAGCACTGGACTCCAGAGAGTTAAATATTGAAGAAATGGGTGCAGGGTGTGAGTGTGGCCTCCCTGGACCCAGGGACCCCATTATAGATATGTCACTGATACTCCATAATTAACTAGGGAGGCTCTAATTCTGCCAAGTTCCTCCCCTTGCTCTGGGAAAAGTTTTATGCCTGGACAAATCCTGCACCATAAATTTATGGTCTTTCCCCGAATTCTAGGCTCACTTCTGGAAATCATAGTGAATGGTCAGGGTCAAGGCAAGTCTGTACTTTATAAGGACAAACTTTGTATACTAGGTTTACTAGGTACAGTCAGTCATAGTTAGCATGCACAGCTAAATAGGTACCTGGAGCAAATACCATACATCAATTATCATGAGGGAGTTTTTCCATTTGCCCTTCTGCCAGAGATAGATTTCCCGTTTGGGGTTGGACGTAACTGTTCTTACACTGGCAGGATACCCAGATAGATTACCAACTTCACAGGAAAGACAAAGGGGATACTGTATGTAATCATTTTCTGAAGGATAGCTTCAATTCCACTGCTGCTCACTGTAGCACTCCAACCAGGGAAAGTGGTGGTATGTACAGCTTAGTCTAATGGGGCTCAAGATAAGCATAAGGACGGGCACTAGCAAGGGCCACTCTCAGGTGTAGGATCCTAGTGTAGAGCTACACTTTTGAAAGCACATAATTGCCTTTACATAAGTCTCCAGTATTTGGCAACCTCATCATATCAAATAGTGTTATGTTTACAAAGGAGAAAGAAAAAGTAGATTCACCCCAGTACTGACTGTCATTAATAAAATCATTGGCATCACTAGTAATCACTTGTATTTATTTTATTACAATATACATTGAAGTCACACTCAACCTAGTTGATACCAAATCAATCTACCAGTGCAACCAGTGTTACTTCCCTAATGAAACGTGTTTTTCTTTCAAATGGAAGCCTGAAGTTAAACTATATTCTAAAGTCTTTTCCCCAAACGAGCTGGCATCTAGACGTGTACACTGGCATCAGCTTGTATCTGTACGCCCCTTCAAGCTCACTATATGGGGATAACATACACTGATCAGTGCAAGAGGACTATGAGAGAGTATATCACCTGACACTCTATTATGTTGGGAGCCCCTGCAATGGATAAACATTCAGTCAAGATAATGTTGTACAGAAGCCCACATTACAAAGTGAAAAACTCTCTAATTATAATAACTACTAAGGTTTGTTTTTTTTCTCTGTACTTGATGTTACGGTCTACATAGGTTTTGCTGGCGCTAAAGTCGTTTGATAATAGACCACATAGCACCACTTATTGGTGAAAAAAGGCTCTGCACTCCGTACGTCATGGGTTATTCTCTCCAATAACACTCAGGCAGTAACTAGTTGATGAGCTTGTGATATATGGGCTACTAATTGCTTCAGATGGTGAGTTAATCTCACAGTATGTGGCCGGCATAACAGAGCACGTTACAGATCATGTTTTGCACATTGTTATGTCAGACAACTACATGCTGGACATCCAGTGAACATATATTGAATTGCTTGCAGTAATCTGAATTGTTTTACAAGATAACCATGTCATATCATAAGCCTAAAAGCTGTTTTGTTCTTTGAAGGTGAAAGTGGCAGATGCTAAGGGAATTATAAGAGCAGCCAGATCATCACTGCTCAAAACAATATAAGTTAGAGACCTTCGGTGGGCAGAACATCCAACAAGACCGCTCTTTCAATTCAATCATTTTTATTGATGTTGTATTACCAACAAATAAAAACAACATCTTATTACATCATACATGTGTGGTCTCCAGTTTGTTCTGTTAATAACCAAACTAAGACAGAATAAAGTATAGAAGATATATATGAGATAAAAATGCACTCCGGTAGCCTAGGCGCACAGTTTACATGGACAGTAACCTATAGGCATAAAGTTTTTCAAACTTCTTATAAGTGCAGCATTAGAATGTGTTAAATCTATATATCACAGGGAAAAAACACAGCTAGAACGATCTCATGGCCGTGCATCCCCACCCCTGAGACAGAATGTATCCCCACAGCTCTCGGCTCCCCAGGATTCTTTGTATAAGCTGAGTCCAACCACTTACCCCAAATACAATTATACTTTATCCCTGTATTTCTATATAAGTATACAAATTTCTCATGAGCAGCAGTCTCGTTTTCTAGTGTTATCCATATCCTAAGCACTGGTCCCTCAGAGATCATCCATGACCAAACTATGCACACAAAGATTAATATATTGCCTGGTATGTTTGTCTAATTTATCCTCCTCAATCATGCCCAACAGACATACGGTAGGAATATATCATGAGGAACACCTGTAGAAGTAATTGTATGAATGATACTGTCCCGAAAGGAGCTGATAATAGGACCATCCTATATTAAATACCATAAAATCCCTGTGTCCGATGCGCACTTTGGACACTGCGAATTAGCTCTACCTCCAAATCTGTACAGCCATTCAGGCGTTAAATAGACCCTGTGGAGCAAGAATAATTGTATTTGTTGATACCGAATTGAGGCAGTAGACACACGTGGGCTACCCAAGGCATCCTGCCATATTTCATTAGACATTGCTTCCAAATCCGCTGCCCACTTTTGATAAGCGGCATATCCGTACAGTGGTGTGCTTGCAGGATAGCGGAATACAGCACAGAAACCAAGTGCCTAGAACCTACCAGGGGTCAGTAATTGTTTAATGGGGGAATCCTGAATCAATGGAGGGTCATCTATAAATTGGGTTTGGAACATGTGAAGGAACTGGAGGTATCTATAGAAAAAGGTTGTGGGCATAGCAAATTTCAGCTGCAGTTGGTGAAATGATATAAACACCCCTGACTCATAGTTGTCCGAGAGATGTCACTCCCTATTTTCCCCACACTTCTACTTACTGCAGGTATCTGAATCCTAACCCAGTACTTGGGAAACGCGCGCAGTTATTCTCTGACATAGAACAGCCTTCTGCACTAGTAATGATTTTATCCCACCCACAGTACCACGTAACGGTATTTGCATGGGAGTGTTCCCCGGGAATACCTGTGTAACCATAGGGCAGGTAAGGCCATCAGCTCCCAAATAATACAACCAGGTCCATAGATGCTCCAATTGTGAAGATTGGGATGGTAGACCGAAGCCAGCTATTGCCAACTTTCTAGATTCTAGTGCAAAGGGAAAAAAGAAAGAATGGTAATGGCGAATGGAAGGCACTTGATATTTACTGACCCCCAGAGGACTAAAGATCAGGTTACTAGGGGATCCCACTGTCACCCTCTCATAGTAACTATTAAACAGTTGGTGGTGGTTGTTTCCAATTCCTTTCCTGCCATGATGTTTATGTAATGCCTGATCGATTATTTATCTGTTCTAGCTGTTTTATTGCTCTATCTCCATGTTCTGTACATGATTATTTACATTCAAGAGCATCATATTGAGATGGGATCCTCTGAAGGGTTCGGTGGAGTTTTTCCACCATATAGTTCTGTTTTCAAAACTGTTCATCATATTTTGTTACTTAGGGATCTATTCAGCATGATATAATTGACAGTAAAAATGCGGAAACAATTGTTTCCGCATTATTTAAGCTTTTGCCCTATTCAGCAATGTGTATATGGAGAAGATACCGTAATTATCTTCTCCATATTTTCCTAATTCGCAGAGTACCGCACTGTGGGGATCAGCCATTGATCTCTACAGTGCTTTAATGCTTTTTGGTATTCAGCAAAGCAAAAAGTGTTAAATCACTCCTAAAATATTTCCTTTATATAATGTCATCTCAGAATGGCGTTATATGAGGAAAAAACTTAAATATCCCGAAAACTGCAGGGACAGAGGGAAATTTCCCCATAAGTCCCTGCAGCATCTTGTAAGCCTTCCCAGTCTCCGTCCCTGCTTCCCGGTGATCGGCGGCAGGTAAGTCACTCTAGAGCCTTTAAAACTTGCCTAAATAGATTGACATGTGTATATAGGCTTTATGCTAGCCTGTATACATGTATATTTATGTGCGATTATATTTAATACTTATATATAAATATTAAAAATAAAAGCACATTAATATACATGTATACAGACTAGTATAAAGCCTGTATACACATGTCAATCAGCTCGGACAGGCTGGAGCTGTACCTATCCCTGTTGGCGGTCACCGAAAGCAGGGACGGAGTCTGTTCCCGAGCGCATGACTGAGCATGCACAGAGGAGCAAACAGAAGGATTATTTTCGGAATCCCGATAACAATACCTTCTGTGACATCGCAGGGACAGCGTATTACCGCAACCGCTGTCCCTGCACAAAATATTGATGAATAGCAGCCATATTTTATCATAAATGATAAAAACTCGTGACGATGTTGCCCGATAATATTCTGGGCAACATCATCACTCTTGCTGAATAGACCCCTTATTGGAATATCTATGATTCACAATATGGGATCAATCCAATTAGGTGTGATGTGCGAGTTGCTGTTTTCTCTTCGATGCATAGCAAATTAATTTTGCAATCCAATTAGCAAGTCGCACTGAACCAGTCAGAGTGAATTCCCTGAGGGTGAGAGATGGAAAAGAAAATTGTTTCTTTAAGGTTAAAATGTCGGGACACCGTGCTGAAACCCTTGGACACCCCCCAAATTACTAATTAGGCAATTGGAAGTTTGAGTAGCCTAATTAGTCTAATAATTACAGGTCATTTTTGTGAGGGGGGGGGGTTGTAGGAGAATGTCCTCAATTACCACAAGTTTTATTTTAGATTTTGCACCCCAAATTTCATTATCTGTTCTTTGTTATCAATTTTTTTTTATTTTGTTTCTTTCATTTACTTTGTTTGAGATTAAACGAAAAGTTAGCATCGTATATATATAAAAAAAAAAAACAAATCAGCCATTTGACAACATTTAAAAACCATCAGTACTTTCCTAATGCCCACAAACAGCCTTCTATATAGGCTAACACAATTATACATTTTTGGGGGGTCCAGGATGGCCTCTGATCCTTTGATTACTTTTTCATGCACTTCTCTCACATCACATTTGGCAATCAATTTGTAAACCTCCGCTGTGAGTAATTGAATTGGAGAATTCTAGGGTTCTCGCATTCGTGCAAAGTTGTTGAGTTTCATGAAACTCACTCGCTACTCGCAATTCGCACCTAATTGGATTGACCATTATGTCTTTTTTTTTTTTTAATCCTATTATTTAGTGATGTAAAGAGTTGTAATGTGGCACCTCTAAGTGTTTGGGGTGCCACTTTTTACTTTTATACTTCCTGCTCCGCTTGTTTTTGACGGATCTCAGCGGTTGTCTCCCTCTCCGGTAGTTATTTGTTCATGTTTTTTTCAGTAACAGTCCAGTAAATCCCTTAGTTCCCGCCAACTTCAATTTGGTATGGTGGAACATTGATGGTCTCAATACTTCAATTAAACATAAAAAAATTGTCATGCATCTACGTAGACTCGGCTTTGGTCTTCCTACAGGAGACTCACTGGGTGCAGTGGGAATGACTCTTTAGGCTCACTGGATCGGGAAGTGCCTATCGGCTAATAGGTCAAAGTTGCGTAGAGTGTCTATATACTTCCACCGAGATTCAGCACTTGATTCAGTCTCAAGGTTCATTTCTTGTTTGCGGATGTGGAGATAGAGAGTAGAAAAAATACCTTGGACAACATATTTGCTCCCAAAACTTATAGTCAATTTTTTTTGCAAATGATCTCAGCTTTTGGCCCATCGCACATTATATACTCTAATACTAGCTGGCGATTTCAATACGGTGGACGACCCTAGTATTGACAAAACCCCTCCTGCCTTAAGGGTGGCGGCCCCCTCTTGGCATAATATTCATGATCCACATTTCAGCGATCCTTGGAGACTGCTCAACTCGACAGATCATATACTCACCTTGCTAGAGCCCACCACTTTTTATCCCATATAGATTATTTCTTAGTGGCTAACGCACTGATAGCTCATGTGAGGATTTCTGGGATTGGGGAAATTATAATTTTGGATCATGCTCTGATTACACTTAGCTTGTGGTATGTTTCTTCAGCACAAATCAGAGGACTAAAAAGTTCTTAGCAGCATCTTGGGCCAATTATTTAGATGGTAATTTGGAGCATTGGGATTGCTCGGTCCTCTTCTAGGAGAAACAGAAGGCGTTCATAAGGGGAAGCATCATTAACTACATGTCCAAGCTCAAAAATAAATCATCTGCCCTATATCAATCTCCACGGTCAGCTATAGTTTCGGCCTTTTGTCAATACAATAGTCAACAGTCAGAGGCCAATCTAGAAGCCTATCACTTGAAGATCACCTACTTTAGATGAATTTGCCTACCCTTACTAAAATCCTGCTGGACGTATCTGCTGACATTACAGACTTAGAATTAGGGGCTTTTATTTCTTGATTACTACCACACAAATGTCTGGGTCCGAATGGGTTCACCGACAAATTTTATAGCCAGATATGACACCTACCTTAATAGAACTGTACAATTAAATTCTCAAGGATGTCCCTCCCTACCACTCTTTTATAAAGTCTTACACAACCCTTATTCCTAACACTGAGAAAGATCTCCTACTAGCTGATGCCTATAGTCCCATTTCTCTCATTGATACAAATTTCAAAATGCTCTCCAAAATATTGGCCAATAGACGCTAGTCTATCCTAATGGATTTATTGACCTCCCACCAACTGGTTTTCATCCGTTGCAGTACTCTATGAAGGCGATACGCACGGCTATTGAAACAGTGATAGCTGCTGCCCGAAAAGTAGCAAATCATTTGAATAAATGTAGGGTTAAATAAGCACCTTTCTTAAATTGTAAAGAGGTGAGGCCATGTGACGGTATCGAATGACTTGTGTGTGTCCAAATCAAGCAATATCCCCTAAAGTCTGCCTTTTACTCTTAACCCTCTATGTCTTTATTGGTTATTGGAGTTAGGGGGATCCTATCTTAATGACGGTGTAATGGTTAGCGTTACTGCCTCACAGCACTGAGGCCGTGGGTTCAATTCCCACCATGGCCCTAACTGTGTGGAGTTTGTATATTCTCCATGTGCTTGCGTGGGTTTCCTCCGGTACTCCGGTTTCCTCCCACACTCCAAAAATATACTGGTAGGTTAATTTTTTCCCCACAAAAATGTGTGCGCATGTGGGAGGGAATATAGATTGTAAGCTCCACTGGGGCAGGGACTGATGTGAATGGCCAAATATTATCTCTGTAAAGTGCTGCAGAATATGTGTGCGTTATATAAATAACTGGTAATAAATAAATAAATAAATGTACATGGGAATCGGTCAGGGTTGCCCTCTATCACCCCTTTTGGCAAGTACGCAACAATCGGCTGCGCACTCAGACAGGAATTGCGATCCTTGCTGAATCAGGCGCACAGTCCCTTTAAAGAAATTCACTCTAAATGAAAAAATTTAAAAATCTTTTTGAATTAACAAAGTTAGGATGGAAAAAGAAAAAAGACAACAACCATCTGAATTATACTTACAATGCATAAGCCATTTGGCGGGGTCCTGATGGCTCTCAGGGTCCAACCACCACTCTCCTTTCACAGAAAACACAAGGGGAGTGGAGATGAGACGTCACAAGCTGCCATTAAGTTGATGATCAAAGACAATCAATGCCCTATTCTGTGTCATGCTATAAAAGCCTGGGGGTTACAGCACTGACTGATCAGGTTCAAGGTGACAATACTTAATAATATATTTATTAAAAACTGGAATAAATGTATGAAGTTATTATTATAACACCTATTAGAGGTGTTATATTGAGTTTACATGCTGTGAGCAAACATGAATGTTGTTCAGATAAAATAATCATTTGTAATCCATTTGTGTCTTACGACTGTATTTTGCATGTTATTACGGCATACAGCTTTAGATACGAATTACATTGCGTTTTATATTGCAAATGTTGGATGCCAAGAAACTTGTGCCCTGTAACCAGCCTTGTGCTTATCTTTACTTGAAAATAACAATAATAATGTGTGATTAAGACAAGAACATTCTATTGTGATAAATATACATTTTTATTTAGTCTTATTTCTGTAGAAAAATAACATTAAAATGGTAATTTACTAGCCATGTCTTGCTAAATGTTTATCAATTTATTGGAATTTTCAATAAAATGTCAAAGCCAACCACAAAATGTCAAGCTAACCATAAGATACACCATTTTGTCAGGTGTCTGGAAAGTCCTGAGAATATCACACCAACCCAATGAGCAACAGAATTTTATGTATTAGAGAAGATGAATATGAATAAAGTATGTGCATTTATATGTGTAGTAAGAACAATTTTGGGGTTCAAGTAGAATATGTGCATTGTAACTAATTGTAGTGACACCATTGATCACTGCATAATTGGTCCAGATAATAAATTTTATATTCTTAAGACTCAACCAGACATTGTGATTCTAAAGTACATTATCAATTGGGGGCTCGTCCGGGATCTGAACCTGATACCTCTTGTCAGACTCAAACAGATGCTATGCTAACGGCTACACCCAGAACTTCATAAACACAGTAGGAGCATCATGCTTGAATATTGTCACCTACATAACTCATGAGCGGATTCTGCTATATTGATGGTAGTCTTCATAGTGACATCCAAGTTACATTGATAGTAAAAGCATTGTTTGAATAAAAAGACAGAATCAGTATTGTCCGAGGAAAATCAGTTCATTTTAATCCTGATAAACTTAAATTTTGAATTTCTGGGAAGAAAAAAACTTTTTTGGGGGGGAACACAGAGGTGACATACTAACTTTACCAGATCTTTTATGATTTTCCAGGATATGACAACAGACATAGCTTACACGTCAAAGGACTTTTTTTCCTTTTGCATTTATTGTTCCATTTATTATTTATGTCACCTTTGATAACATGGACCTATGAGTCATTTGATAGATTTAAAAAAATAAAATATTTCCACATCTGGACGCTATGCATGTGGCTTTTCACCAATGTGAGTTCTCTGGTGTTTAACAAGATATGAGTTAGTGGAGAAAGATTTCCCGCAGTCGGGACAAGAAAATGGTTTCTCTCCTCTGTGACACGTTTGGTGCAGGAGAAGGTAAGACCTTTGTGAGAAGCACTTCCCGCAATCAGAACAGGAATAGGGCTTCTCCCCGGTGTGGATTCTCTGATGCATGCAGAGACTGGCATTACGGGCAAAGCACTTGCCACATTCAGAACAGGAAAATGGCTTCTCTCCCGTGTGGCATCTCTCGTGCAGGACAAGATAGGATTTCTGAGTAAAACTTTTTCCGCAGTCCTCGCACGAGTATGGTTTCTCTCCCGTGTGAATGATCTGATGTCTTGTGAGATGCGATTTGTAAGCAAAACATTTCCCGCATTCAGTGCATACATATTGTTTTTTGCCCGTGTGGATTTTCTGATGAGAGACTAGGTGCGATTTACAGCTAAAGCTGTCCCCGCATTCAGAGCAGATATATACTTGCTCTCCAATATGACCCAGGCTACGGGTGATAATGTCTGAAGGATTCGGAAAATAATCATTGTGTTTAGAGAGAGAAAACGATAAATCAGAATGGCGGAAGACTTGATGTCTGTTTGAGATGATGGGATTGTCTCCTTCAGTGTCTTGCGTGTTATCTTCCAATTCGGAACCTGGAGAAGATGTGGGAGGTCCCTCTGAGATATTTCTGTAAGTACCTGTGGTAAAAATTAAAAAAAAAGCAGTGTGAGAATCGTATTCTAGAACAGCCATGGTGTAAAAAATATTATGCATGTTCAGATTTAGGGCCCGATTTATTACAGATCGCAACTGTAACAGAGTACGCAGACGGTGATTGTTGCGTACTGCGCAGGCATCGCATGGCGCGTGTTCAACGGCAGCAATGTGATCGCATTGTGATCACGTGGATCACGGAAAGCCATCGCAGAGTGAGTGACAGGCTGTGAGGATTTGGGGGTGATGACGGGGGAGTGGTTGGAGAATGGCGCGTACCTGTCCATTTGAACGTCGTTGCATGGGCGTGCATCAATTAGCCACTGTGATGACATACGCAGCTTGTGTACTCCATGCGTGCAATTTCTGAGTAAGGTCAGACCTGTTGTAATTGTGCGTGAGGGGCCGATGTTCTTTGTTGGTACCGATGTATATGCAGGATTGCAAGGTATTATGGTGGTAGATATCGGTAGTCGGCATCTCTATGCTGGCTGTGCAACGGGATTGTGATTGCATTTATTAGCATATTTTCGCATGTGTAATCCAGCCGCGATCCCAATAGCAATCCGTAATGAATCAGGCTCTTAATACAGGGTACAGAATCAGATTGTTGTTGGTGTAAATGATAAAAGGAGAATACTGTATGTGAGTAGCTTCTGTATTTGGCGATTGTTACTCACCTGTACTGATATCTGTCGGGATTTCCTCCTCCTTACATCTCTCGTTACCCCTCATATAAGTCGTCTCTTCTCCATGATCGATCTGTGATATAAGCACAACTTTCACATCTCCCAGGTGTTGGCTCTGAAAGGAAGGAAATGCTGTAATTAAAGGCTCAGGCACAGAAATGTCATTTAAGTGTCACCCCTAAGTTCTGTCTCCTGAAAGGTGAATGGAGAGGAGACAGATGTTTGACGGGCAGCCTTAAAACAACTAAAGATGGCACACGTAAAAAAGAAATACTTTGGGGTTTGAGGATAGACAATCGGAAACACACACTCAATCTGGGTAACCAAGTTATTAAAAAAATAATAATAGACTAGTTTAGGAAGTTTGTCGTTCCTCAAATAATCAGCACCTTTTTATGCAGTGTATATGTTGCATGTCTGGGGTGATTGGCAATTCTGATGGCTAAATAAACGAATCATCCCAACTTTGTCTTCTGTGTGATAAATGGCCACAGATCCGACCATACAGTCACCAGAAATGGTCATTTTGCTGTACATCTGGGCAACCAAATCATGTCGATGTACCTCATAGTCTTGTGGGGTGTCCTGATCTTCATCTGTACAGTGCCGTGAATAGAGAGGACTAGGACTTCTGTCTGGTGTATTGCCGTTACTGGATCCGTCTATAGGAAACACATACAGTGACTGAGTAATAAAGCTTGTAGGGGTTTTTAGAGGTAGTATTTCTATATTTACAGGAGGCGTTTTCACAAGGAAACACCCAGCAAAATAAACATAATATATAGGTACACATACACCATTAATACACTGCTTCCTACTAACTGGGAACACAGTGAGGGGAAAGAGTTGAATGAGTTAAAGGTAATGAAGTTCTAAAATAAGGGTGGCGTTCTTAGGACTTATGAGACAGATTTATGAAGTTTGGAAGATACCAATAAAAACAACTTTTACGTTCCATGGGGTCTAATAAAACTTCTCTCTATTCTACACGCCTATTTGCTAAACAATTGGTGACATAAGACAAATCATGTTGAAATGGGAGGCAGATCTTGGTCCCCTTCGGAACGATGGTTGGGATAAGCTGCTACGAAACACCTAAATCAACTCTTTCATTAAAATTCCAGCAGATTCAAGTGTTTATTCTCCATAGGGCAAACCCAACACCTGCTCGCACAGCAAACCTTGGGGGATAGCGAATCTCATGTTTTCCAAAATGTGGAGCTGACAGCTACGTTTTTTCCATCCTCTGTGGCAGTGCCTGGAAACTCATCGCTTTTACTGTAGCAGCAAGACTGGGACTGTCACTACTTACTGTATGGTATTTGTGATTCAAGTTGGACAAAGGATCAACAAGCCAATGCAACAGTGTATTATTCTTTTACTTTTGCTGGCGAAAGTATGCATTGCTAGATTATGGGTGGCAGACAGGCAGTCGGGGATAGGGAAATGCAGCAAATTGATCAATAGTACAGTTGGACATGAGAGATTTGGCATAAGTCGTTGGCATCTACCCAGGGCCGTAACAGGGCTAGCCTGCCCCTTTAGCGCCCTCAGACGGGGTCGGCAGCACCGGTAAGTGCAGCACTGATTGAAGAGCCCTGAGGACACTCATCAGCAGCACAGACTGCAGGGTGCCTGTCAGGACAGTCTAAAGCAGGCCTGGCCAACCTGTGACTCTCCAGCTGTTGTGAAACTACAAGTCCCAGCATGCCTTGCCACAGTTTTGCTATTAGGGCATGCTAAAACTGTAGCAGGGCATGCTGGGATTTGTAGTTTCACAACAGCTGGAGAGCCACAGGTTGGCCAGGCCTGGTCTAAAGGATGCTCCGGTGGCGTTGCAGCAGTGATCCTGACTGCAGGGTGCCGTACCAGATACCCTGCTGGCCAGGAGCAAGGGCCATGGGGTGGCAACAGTGAAGCACATCTACTTTATATAAGCTATGCACTGCGATATGGATTAGGAATGTGTTGTAAAGGTGTGTACTCTGCTTTATGTATGTAACACAATTAATAAAATAAATGTCAAAATGTCATTAAAAAAATATACACTGTATAAGCTCTGACTGTAATCCCACTACAACTAATAGATCTAGCCTTGATGATGTCAACCTAGAACCCACATACCATAACCTGCCATTACATAGCGTGTTAAAAAAGCCAAACATCCATCAAGTTGAACTGTAAATTCTAGCTTTGCTGATCTATAGAGAGACCAAACAAATTCACCAACAAAGCAGCTGTCATCTTAATCCTCACAGGGGGAAAAAGCAAACAATCAAAACAGCTTGGCAGATTCATTCCCTGCATTAATCACACCAATATGTCATCTAGTGGTCACTGCACTGTACAGTGTATCTAATCATTTCCTATAACAGTCTACAATATCTTTATATTCCAGATACATTTTCCCTTACCCTTTGATTTTGGTGTTCGGTAACTCTCCACTTTCACTTCCTTGTATAAATCACCCTGCTCGTCCAAATATTCCATATCCTGTGTGGAGAGATAGACAGTGACATCCTGACACCTTATAGGAACCTGACACACACAATGATACATTCCCTGGTGATACAATGATACATTCACCTCTCCAGTCATCACCCAGACACATCCCCTGGTGTTACTGTATAATGTCCCATTCCCAGCAGTCACCTCTCCAGTCATCACCCACACACATCCCCTGGTGTTACTGTATAATGTCCCATTCCCAGCAGTCACCTCTCCTGTCATCACCCAGACACAACCCCTGCTTTTACTGTATAATGTCCCATTCCCAGCAGTCACCTCTCCAGTCATCACCCAGACCCATCCCCTGGTGTTACTGTATAATGTCCCATTCCCAGCAGTCACCTCTCCTGTCATCACCCAGACACAGCCCCTGGTGTTACTGTATAATGTCCCATTCCCAGCAGTCACCTCTCCTGTCATCACCCAGACACATCCCCTGGTGTTACTGTATAATGTCCCATTCCCAGCAGTCACCTCTCCGGTCATCACCCAGACACAGCCCCTGGTGTTACTGTATAATGTCCCATTCCCAGCAGTCACCTCTCCAATCATCACCCAGACACATCCCCTGGTGTTACTGTATAATGTCCCATTCCCAGCAGTCACCTCTCCAGTCATCACCCAGACACATCCCCTGGTGTTACTGTATAATGTCCCATTCCCAGCAGTCACCTCTCCAGTCATCACCCAAACACATCCCCTGGTGTTATTGTATAATGTCCCATTCCCAGCAGTCACCTCTCCAGTCATCACCCAGACACATCCCCTGGTGTTACTGTATAATGTCCCATTCTCAGCAGTCACCTCTCCAGTCATCACCCAGACCCATCCCCTGGTGTTACTGTATAATGTCCCATTCCCAGCAGTCACATCTCCTGTCATCACCCAGACACATCCCCTGGTGTTATTGTAGAATGTCCCATTCCCAGCAGTCACCTCTCCAGTCATCACCCAGACACATCCCCTGGTGTTACTGTATAATGTCCCATTCCCAGCAGTCACCTCTCCAGTCATCACCCAGACACATCCCCTGGTGTTACTGTATAATGTCCCATTCCCAGCAGTCACCTCTCCAATCATCACCCAGACACATCCCCTGGTGTTACTGTATAATGTCCCATTCCCAGCAGTCACCTCTCCAGTCAGCAGCTGAATGATCTTGTTGGTGAGTTCCAGGATCTTCTGCTCATTGACTCTCTCATGTATCAGTGAGTGAAGTGGAGGCACCGTGATGGGGCTCTGGGTCCTGCTCCATCTTCCTGATACATGAGGATGGCTGTTTGTCTTAAACTCACTGGACTTCTTCAAAGGTACGTAATCCTATTACATGTTGAAAGACAAGGGAAAATTTTTTTACTGAACACTGTGCTACCACATATAGGCCCTCATTCAGAGGCGGTCGGAGGATGCAAGCGGTCGCTCAGAAACTGGGCGGCCGCTTGCATCTTGACCGGCCGCCTCTGTTTTCGTCGTTAGGTTGTGGGTTTACACCCACAGCTCTAACGACCGCTCCGGTGATGGTCGCGATGGTCAGAGACCATCGTGACCATCGGGGCTTACGAAGAGACCCTTAGGGTCACTTGTCGTAAGCCCCGGAGAGCTTCTGGCTCTGTCAGAGCCGGAAGCTCTCCACTGACATCACTTGTGATGTCAGTGGGGCCTGCCCCAAATGGCAGGCGTTCCCATGGGAATGCCTCCGTTTGGGCTGCCACCCCCCCGGCCCGCCTTCCAAACGGGGCGAGCTGTCAATCAACATCGACAGCTCGCCCCCTTTGGAAAGAGACCCGCTACGACCGGGGCTGTCGGTCGTAGCGGGTCTCACACATGCGCACGAGGGAGCCGGCTCCCTCATGCGCATGCGCACTGGCAAAACATCGAGGCGGCCGTGCGGTCATAGACCGTACGGCCGCCTCTGAATAAGGTCCATAATCTCATGTCAGTTTGTGCCCACATCACATTATACTGAGGGAGAGGCACCATTGCAGTTATCAATGGGAAGCTAGGATTATAAATTCCTATCATGGTAGGGAACCCCACGTTGAGCTATTGATCACAGGGCACCCAGGAGATACTGACCTCTAAATGCTAGACCAAGTAGCACCCAAACCCAGACTTGCGTTGATAGTCATTGAGGGCTCTGTTTATGAGCCAGGCAGCTTGGTCTCGTTTGAGTAGGAGATAGCAGATCCTAGGATTTCAGTGCCAAATGCATTTGCTAGCTTTTATTCCGACAATTTACTGTGTACATGTGCAAAATAGGGCAATACAATTGAAGAGGGTCAGAGATCAGTATCTCAGACTATCCAGCCACAGAAGTGTGAGGCATGTAATAGGAACATATGGCCTGATTCTTAGTGGGGCGCAGTAGAGTAATTTATTCTTCTGCTCATGCGTCTAAGTGTCACTACGCGTATGCCAAGATTCCGTATGCACAGTGTCGCAGTTGCGATTGAGGCGCAGGGGGTCACAGAAAGGTTTATAAAAATGAATTGGGGGTTCCCTGGAACGGTGACAGGGAGGTGGCTAAGGAGACGCTCCATCTAATGGGCGTGTTCTGGTAAGGTCATCATCATAACTGTGATTGTGTACAGACTAAAGATGCACCAGACAGTATTTGAGCATCTGAAGACGCTGTGAGTGGGCGTCTGAGGCCTTGCACATTCAGATGCCTGGGAGTACACTAGGGAAGGGCTTTGTAGCAGTAGGTGCATAAAGTTGCAGACGTAACTGCGGCAAAAGATTTAAGGACAGCCACAAATGTGTCCGACTCAGTCAGGATCAGGCCCGTAGTGTGCAGATTTCTTCAAGCACCCAATAATTACTAGTCATAGAAGAGTTAAACAAGCAGAGGAACAGGGAAACACTGATTATATGACAAAGGTTAATACCAGATAAAAATGGGTAAACCCCCCCCCCCCAAAAAAAAAAAAACCCACAGTCTAGGGCATGGGTAGCCAACCCTGGTCCTCGAGAGCTACCAACAGTGCATGTTTTCCAGGTCTCCTCAAAGAATCACAAGTGAAATTATTAGCTCCACCTGTATCCACATAAATGTGTCAGTGAGTAGTGATTACACCTGTGCACCTGCTGGGTGACCTGGGAAATGTGTCAGTGAGTAATGAGTACACCTGTGCACCTGCTGGGTGACCTGGGAAATGTGTCAGTGAGTAATGAGTACACCTGTGCACCTGCTGGGTGACCTGGGAAATGTGTCAGTGAGTAATGAGTACACCTGTGCACCTGCTGGGTGACCTGGGAAATGTGTCAGTGAGTAGTGACTACACCTGTGCACCTGCTGGGTGACCTGGGAAATGTGTCAGTGAGTAATGACTACACCTGTGCACCTACTGGGTGACCTGGGAAATGTGTCAGTGAGTAATGACTACACCTGTGCACCTGCTGGGTGACCTGGGAAATGTGTCAGTGAGTAATGAGTACACCTGTGCACCTGCTGGGTGACCTGGGAAATGTGTCAGTGAGTAATGAGTACACCTGTGCACCTGCTGGGTGACCTGGGAAATGTGTCAGTGAGTAATGATTACACCTGTGCACCTGCTGGGTGACCTGGGAAATGTGTCAGTGAGTAATGACTACACCTGTGCACCTGCTGGGTGACCTGGGAAATGTGTCAGTGAGTAATGACTGCACCTGTGCACCTGCTGGGTGACCTGGGAAATGTGTCAGTGAGTAATGACTGCACCTGTGCTCCTGCTGGGTGACCTGGGAAATGTGTCAGTGAGTAATGACTGCACCTGTGCACCTGCTGGGTGACCTGGGAAATGTGTCAGTGAGTAATGACTGCACCTGTGCACATGCTGGGTGACCTGGGAAATGTGTCAGTGAGTAATGACTGCACCTGTGCACCTGCTGGGTGACCTGGGAAATGTGTCAGTGAGTAATGACTGCACCTGTGCACCTGCTGGGTGACCTGAAAAACGTGAACTGTTAGTAGCTCTCGAGGACCGAGGTTGGCTAACCCTGGTCTTGGGACAGGTACCTCACAAAGCGAATGTTAATCAGTTATTTAAAATCTGAGGCCCACAAGCAACAGTATTCATCTGCCACACCCAGAATCTGCGCTCACCATCTCCCTATCCTGGACAATGCGACAAGAAGATTTTATTTCTCCCTACTTACTTTTGCTTATTTTCCTAGGCTCATTCTCAAACCTCTATCTGATTCCACAAAGTTTAAGAAAGGGTCCATCTTACAACCTCTCTATAGCATCGTCCTAAGACTTGCAGCATCAGTCACCTTCCTCGCTTCAGAAAAACGCAGGCGTGTCTGACCGTCCAAACGCTGTTTCGCAGGCATGCATATATCAGCCATTGCGATCGCCTTCGCAGTATGAGAGCTTTCAGCGTGTCAGGAGAGAAGCAGTGTTTGCAGCTGGTCAGACAGGACTTTACGCTGTTGCACGTCGTCGTCCCGGAATGAGAAGGCAGCAGTGGGCGTCCCTATACTGGGCTGTACTTTAGAAGGCATTAGCATATATTTAGCAACTGCGATCCGTGAAAGTCTGCAGTTGCGTTTGCATTACCGTCCTTCTCTGAATCAGGCCATTTGTCTGCCGATAATTGCACAGTGTATAAGCCGCCTTTACCTTTGCAAGATCTGTATGTGTGGAGACTGATAAGGCTGTAGATGTTCTGCTTCAGGACTGTAACTTGTTCCCAGGGACAGTTCCAACTGAATGTCTGACTTAGAGCCCTCCCACCAGTAATACCTGAAACTGGTGTTAAAGAGGAAGCACTACTTGTATCCACCTGAAATGTACTTGAATGTGATGTCATTTGCCGTTTACAGGCCCTACTGCTCTATTCTGTTTGGTATTGTCATGCTAAGTAGTCTTTCAAGATGTTTTAAAATACTGGGTGATCAGAGGTTCCTTTATTAAGATGAATTCATCAGAGAGCACTCTGACATTGTAATCACATGATGTTACTTCCCCCCTCCATGCAAAAATACTTATACAAGGAAATATTCTGATAGAAGATAAAAACGTAGACCCAAATGTAATAGGCTCCAATTTCCCTGTCCCGGTTCCGGCGAGATAGCCGCTATAATTAAAGCAGCAATTATTTTTTAGTGTTCACTCTAGCAATCGGCACCTGTTAAAACCCATGTAGTTCCTCTTTCCTGCCAGGGGTGTCACTCTCTGCTCTGGAGCTTATAGCACACAAACTGCTTAATCTCTGCAGTTTTTGCATCTGCTAATGCACCATCTCAGAGAGCGACACCCCTGGCAGATTAGAGGAACTGCATGGGTTGTGACAGGTGCAGGTTGCTACTTTTAAGGCTGTTTTTGCCTCAACACGAATTGCCGCTTTAAAGCTAGCTGCTTTCTTGCCGAGACCAGGAAATCGGAGCCCATTACATTGGGAAATAACATATCGATAGCAAGGCAACTTCTATGGCACTTCTAACATATTACTGACACTTGGCACTTAGTATATAAAATAACTACTTCCATGACAATTATGATTAAACTGAAGTCTTTGCAACACTCCTGCCAACATATTAGTAGAGTCTTTATTGTATTGACCTACTTATGTCAGTAATTTCAACAATGGGTAAAGCTTCAGAGGATGTACAGTTCTAGTGTGACACATCGGCTGTGATTTGCAGTCTTGTTCCCACTCTCAAACATGCCCACTAGGTTCTGTGCTCTTTGGCTGAGTGTTTGGGGATCAGGTACCCGTCAGATCATTCAGACTTCCTAAATTCTGCCTCTTTCTATTGCTCTGTGTCTTAACACTAGATATTAATTCTGGGCAAAAAAGCCATGATAATCTTGTTTGGTTCTCTTAAGCTAGGCTACAGTTCCTGATTACACTTCTTAGATGACTCACTGGACCTTGGCCTTTCCTGCTAGTCTCCACCACTGACCCTTGAACTGTTTCTTGACTGCAATATCATCAGCTTCCTCTGCCAAGAGCAGTCCACTGTAGGGATGCCCACTGACGGTTAACCACCGATGGTCGATGGTTTGTCATCGTTGGCACAGAGGCCAGGAATTTTTTTATTTTTTTTGAAGCATAGCCGAGCCCTCTCCCTGCAACATGACAAGTGAAGCTACGCCACAAACTCGGATTGGTTCGCCTCCTAGTGGGAAGGACAGCAGGGAAACCATCCATGATTCCCAGTTGATGGTTTTATACCATCGAAGTTCACCACCAATGGAAGCATCAAAGGTTGCCATCGATAGTTAACCCACTGATGGCCATCCCTTGTGCACAGTAAAGCACAAGGCTCTTTCGGGGGCCTATTAGACTCCATCTTGACAAAGGCCTAGAGCAGCGGTGGCTAATCTGCAGGTCTGTGTACTTATAAGCATGGCTCCAGGCTTCGAGCTGTGGCATAGTGCTCCAAGTGCTGGCATGGGCGAATTGGCCACCAGCCAGCTGCTCTCAATCAAAGTAACAATAACATTTACTGCTGACACATAACCACACTGCATGGTCATGTATAATAAGTGAGATCAGCACAAAGTGTCAATGTGCCATAGCCACTGCCCTTACCTCTCCAGTCAGCAGGTAGATGATCTCCAGGGTGAGTTTTAAGATCTTCTTAGTCATGTGACTCCTGTCCTTGTCCATATCGGAGACTTTATGGAGTGGCCCCTGGATAGAGACTATCCTCAGGTGATCTGTGTAAGATAAAGTTATTACAATATCAATGTGGGTTGTGCCAATCTTTCCCATTATTACCACTAAATACTGTCACTTAAACTAGGCTATGTAGGTTTATAGAATTTACTAAAGTGGAAAATTAAACTACACTCTTTAATGCCAAAGAAAGAGAATGGAACATAAAACTAACACAATGTAAACCAGAGCGTTCATCTGATACAGTAATGGATGTGAGTTAGAGGACTGTCATTGTTCTGTCATTAAAGTCACTATACTATAAAGTGAGTGTGCTGTCATGGTAACAGGCTGGGGGGAGATGTACTAAGCCTTCGAGAGAAATAAAGTGGAATTAAACAGAGCCGTAACTAGACTTTTTGGTTCCCTGTGCCAGAAAGAGCATTGGCGCCCCCCTCATTTTTCAAAGGGACATAATGCACCCAAAAAAGGGGAATGGCCTCATGGGGGAAGGGTCAGGGAAGAGATAGGGGAGGCCAGGAGATGCTGGGGATGAAATAAGAGGAAGCTACAAGTGAGAATGATAATAAACAGAAAATTGAAAGGCCCAAACAGTGCCCCCTGATCTGTGGTGCCCTGTGCGATGGCACCGGCCGCACTACCCTAGCTACGGCCCTGGAATTAAATAAAGTACCAACCTATCAGCTCCTGTCATGTCACAGACTGTGTTTGAAAAAAATTACAGTTAGGAGCCGATTGGTTGGTACTTTAACTTCATCCGCTTTCTCTCTCTCCGAGGCTTAGAACATCTCCCCCTGGTTTTGTTACAAACAATATATATGTCACCTTCTTAATCTATGTGACCCTGTCACGTACAGGGCAGCGGTACAATGTAACCTGGAGGGGAATTTATCGTATCCCATCGGTTGGAGCAAAACCACAGTATAAGAAACTGGGGAGAACCAAGTGGAGGAGGGCTCCTCATATAACACGACTGGGGGCCTGACTCGGAGGTGGCCACTAAAGCTTTTTACGCATCGAAACTGCGCTTTTATGCGAATGCTGAAGCCGATAGGAATCATACAGAGACGCTCCCAAAGGCTGTGGCACTAATTCATCGCTTTACGTATTAAGCCTTAATAATGTAATCCTGACCTTGGTTTATTAAGTGGTTACATTGAGGTGCATCCATTTCTAGTTTCTAACTGTCATCGTATATATGTACAGTAGGAAGGCAAAACATGGACAGGACCATTACTATCATGCAAATGCAAACTGAAATAATTAAATGGAATGTTTATCTTATTCATTTAAAATAAGGCTGCAGTAAGTCTTGTTCCGGCAAAAAATATCTCCAGTAACCGGGGGGGATTTCATTTCTCTTTATATTGTGCCGGGAAACTCATTTACTGGAGCTTACACAGAGCCACCTGTATTCTCAGGGGTATATTTACTAAAGTGAGAGTTCTTAGAAGTGGAGATGTTTCCCATAGTAACCAGATTTTAGCATTTATCTTCTAGAAGGTGCTAATTAAATGTTAAGTAGAATCTGATTGGTTGCTATGGGCAACATCTCCATTTCTAAAAACTCTCACTTTAGTAAATAAACCTTATACGATATCGGGCCGATTTAGCCAAATCGGAACGACAAATTGGTCATATCATGCATTGTGTATGCCCAATTTGCGCGTACCCGCGTTCGCATGCGATATCGTGCTGCACAGTCAATCATAGAATATTGCATGTGAGCCTGTACAAGTTAATGAAGGACGGAACAGTGATGGTTCAGTCTTTCATTAAATCTTTCAAGTGTGTACCGGCAATCATGTGATGTCCAGGGTGAAGGCAAATCGCCCTTAACATCGGCACAATTGCCGGTCGTTTAGGTATGTACCCTGCCTTAGGTGCTCATGTAGGGGAATATAAGGGCTGAATACACTGAGCACTGGAGAAACAAGTCATTGAAACTGCAAGAGGAGTGAATTTGTTACAATGTATCAACGTTAAAATACTAACAATAGCTTTCACAATCTACTGTAGGTATTTGAAGTTATACCAACAAGTGAAAAGTGAACCAGGTGGATCTCTATAGGTTACAATAAAGGCGTTTCCGGTCACAATTTAAAGAGGAATTTATTCCCCCCTCAATGTACATTTATATATATATATATATATATATATATATATATATATATATATATATATATATATATACACACACACACACACACACATATATACACACACATATGCAGAGAGCTAGAACATTATTAAGGGGGCAAGTAAACGGTTTAGCCAAGATATACCTGATTTTTGGGGTTTTAAACATTTATACATATTCAAAAATAATTAAATATATAAAGATATTGTCTTATCATGCAGCAACGTAGTACTGTGAATTTAGGACACAGATTTTTCTTACACACTTTATTTTATTTATGTCGCAGGCACTAGAATTAAAGCAGCATTATTTCAAATTAATAAAAGAAGAGTAACATTTGAATCAATCTAATTTCCAAATACAAACCAGTACTGTTTGGAACATCTACTGGTAGCGCATCTGGTCCCGACAGCTGCAGTGGCTCCAACGCAGCTTCTGCATCCCGCTGGTCATGTGACCGTCACTTCCGATGCAGACCTCTGATGCAACGGCGGTTTCAGTAAGTATTTTCTGCCTATCCCTAACTATTCTTTACCTCTAATCTTCCCCCTAATGCTTAAACACCTGGCGGCACCTAACCCTATCCATCGGCATTCGGAGAATGTTGACATTTCAAATGTTGAACCATGATGACATTGTGGTGTTGACATGATAACTGTCGACAATGTAACTGGATCCCTTCTACAATGACTGGCCTAAAATCGCCTAAAGCAGCTTTATCGTTGGCGAGGGATAATGCTTCTGCGTTACAGTAGCCACACACGCTTTGCCCATCAGCAGCTACAATTATTAGTGATTCCGCTATCGCTTATCAACTGTACCCTCCATCACTAAGGGGGGGATTCAATATCTTGGCATCAACGCCATGTACCGTTCCAAAATGGCACATTGCGTTCGCCGGCATGGCAAATTTTTCGCTCACACCTGTAAAACTTGCAATGTAGTCACATATGAGCGCAGCCTGGCAACGCGGTGATGCCTGGTGTTACATAGCACAGTACTGAGTTCTGGGCAGGGACAATGATACCTTCTGTTTTATATCATAGTATGTACTTTATATCATTGATTACCTCAATGAACAATATGCATGATAAGTTGGCATCTTATAAAGGAGAATAAATTCTGCTCAGGAGAACTGCCTTGTAAATGAAATGTGAGTCTCAGGAGGAGACAGTTTGTACAATTAGTAGAAGTTTAACTTATTTATTTTGCCAACATGACACCATAGTAATGACACATATGATAGTACAGGGGAGATCACAGCTCCCAATACCATCACTTGGTACATATGGATCTCATTATAATACAATGAGTCTCATGCACTGAGAAGTACATCCTACCACATCCACCCAATAATAGCATGTATATATATGTATATACAATGAATGAAGGAACTCTGATTACATAATACATTTCAATGACCCCCCCCCCACATATAACTTCTTCCATAGATATAACATAACAGAGTATAAATAGCAGAACATTATTAATACCTGACTTCCTCTGTTGGTGTCTGGGCCTGGTCTCCACTACTCCTTCGCTCCACTTCTCAGATGTGACAAAGGCAGAGCAGAAAATTATTGACGTCTGCGCATGCGTGCACTCCCAGCAGCTGCTTCTTCCCTACTGCGCATGCGGTTCAAGGTGACACGTGACGCCACAGGAAGCGATGGATCCCCCGGCCATGATTGATGTGGGCATCGCAACTGGAAACACGTCGTTTTTTTAACTCGTCCACCGCGTAGCACGGCCTATAGGCGTCCATCGCCATGGCAACAAGCAGGAATGACTCGTTTAGTGTCAGATACTGTCACTTCTGGATCTGAGTTTGTTACTGCAGAGCACGATTAAAGCATATTGCCAAACCTGTCTCTGGTTTTTATTTAGATTATATATGAAGCCAAATATATAGTAGGAAAAGTGTAGAAAAACGTTATACCAAATACAAAGAACAGCGTTTTTAATTGTGTTATAAATAAGCTAAGAAATGTAAAACATATAATTAACACTAATATAGGATAGTAGTGATCACAATAAAATAACGAATGAAACACATCAAATGAATCCCCTCTTCCACACTGTGTCGAGCCTATTTCCCCAAATGTCCTCAAATAAAAGGCTTTGCCTGGTGTTGATATAAGCAATGTCCAGAAAGTAAGGTATATTACAAAGTCCGTGTGTCCAGGGTCCCTTTAGCGATGATAATATCGCCCAATGATAGTGGAGTCCCCTTGGCTCGGTCTAAATATGCTGGAACAAATGTCAGATATATGAACCAGGTACGATACAGTGGAGGTGGCTCCCGCTGAGCTGAAGATGGTGGTGGCTGGTCAACTAGCCGGTCACTGACGCGTTTCATGTCAATATTCACAGCATTATCAAAGGCCAGCTATTTGTACAACATGGCTCGTACGTCAGAAATTTATTCCAGTGTATTTAGGTGCATTTAAAATGGGATGCGGCCTCACCTGTTATATTTGTATTTTATTCATGTAATATTTCACATCTATTTTAAGTTTTTAACCCCTTTTTTCAACACTTATTAATTACTTTACACTGCACTGTCACTAATTTTCCATTTTTCGTGTGATGCCCTGGGGGGACACCCCAAAACAAGTGCTTTCATTTTGGGGGCGAAAAAAAAAAAGTTTGGGGACAAACTTAAAAACTAGCAAAATTGACTCAGGGGGGATGTGGCAGGTGTTTTCTAGAATGCGGGTAGTTGCGGCAGGTGGATTTTTGAAGAATTTCTAAAAATCACTTTAGGGACTTAAAAATATGTTTGCACCCATTTTCATGTACCCCAAATTTGATGGGACTACTTATTTAAAGAAAAATAAAATAAAGCTAAATGTTATTCTTCACCACTTCTTCAAAGACACATTTATGCACCTGCCGCAGTTGTTTAAAAACCCCAATTACCTTTACCAGGCCAATTCGGGGGTACCCATAGTGATCTCCCATGTCAGACCATCTTTTGGACAGGACTTTTCGATACTTACCTTTTCCGCCGGGTCCCGTTTTCGCTGATTCCTAATTGAATACGGGGATAAGCGGGCACGCGCCCGATACTTTATCCCCTCCAAAAACGGAGATGATGGCGAAAAGTCCGACCTTGGACTTTTCACCTAAAATTGAATATGGCCCATAGTCTGCTAGGGAAGGGGAAGGTTGCCCACAAGTTTTTTTATTTGTCATAAAAAAAAAGCTAATTGGGCAACTAACTATAATGTGTATGCATCGTGTACTGCGATTTCTAGCAATTCAGCGGGAATTGAATAGCGCCGTGAGGGAGCTCCGGGAGCAGTTAAGTCCAACTTAACCTGGGTGTCTCCGACTAAAGTGCCAGTTAGCACCGCGCTAAGCTGGAAAACAGCCTTGCAGCCGGCACTTTAGTCGGATTTCTCCTTGCACCCTCAAGAAGGTACTAGAAGAAATCATTAGTCGGACTAAACGGCGCGCTGAATTGAATATCTCCAGGTGCTCCCTCCCGACGAGATTAAATTCCCACTGGATTGAATCGCCCCGACTGTGACAACACACCTCCAGTTGTATTCCTGGCGCATCTGAGCATGGTAGGCAAAGGGGAGGGAGCCGCAGTTGTTGACTTTTGTGAGCCCCCTACTCTGAATAGGTCGCACAAATGCTATTTTTTTTTTCAGCATTTAGCGATTATTTTTACGTCCAACTCTAAATAAGGATCTTGTCCTCTCCCCATTTCCCCCACTCAGTCCATTTGAAGGGGCTGTATACTTGTTTGCCTCCTTCTCAATGCCTGCTGGAAGCAGCTAGGGATCCACCAGGGATGGCCAATTGGAGGTCCCATATCCATCTTCCAGATGGATATGGGACCAGTATATTTGAATCAAATAAGATTTAGAATGGAAGAAAATAATATACATCTTTAATTATCTCCATTCGTGAGTATATGCAGAGGAACAGCAGAGAGCAGGGAAAGAGATCACCGCCCACGTTGTGATGCCTGTATTCATGCTATCAATGCGCCATGCTCCAGGGTATTGATCCAAAAATTCACCAAATGTATCAGAGATGGAGACTGATCTATGAAAGAATGATCTCCGATGTCTATCATCCCTAGGGATGAAGTGGCCCAGTCCCAGCTTTATCCTATGGTTTGCATATAGGCCCTCATTCAGAGCCGTACGCTCTGAGCAGAGCGCACGCTCTGAATGAGGGCCGCCCTCCTAAAAAATGGAGCGTCCTCCTGGACGCTCGTATAGCTGTGGGTCACCACCCACAGCCTATACGAGCATGCAGTTTGATGGCCGCGATGGTCTTGACCATCGCAACTGCGAGCCGGAGCCTGCGGTTGAGGTTTTCAACCGCAAGCCCCGGAGTGATTTTGGCTCTATCAGAGCCAAAATCACTCCCACTGACATCACTAGTGATGTCAGTGGGCCGGCTTCTGACGGGAGGCGTTCCCGTGGGAACGCCTCCATCAGGGAGGCATGCCCCGGCACGCCCACCAAAGGGGGCGTGCTGTCAATCAACATCGACAGCACGCCCCCTTTGATCAGACACAACGAGCGAAGGACTTTCCTTCGCTCGTCGCGTCTGGCGCATGCGCACGACGGAGCTCCCTCCGTCGTGCGCATGCTCAGTGCAGAACATCGACCCACTTGCGAGCGGACAGCCGCTCGCGAGTGGGTCTGAATCAGGGCCATAGACACCCTTAAAACAGAAATGTTTTCTAAGTGGCCTTGTACTATACAAACAAATCCTGCCTAAAGCTGGATACACACTTGTCGATATATCGTTAGTTCGATCTACAAATGATATATTGCTAGTGCATCTGTAGGTGGGTACACCTAATATGTCTGTGAACGATACTGTCCATCGACATATCTAGTCGGCCCTGCAGCACAGCCGATTAGGATATATCTTGCAAATATATTGTACGGTTGTGTAGGGGCGACCCACTGAACGACCTATTACAATGGCCACAGGAACTGCCGACACTGACATCACAACTGGGTGGGCAAATGTAAATGCCCACCCAGTAGTGATGTCAGGCCAGACATATTGAGCAGCCGATTGTAATATACACTTACCATCAGCATCAGTCTGATGGTAAGTGTCCGATTGTAATATACCCTTACCATCAGCATCAGTCTGCTGACCGATCCATCGTCCTAGAGTGTACCCAGCCAAACTCTTATGTCCAGAAAGTGTACTGCATATAGATAGATAGAGAGAGAGAGAGAGAGAGAGAGAGATAGACCTACAGAGACATATACACAGATAGAAATACATAGACACAGGTACACAGGATATAGGCTTACCATGCTGAACTATCCCTTAAACCGGGATGGACACTCGAGGATTACACAGGGGATGGACACTCGAGGATTACACAGGTTCTGTGGCTGATTAAAACCAGGCTTGAAGTCAGCCAGCCACAGAACCTGTGTAATTCATGAGTGTCCTGATTTAAAGGGATAGTATTGTAAGTCTACTAAATAGATTGATAGATAAATAGATAGAATGATAACTTGATCTGCTACACTAAATAAAACGGAAACGTTTAATAGAACATCGCTATTTGTGGCTTTGCTGGGAACTCTAACTGGTCACAACCCCCGGCCAGCGCGGATCATTGTGGGATCTGTAGTTCTCTCTCTCGGTCTCACATTAACCGCATGCGCAGTAGGCCCACTGGTGTCACTCTGGACAGAGAGCGCACTGCGCATGTGCGGAGAGTGACGGCACAATGGAGTTGTTGCAGTGGGAGAACTGTGTGACACTGGTTTCCCTGTAATGAGCCTCAGCTCCTGCATATGAGTGAGTACAGTCACAGTGAGTGCAGTGCACTAGGGCTGAGAGCGCCGATGGGAGGGAGGTCATTGCCTTGCCATCAGCAGCAGGAGCACTGTGATACTTCATGATGGATGTGGGTTATAGCATTACTATATTATTAGTAGAGACTCATTATAGGGATGTTGTTGTACTTGAGCTTTTCTCTGTATTACTATAAGGGAGACAACATCATTTTGATCATTATAACACCAGATACTTTACTATCAGAGAGTGTGAGGCATCTGCACTATGCTGAGGATTAGCTTTTCACTACTGATTTGCTGGCTAGATTAGGGGAAATGATCCAGGGGATCACCAAAGTTTTTAGGGGATGATCCCAAAATTGAAGACACAATAATGGGCTGGTAGTAACGTAGCAATCATCCAACATGAACCTGCTACAAAATCCTCTGCTCCCCCATATCCCTTCCTATTGTTTCAGCCACTTACACTTCATTTATATTTAATAAACATCCTTCTCTCCAATCACCTAAGCTCAGACACCTGCAATTGCAGCATAAAGGTGCGTATCCACTTATAGACATGGAAATGACAGCACGATTACCACATTGCAATCGTGCAGTTATTTGTATACCTAGCGATGTACCTAGACTGGACGTTCAGTCCAGGCACATCCATCATCCCCGTACATGCTGAACCTGACGAGATCGTCAGGTTGACCAGCATGTATGGGCGATGATAGATGTCGGAAGCAACCAGCGGGCACGCACATCGCTGGTCGTCTTTGACATTTACAGGCCTGATTTGCGGGCGATTAACAAGCGATTGAACAATAATGATGTCGTTAGCATTTAATCGTCCTGTTTAGTCGCCTAGTGGAGCCTAGTACAATTGGGTATATAGGAGGATCTGTTGGTGCGTACACACGGTACGATAAAAATGAACGATAACGATATTGATTATATTGTTATCATTCATATCGTGCATTTTTTGGTGCCTTCCAACCCACCAACGACCTGCGATGCGCGGGCACGCTGGACGATAACGATATCATCCATCGGCCATGCATGCAGGCCAACCTGGTCGATATCGGGACCCACAATCGTTGATCGCTGACGATCGTCCCGTGTGTATGCACCATTAAGGTTATTACCGTAGCAGGAGTATTTGCACAGAACGAATTACACATATTTGGCCCCATGCAGACCTGTACTTAGCTCTGCAAAGAGACTGCCCCCATCCATGCGCTAAAGCTGGAGATGACCGGCAATCGTTCCGACTTTGCGGACGATTTCCCTTGAGCCCAGAACTAGCGAAAGTGAGCTTACACACACTGCAATCTTGCAAACGACCGAACCATATATAGTATAGTTTGCTCGTACACAATTTATTGTTGCTCCTTTTCACACTAGAACAACCATCTTTAAGTTCACTGACTGGGAGTGGCAAGAGGGGACGTCAAATCGGAACAACATATCGCAGGTGGGACGTACAGACTAGGCAATGTGTCCCACAACGTCGCATGTGACCGCTGGAGCGCGCATATAAGGAAAACCATGACATCGCTCAAGTGTGTACCCTGCCAGCTTTAGTTTATAACCCATCATTAACATCTGTATTCACCAGCCCTATACTTGGGGGTAAATTTACTAAAGTGAGTATTAGAAGTGGAGATGTTGACCATAGCAACCAATCAGATTTACTTAACATTTAACTACCACCATCTAGAAGATAATAATGACTGGTTGCTATGGGTAACATAATTTCTAAAAACTCACTTTAGTAAGTTTACCCTTTAGGGCCATATTCATTTAGAGGCGAATAGTCCGTTATCGGCGATAATGACATCATTTTCGCCAGTTGCACTTATACACATATTCAATTTCAAAGACTTTTCGCTGGTGCGAAAAGCCTTTGTAAAAAAAACGAGGATAAGTTTTCACCACTGTTTAGGTGGTGAAAAAAAGTGCAGAATTCGGGGTTTGGGGTGCAGAATTAAAAAAATACCCTGCAGCCTTTGGAATATCCCCTTAAAGTGATCTGTGTCAAAATACGTAAAAAAAAATTTACTTTCATTTTGGGTGACGAAAAAAAATAATAATTGGGGAACACACTTCTAAACTAGCGAAATTGACTAAGGGGGGGTTTCCATGTATGCGGCAGGTGTTATCTAGAATGCGGGCTAGCGGCAGGTGCATTTTCGAAGAATTTAAAAATATCACTTTAGGGACTTAAAAATATCATTGCACCCATTTTCATGTACCCCAAATTTGATCAGACTAGTTATTTCCCCCCCCAAAAAAGATAAATGCTATTCTTCACCACTTCGCAGGCGCAGTTATGCACCTGCCGCGGCTATTTAAAAACCCTGATTACTTTCAGCAGGCCAAATCGGGCTATCCATAGTGATCCCCCATGTCAGGACATATTTTGGGGGGTGACAGGCTGCTTTCCCCTAAACTGACAGGACTTTACGATACTTACCTTTCGACCGGGTCCCGTTTTCGCTGGATCCTAATTGAATACGTGGATAAGCGGGCACGCGACCGATACTTTATCCCTGCAAAAAACAGCGATGATGGCGAAAAGTCCGAGCTCTGACTTTTTGCCTCAAATTGAATACGGGTCTATGTGTGAATGCAGGCGTTATTACACATATGCACAATTCTACAGCCTGCAGCCTTGCCAACATGTCCTCTCTGAATTCAGCCTACTTAGGAACAGCCCAGTTATGCCTGCACAGTCACCAGTGGTAATGTGACCGAGGGGTTGATTTACTAAAGCCTCTAAAAATGAAAAGTGGTGGAGTTACCTATAACAACCAATCAGATTCTGTCTAGCATTTGCAAGGATGCAACAGCTATGATCTGATTGGTTGCTATGGGAAACTCCACCACTCTTCATTTTTAGATGTTTTAGTAAAGCTACCCCTGGGGTGCATTTGACTCTTCATCCCCCATACCCAAGTGTGACCATCAAATGAATTTTGCTGAATAGTGCCCTATGTTACACTCAGTATTGTATAACTTTAACTGCGCAGTGCCAAACATGTAGGTTATCCCAGCAGTGCCCATCACGTAATAGTGTTCAAACAAAAAGTCTGCCAGTCCATTTATGTACCTGCACTTGCTGCAAGAAATCACAGCCTGGATGTAGTGCATTGTGCTCCTTTTTATCCATGATCTGTCTGTCTGATGACATGTAAGTCCGGCTGACGTTGGGCTTATCAGTCATTCTAGAGAGGAGATGGATACAGGTGCATTATATCTCCTGTCTTATGTTAACCACCAGCTGGTCAGTCGCTGCCTTCTGTGCCATGTCTGTCATAGTGGATTCATCCTCCTGTCCTCCAGCATCACATTTGTGGTTTAGTAAAGCTTTGAGGACTGTGTTTATGAAAAGTTGATACTAAAATACTGACATGTTCTGAATGTTCACCATCACAATGTCATCATGTACGTTAGGTTGATATAAAGATGTCGACATGTTTGTAATGTCAACATCCAGGGTTGCAAAAAATTGGATTTTTATTTTTTTTTTAAATTAAAAAACGATTTATTTGTTTTAAGTAGGTTTTTTTTATTAAATTTTAAAATAAATGTTTAAACAATTAAAACGTTTACTTTAATAAAGATTTTAATAAAAAATCCTATTTAAATCCCCCCCCCAAAAATCTGATTTAAATCAAATAAATCTGTTTTTGATTTAAAAAATAAAATAAAATTACAAAATCCAATTTATCACCATCATTGTCGACATCATAATGTTGACATATAATTTTTTGCACATTTTAGCTTAAACCTAAAAATAACACCAACATATACTGTCAACATGTTAACTGTTTGCATTAAGAATATGTCGACATTAAGAACATGTAGACATTTGTGAATGTCGACATGTTATATGTCGACTTAATGCCCATGTAGACATCCTCACTGTTGCCATTCAGAGCATGTCGGCATTCTTACTCAGGTCATAAATACTGTACATGGCCTTTGCTGTGTATTAATGTCAAATAGTGTCTTTATTTCCTTGGACTTTCTTTAAGGGCCCTACCTGGCTTATAGGTTGTCCAAGGATATCTACTGTACTGTAAATTCTGTTTTTCGTTCTTCTGGCGGACTTTGCTCCACAGTGTCTAAATGCTACAATTTCTAGGAGTTTATACATATTGATGTCTATTAAATATTCTGTCTCTATCTTGATCAATCTCTATTCTAGTTTGCGATAGGCGAGAACGCTTACGTTACGTGTGCATAATAGAAGGCAAACACCAAATAAGATGGCCAGTGTACCTGGTCTATCTTCTCCATTGAGGACGGACAAGGGCAGGAGTCACATGACTGAGAGGATACTAAACCTCACCTTGGAGATCATCTACCTGCTGACCGGTGAGGTGAGGGCTTCTGGGAAAATTAGTGATAGTAATCTGATTTATTTTTCTAGAGAGAAAGTGAGAAGAGAATTGAAGAATAACTTCGTCTTTGGCAGAGTAAATTCAGTAAAAAATAAAAAATAAACTTCCTCTCCCCCCCCCCCCCCCCAAGGTCTCTTGATGTCTGTAATAGTTCAGAAAGCACTCTTAAGGCTTTAAATTATGAATCAGCGTCTTTTGTAAGCCCCTTCTTCCTGGCGGGCTGTAGGTGAAAATTTTAAACTGCGTGCTTTACAGTGACTGTGGGTGCCGTTTTAAATTGTCACCTGCTTTGTAAATTTGGCCCCTATTGTCTTTTGCCGCTTCTGTCTGTTTCAAACATGTCTATGCCCCGATATCTATGAACATCTCATACATTCAAACTGGAAGTGCGTGTATGAACTTCAATGTCAAAACACTGTTTGTTTGAATAAATGTCCGTCTCAGTGCATGGAGAGCATGGGTAGACTGCAGACATTGGGGGACTCGCTGGATCAGGGGAAGCAGCATTATTTTGTTAAATAATATTCAGTATTATTATTTAAATGACTGTAATCCACCGAAACAGCATTTCCAGTTTTGGTATAGTGATGAATGTTTGTTTTAAAGAGTGCAAAAAGTTCTATATTTTGATATTTTATGATGTTAGGGAGAACTGTAATCTAAAGTCCATAGGGATAATATACAGATAAGCCATTCCAATAGGTGCTTAGATGTCAGGTCTCTGAGTTAGTTCTCCCTTTGCATTTTTCAAACATAATGAGAGCTTGTAATGTTCTTCTGCCTAGCGGCATTACCCAGAAGTCTATCCTCCTCCTCTTTGAGTGACTTGGTAAAACGGATCTGCACTAAACTTCTGAATGTGATTTTGCAAAAAATGTCACATGTGTTTCAGTACTGTCTGTTGACTAGTAATTTAATGCTGGATTTCTCAACATAAAGGATCATATAATTGTGAAGAAGGAACTTGGTAAATGTGTCAAAGAACTTACGCCTCACTCACTGATACATGAGAGAGACAATGAGCAGAAGATCCTGGAACTCACCAACAAGATAATTCAGCTGCTGACTGGAGAGGTGACTGCTGGGAATGGGACATTATACAGTAACACCAGGGGATGTGTCTGGGTGGTGACTGGAGAGGTGACTGCTGGGAATGGGACATTATACAGTAACACCAGGGGATGTGTCTGGGTGATGACTGGAGAGGTGACTGCTGGGAATGGGACATAATATAGTAACACCAGGGGATGTGTCTGGGTGATGACTGGAGAGGTGACTGCTGGGAATGGGACATTATACAGTGACACCAGGGGATGTGTCTGGGTGATGACTGGAGAGGTGACTGCTTGGAATGGGACATTATACAGTAACACCAGGGGATGTGTCTGGATGATGACTGGAGAGGTGACTGCTGGGAATGGGACATTATACAGTAACACCAGGGCATGTGTCTGGGTGATGACTGGAGAGGTGACTGCTGGGAATGGGACATTATACAGTAACACCAGGGGATGTGTCTCGGTGATGACTGGAGAGGTAACTACTGGGAATGGGACATTATACAGTAACACCAGGGGATGTGTCTGGGTGATGACTGGAGAGGTGACTGCGGGATGTGTCTGGGTGATGACTGGAGAGGTGACTGCTGGGAATGGGACATTATACAGTAACACCAGGGGATGTGTCTGGGTGATGACTGGAGAGGTGACTGCGGGATGTGTCTGGGTGATGACTGGAGAGGTGACTGCTGGGAATGGGACATTATACAGTAACACCAGGGGCTGTGTCTGGGTGATGACTGGAGAGGTGACTGCTGGGAAAGGGACATTATACAGTAACACCAGGGGATGTGTCTGGGTGATGACTGGAGAGGTGACTGCTGGGAATGGGACATTATACAGTAACACCAGGGGATGTGTCTGGGTGATGACTGGAGAGGTGACTGCTGGGAATGGGACATTATACAGTAACATCAGGGGATGTGTCTGGGTGATGACTGGAGAGGTGACTGCGGGATGTGTCTGGGTGATGACTGGAGAGGTGACTGCTGGGAATGGGACATTATACAGTAACACCAGGGGATGTGTCTGGGTGAGGACTGGAGAGGTGACTGCTGGGAATGGGACATTATACAGTAACACCAGGGGCTGTGTCTGGGTGATGACTGGAGAGGTGACTGCTGGGAATGGGACATTATACAGTAACATCAGGGGATGTGTCTGGGTGATGACTGGAGAGGTGACTGCTGGGAAAGGGACATTATACAGTAACACCAGGGGATGTGTCTGGGTGATGACTGGAGAGGTGACTGCTGGGAATGGGACATTATACAGTAACACCAGGGGATGTGTCTGGGTGATGACTGGAGAGGTGACTGCGGGATGTGTCTGGGTGATGACTGGAGAGGTGACTGCTGGGAATGGGACATTATACAGTAACACCAGGGGATGTGTCTGGGTGATGACTGGAGAGGTGACTGCTGGGAATGGGATATTAAACAGTAACACCAGGGGATGTGTCTGGGTGAGGACTGGAGAGGTGACTGCTGGGAATGGGACATTATACAGTAACACCAGGGGATGTGTCTGGGTGATGACTGGAGAGGTGACTGCGGGATGTGTCTGGGTGATGACTGGAGAGGTGACTGCTGGGAATGGGACATTATACAGTAACACCAGGGGATGTGTCTGGGTGAGGACTGGAGAGGTGACTGCTGGGAATGGGACATTATACAGTAACACCAGGGGCTGTGTCTGGGTGATGACTGGAGAGGTGACTGCGGGATGTGTCTGGGTCATGACTGGAGAGGTGACTGCTGGGAATGGGACATTATACAGTAACACCAGGGGATGTGTCTGGGTGATGACTGGAGAGGTGACTGCGGGATGTGTCTGGGTGATGACTGGAGAGGTGACTGCTGGGAATGGGACATTATACAGTAACATCAGGGGATGTGTCTGGGTGATGACTGGAGAGGTGACTGCTGGGAATGGGACATTATACAGTAACATCAGGGGATGTGTCTGGGTGATGACTGGAGAGGTGACTGCTGGGAAAGGGACATTATACAGTAACACCAGGGGATGTGTCTGGGTGATGACTGGAGAGGTGACTGCTGGGAATGGGACATTATACAGTAACACCAGGGGATGTGTCTGGATGGTGACTGCTGGGAATGGGACATTATACAGTAACACCAGGGGATGTGTCTGGGTGATGACTGGAGAGGTGACTGCTGGGAATGGGACATTATACAGTAACACCAGGGGATGTGTCTGGGTGATGACTGGAGAGGTGACTGCGGGATGTGTCTGGGTGATGACTGGAGAGGTGACTGCTGGGAATGGGACATTATACAGTAACACCAGGGGATGTGTCTAGGTGATGACTGTATCATTGTGTGTGTGTCAGGTTCCTCTAAGGTGTCAGGATGTCACTGTCTATTTCTCCATGGAGGAGTGGGAGTATATAGAAGGACATAAGGATCTGTATGATGACGTCATGTTGGAAAATCACCGGCCACTCACATCACTGGGTAAGAGGAAGTGTTTAATTTTTTTGTTTTATAGTTAGCACTGTTCTTTTGTTGTTATAAATGAGAGCTGGGTGTGAGTGATCATGAGTACATTCGGTAGAGTATACTCCTTGCTGATTCCTGTGCAGACCATTTATATACACATTCTCTGATAAACCCTTTATAAACGGCAGAATACAGCATCACTAGTCCATCTTAGAGTCCCCCTGCTCTGCTCTTCCGAACAATACTGCACATACGCAGTGACTACCCAATGCAGGAATATTAAATATAACATGGAAGATCAGATTGAGGCTGTGGCCAGAATTTTACTAAGCAGCACTTCTGTTAGCCGCTGCGTCCCGGCGGCTTGCTAGTGAATATTGTAAACGGTGCTCGGCGTCGGTGTAAAGAACGCCGGGCTTTACACTGACTCCGGCTGCCGTTTTAAATATTCTCCTGAAACGCGACGGGACGCAGTGACATATAGAAGCCGCTACTTAGTAAATTCTGGCCTTCGGGTAGATAGACCGGCATTGCCAGGCTCTCTTTAGTGCCAGAACCTGCATCCCTCCATCAGATCTATCCCATCACTTTATGCATTTCTTCCAGATGAATACAGAGAGACTCCAGAAAGAAGTCCCACCCCGGTCCTATCACCTGATAACAGAGAATACAAGGAGCGATCAGAGGTAATATGTCATATGCATATCATTTCATAGACTCTTGTTTCTTTTTCACTTTCCCCTATAAAGAAGTGAATTTTCTCCCTGTTAAAATATGTAAGACCATAACGCCCCCCCATACTAATTTTTGTGAAATGGAAAATGGAAGTAAAAAATTTGAAAGTCAATGCAATGTAATAGGCGAAAAAACAGGCGGAAAAAAGGGCAGAATTGGGGTTTTGGGGTGCAACGTTGCGGGAACCCCTGTGCAGCCTTCAGACAGTCCCCCAAAGGTAACTGTGTAGAAAAAAAAACAAAACACTTAAGAACACCCCAAAAAATCACTTTGAATTTGGGGGCAAAAAAAACAAAAATGTTGGGGGACAAAGTTAAAAACTGGCGAATGTGACTCTGGGGGGTCCCCAAGTTTGCCCCAGGTGTTTTTTTTCATTGCAGGGGCTTGCGGCAGGTGGATTTTTCACGTTTTTTTTAACTTAACTTTAGCAACTTTAAAATATGATGGCCCCCATTTTCACGTACCCCAAACTTGCTGGGATAAGTTATTTTCTGCAAAAAATGCTCCTGAATACTATTCTTCACCACTTATAGAAAAACCCTATTTAGCAGCTATTGAGCCCGTTTAAAAACACCAAATACCTTCAGCAAGCCAAATCGGGGGGAACAATAGCTAACCCCTATGTCAGAGCATCTTTTGGGGGGTGTCTGGCTGATTTCCCCAATTCTGACAGTACTTTCCGCTTGTTTAAGTTTCGCCGGGTCCCCGTTTTCGCCTACTTTCAAATTGAATACGGGGTAAAGCAGGCACGCGCACGATACTTTTTTCCGCCTGCAAAATACGCGATGTAGGTGAAAAGTCCGGTCCGCTCAAATTGAATACGGGCCTAGGCTCCACACAAGTGGCACAATGTAGCACAAGTAAAGAGAAGAAATAGAAAACATAGATAGTTCAAGAAAGAAAATGAGAGAATAATAAAGTAAATGAAAAGAAACCTAAAAAGTGGGAGGGGACTAAACTCTGAATCCTAGTGCAGCCAGGCTTATCTCATCACTGCCGTCCTGACTGCTTACAGACTTGTTAGGCACAATCCAGCAGCTGCTTATGACAGTATAAGATACACTGGATCTGCTTCTGGTTCAGTGCTATCATACAAACGGCTGATGTTATATTGTCTGCAAAGGCATCTGAGTTGCACTGGGAAAATGCGTCCCAGTTTTGTTTGTATTTTATTCAGTTTACACTATTATCTTAACCAATGTTCTTTACGTCCTAAACTAATACCATCACTGTCACGTGCTACATACTAAACAAATGATCTATACTGAGATATGATCTATTAATCCTGCTAAACGTCTGTCGTGCGTATCGATAGATGGAGGGAGGCCACACACCCGCTCTCCCTCTCCTCACAGGTCTCACTGGCTGCCTGACTCCAGGACACATCCTGTATTCTTCCGCCAGCGAACTGCCACCCAGCAGCCAGTGGAAAAGGTCCCGAAACATGTTTTACTGCCCCTTCCCTATAGAAGTATTAGTTTATTGCACCCGTCATAGTCCGGGTCACATCGACCTGCTCCGCCTCCTCTCTCTCCAGCCCTGCCCCCATCTTTGCACTGCTCCGCCCCCTGCAGTGCTGCAGCTGCTCATCCTACCCCACTACTCTATATCTGTGATGGACCTTTGTATACACTTTATGTCCTGCAAAGTCTTGTCTTTTGTATGCGTTTTTGTACAGTGCTGCAGACCCCCTTGTGGTTTCTATGAATAAAAGATAATATAAGCAGCAGGAGGAGGTTGATTTGGGAAAAGCCTATTGAGTTAGTGTTGACTATTAGAAATTTGAATCTTGATGATATCATGCCTGGAATGGTACCAGTGTCACGTTTGTTACTCAATACAATAAGCCGCATTAAAAGAAAAAAGATTAATTTACTGTACAGGGAATCAGTGAATGCTCCGTAGACAGAGGGTAATACAGGGTCCATTTACTCGCAGCATATTCTTCCACAATGCCTATGGCAGGACCAAGGTTAACATAGAATGTGGAAGATGTATTAAACCCTGGAAAGAGATAAAGTGTAGAGTGATCGGCGAGCAACCAATCAGCTACTAACTGTCATTTATAAAACACAGCCTGTAACATGACAGTTAGGAGTTGATTGGTTGCTCGCTGATCACTCTACACTTTATCACTTTCCAGAGCTTAATACATCTGCCCCAATATATGTAGCACATCACATGCTGTGAACTTGGTGTCAATTGAAGTTTTATTACCTTGTTGACTATTTAGGATGACGAATTGAACATTGTGGTAGTTGATATTGACACGCAGACCGAGGAAGAACCGATGGACATACAGATAAAGGAGGAGGACTTTCCTACGGATATCAGCACAGGTGAGGAATAATCACTAAATACAGATAAAACACATGTTCTTCATGTTGCTTTCACCACAAAAATCTTATTGTACACCCTCCTCTGTCACTACATACTAATGAGATCCATATTATCTTCCCAATGGGGAAGTTGGGAGCCAACAGTCCCAATTAGACTATTGACTGTATGATTGTCCCATTGAAGGTCCTACAGAATCTTTACCCTTGTGAACTGACAAACATTACACCTGGACATAATCAGGAATGACTTGTGCACCACCGGGCTTTTACTGCACCTTCACTTTGCACCCAGTACTGTTAATGTGGGTAGAAATGGGGACAGTTAGGCAACTATCTGGCTAAATTCCATTTGTACGATAACATTTTTTTGTAAGTCTAGAGCTGGCAACACTAGAGCTCCCCAGTTTCAGCTGGAGGAAAGTTTGCTCTTACTAAGGGGGTTGCAGCATGGTCTTAGCAAACTTGTTCATAGTCAGGTTGGCCAGTGCTTTGCCAGTAGTGCTGTACTGGGGCACACATGTTCTAGAACACTTGGTGGTGCCATTACAGACATGCATCTGTCACTGGTTGTAGGGTTACATAGAATTTGACGACAGATAAGAACCACTTGGCCCATCTAGTCTACCCCATTTTTAAACATATTGTTACCGCAACCCTTATTGATCCTTATTTCTTCTGAAGGATATCATTATGTCTATCCAATCATGTTTAAACTGCTCTACTGTCTTAGCCTCTACCACCTCTGATGGGAGGCTATTCTACTTGTCCACTACCCTTTCTGTGAAATAATTTTTCCTCAAATTTCCCCTGAACCTACTACCCTCTATTTTCAGAACATGTCCTCTCGTTCTAATACTTCTCTTTCTTTGAAGAATGTCTCCTTCCTTTATCTTGTTAAAACCCTTTATATATTTGAACGTTTATATCATGTCCCCCCTTTCTACTGCAGGGTCCATAGGGTATCCACAGGATACCTTGGGGTATAGGTGATGATGTCAGGCATCGGGCACCACAGAGTTAAAGTTTTTCATCCTCCCAGGATGCACTGGGGTCCCTCTCCTATACCCCGCCCCCGAGCTTCAGGCACTCAGTTTCGTCGGTGCCCGGCTCGGAGTCAGAGCACCTCTAACAGAGAGGGGCTGTTTTGGCCCCTAAAGTTGTCGGGCAGCTGTGGCTGCACATCTGAGTGTCCACCATTTCCCCTAAATCTTTAGCTAACCTGATGCGGTGCAGTGGGAGAGGATAATTTTCGGCACGCTGTGAGGGTTGTGCACCCAAAGTAGAATAAGTATTTGAAGCAAATAATAAAGCTTTACAGTAGATTCATTATTTTGAGAGTAATGGAATAAAACATTATTTTGTACAGTGTGTAATGAGGAATCTGCTATCGAGTTCCTTCAGAAACACAACATAATACCACGGGGGAGAAAGTGTGATAACAGCCATGACATGAGACCATCATTTAGTGACGAACAGCCCCGCTGGAGATGTCACAAACGAGCGTGCAGATCAAAAAAGGGAATTCGACAAGACACTTGGCTCGAGGGATCCAAGATTCCGTTGAAAACGGTGGTGCACTTTATTTATTGCTGGTCCCGCGAGCTAACGTCCATCAAATTCTGTAAGCAGAAGCTAAACATGTCACAGCCGTCTGTCGTGGACTGGAACAATTACATGCGGGAAATCTGCGTGTGGCGCATGGAGCAGATGGACACGACAATTGGCGGAGAAGGATTGTTTGTCGAAATAGACGAGAGTCTCTTTATCCACCGTAGAAACAATGCAGGGAGAAGTTTGCCCCAGCAGTGGGTCTTTGGGGGATTTTGTAGGGAGACCAAAGAGTGCTTTATATTAAAAGTTCCTAACCGCTCCGCTGAGACGCTCTTGTCAGTCATAAGACAGAAAGTGAGAGCCGGTTCAGTAATCATCTCTGAGCGTTGGCGGACGTACATCGATGTTGAGGCGAAGACTTGTAAACTTGAAACCGCCAGCCACCGATTTAATTTTGTGGATCCCGAGAGTTTTGCCAATACCCAGCAATTCATAGAGATGTGGGGGTCTGCCAAATGGGCAAATAAGAGGAGGAGAGGGACCAACAGTAACTTTTTGGATTCTTACTTGGCTGAATTCATGTGGAGAATGAGAGTTGATGACCATGATCCTTTTTATGCAATCCTCAAAGACATAGCCTTGTTTTATTCCTCAGTTCGCAAGGATAGAGACTCTCATCCATCTCAAGAGGTTGGAACCGGAGACCGTTAAAGTCAACAGTGTTCACAGGGCAGTTGCAAAAGATGATGGTATCATTGGGGCCTATGTACTAAGCCTTGGAGAGAGATAAAGTACCAACCAGTCAGCTCCTCACTGTCACTGTACAAGCTGTGTTTGAAAAATGGAAAAGAGAGGGGCGGTTTATCCCCCTATTGTTCCTCAGCACACTGAATTATACTTGCAACAATATATGAACACTATATGGTAATAGAACTTCAGAGATATTGGTTGCATGCATTTGCAAATACATGGGAAGCTGCTAGGCAACGTCACGGCTTCTCTGTCACTAGCAGTCCCTAACACTAAGGGGTTCACGCTCGGGGCGCAGAGCACCCCAACAAACATCTAGCAGGACCCCCCCAGGGCATCACACGAAAATGGAAAAAGAGTGACAGTGCAGTGTAAAGTATAGATTTGTGCGAGTAATTAATAAGTGTTGAAAAAGAGGTTAAAATATATGTGAAAAAATTACATGAATAAAAAACAAACATAAAAGGTGATGTGAAAAGTAACTATGTGTATTAAGTGGTGATGCCCTGAGGAGGCCCAGTCAGACACTCACCCCAAATGTAATATATACCAATTTTTTTTTGTGCGTGTTTGAAAATTGACAGGAGCTGATTGGTTGATACTTTATCTCTGTCCACTTCATCTCTCTCCATGGCTTAGTACATAGACCCCATTGTTCGCTAGAACGTTAATGTGATTTGTGATAAGCTGTTATTGGAATTATATATTTTCTTAACGTTAAAGTCATTTGCTGTAAAATGCTGTTGAGGAGT
The DNA here is from genome assembly GCA_031769625.1 of Taudactylus pleione. Classification (NCBI taxonomy): domain Eukaryota; kingdom Metazoa; phylum Chordata; class Amphibia; order Anura; family Myobatrachidae; genus Taudactylus; species Taudactylus pleione. Next base: position 2,846,752 of record JAUIMM010000944.1, read on the forward strand.
TTACATGATTCACTCCGTTATACAATGATGTGATACACTAAATAAAAGTATTTGTTTGTGAATCACTATACTGAGATATTTAAAGTTAATGCGATACACTAGGAAAAGTTATTGGGCGTGATTGGGAGTCATACGCATCTCAGCAAACTCTCCGCTACCAGTCCTCCTTCCGCCATCACCGTTATCGGCACTGACACCTACACTCAGACAGGGTGCAAGAGAACTGTCTGAAATAGGCTTCCCCTTGCCATACGCGTGGCTCACATTCAAGTTGACACCGATAAGCGCCCATTTCACAGACTGAGAGGAACGTCTTAGATCCGTCAGAATTACTGTTCACTGCGGCCCATTTGCAGATTGCTAAAATGCGCTACCTGCAGCCGCATACGGATCTTTGTGTGACTCGGAATCAGGCCCGTTTTGTGGAATTATGGGGGAGATGTATCAAACCTTGAAGAGAGCTAAAAGCTAAAATACCAACCAATCAGCTCCTGTAACATTACAGGCTGCATTTAAAAAATTACAGGAGCTGATTGGTTGGTACTTTCTCCCTCTATGTGAGTTATTGTTCTACAATAGAATTCAAATGAGCTATAGTAGCATGTCATGCAGCTAATTCAAACTTGTACTCCAGTCCCCCTCTTCCTGACTCGGTATAGTGATGTCAGCCAGGCAGTGGGGGAGTTGAATACAGCTGCCAGCTTAGCAATTAGTCTGAGTGATGCCCATATACAGGGTTCTGGCTGCAAATACAGATTTTGTCATTGTATATCTTTATAATATGTTCGCACAGCTGTGGATTTAAATCTGTTTAGCGCCATCTACAGGCTGATAGTATATTGGAATGAGTGGGTCACACAGTTTGGACGGTAATATTCATACAGTAAACAAGTACCCAAATATGTGTCATTTATAGATGGTTTGATACCGTTATAGGGACAATAACCCTTATGCTATGCCACCATTGCACACGGGCACATACGTGTGGTGTGTACAGTTAATTATATGGGTAGGAACGAGATTAGGGAAACAGCTATTGGGGGGCTAGTGTAGTTTGGGGTATTTTATGGTGAACGACTTTCTGTGTGACATGGACATATATTTTTACAAGCATGCTAGGGCTCAGGAGATATAAATACCTTTGTTCCCTGTCCAATAGGGTACAGGGCATGGTATGCCTCCAGGGCTTGCCCATCAAGCTGGATCCCAATTATTGATGCCGCCTTAATAATCAAAACTGCCATTATTAATAGGGGCAGGTGAGATCCAAACAGGACTTGCCCAATACCGCTATTAAAGTCTGCACCTCACTCTGCTGATAATAAAATGGGCAGGAGCTGAACCAAAATGGTTCCTGCCTAATTCCAAGGGTCCTAAGCCACCACTATTATCGGCCAATGTAAATTTACGCTAAACTTGTGATCTAGAGTCTCGAGTCTACATATAGATAGATATATACACACAGTTAACCTTTACAAATATGGCTCTTCTATAGGGCAGGGATGTCCAGAAAATCACCTCAGAACTGCCAGCAGCTGTAGCCATTTTAATTCATGAGCCAGTTTTATACACGTTAAACATTTTGTGTTTCTACAGGTATTCACTACAACAGGAATTCTCTCTCTCGAGACAGCGATGAACTGTTCCACACTGACCAAAGTGCTGCCATTACCTCAGAAATGGAAGATTTCTATGCCGATATATCGTCTGATCCCCCAGAACCTGGAAAAAGATCCCTTAATGTTATAGGCCCGGCAGACAAGCAGAAAGGCAAATTTCCTTGCCCTGAATGCGGAAAATGTTTCAATTCTAGCTCGTACCTTGTTATCCATCAGATGATCCACACAGGAGAGAAGCCATTTACGTGCCCTGATTGCCAGAAGTGCTTCAGGCAGAAGTCCGAGCTTACTGTACACAAGAGAACTCACACAGGGGAGAAGCCATTTTCATGCCCCAATTGCGGGAAATGCTTCAGGCAGAAGTCCTATCTCATTATACATCAGAGAATTCACACTGGTGAAAAACCATACACATGCCACGACTGTGGGAAATGTTTTATAAGTAGCACCTACCTAGCTTCTCACCAGAGAAATCACAGAGGGGAAAAATCGTTCGTGTGCCCCGAATGTGGCAAAAGTTTCCGCCACAGAGCTGGGCTGGTTTCGCATCAGATCACTCACACGGGGGAAAAATCATTTGAATGTCCTCAGTGTGACAAGACTTTTAGGCAGAGGTCGGGGCTGGTTGCCCATCAGAAAACCCACACAGGAGAGAAGCCATTTATCTGTTCGGAATGTGAAAAGTCCTTTTACAGCCACGCCAAGATGAGAGAACACTACAAGATACACACCGGCGATAAGCCTTATGACTGTCAAGACTGTGGGAAATGTTTCAGCCAGAGGTCACAACTCGTCTCCCACCAGAAGATTCACAGCGAAGAGAAGCCCTATATGTGTTCTGCCTGCGACAAATGTTTCAAGAGGTCGACCCATCTTGTTAAACACCAACGGGTCCATAGCAAAGCATTCCTGCAATAGAACACTTGTGGCATGTTTGGTGGTCACTGCTTAGTGCTAATGGGACATTATAAATATGTAAATATGTATTCAAAATTTATATATTTTAAAGAGCTCTTTTTGCAGAATAATAAACCAGGTTGACGTTGTGAAATATGGCAACGAAGCAGAAAAAAAAACGGTGTAAATATGTAGAGATGCAGACAGCGAGCAGTGTATGAGACGCAGTGGCATCACTATGGGTGGTGATACCCAGTGCTGCACCTAGGGACCCCTCACGTGTGCACTTGCGAAAGGGGGCGTGACTTCAAGCCTGTGAGGCCATGCCCCTGATGGGTGCTAAGTTTTGGTACTCTGGGGGCTTGCTCAGTGCCCAGGGAGCTGCTGGGCAGCCCCAAACCTCTCCCGCCACAGTGAATGATGCCCCGGTCATCCATCACCACTCCAGTGCTGCTCGGTGACACCATCCGAGGGGGGGAAACCAAAATAGCAGAGCAGCTGTGCTATTTTGGTGTCACCTGCTGTGCCAGCACCCCATCAGTGACACCACTGCTGAGACATTAGAGCATTCATAAAGATCTATAATACTGCTTGAAAAAAATTATATAGCACTGGTGTGCAATCAATGTAACTCAGCATCATTCAAAAGTACCTCTGAACCCAGAAATATGTCCCAAAAATATGTTTTTTAAATTGGAAAAACATTTTCAATAAAAAATACTCAATCAAACAATACAATATAACAATAAAAAAAACACACAATAATTATCACACATCCAAATCGTAAAACATATCCATCACAAATATATAGAACACCTAATATGAATAACACATTCGCAAACTGCAGAGCATAAAAAAAAAAAACACTACAGCATATATAAACATATTATATAAATATATGAAAAAAGAGAATAGACTCAGTGCAGAAAAGTATCAAAATCATCTAGTACAGAATATACAATATATATCATGCTAGAGCATTAACACTTAAATGCTAGGGCACAGAATGTAGAAACCTCCATTCCCAATATGCATTAGATAATCATATATACACAGCATCAAGCAAAATCCATCCATAGTCTGACTCCCAATCCATAAACATAACATAAAATTTAGAGTCTAGGTAAAGTATGCCGATCCGGCGGCAACTTGGCATATGTAGATTGTAACCATCTCTGCCAAATTTGATCAAACTTAGATTCAGCTGTACGAGTGGTATATAAATACAGCTCATGAGATATTGTGGTAGTAACTAGAGCAACCCGCGTTTGAAGCTCAGGACCCGTAGTAGCCATCCACGCTCTCGCTATACATACCTTGAACAAGGTACATAAATTGAGAATGTATTGTCTAGTGTACCTATCAAATACATCCTCGGCCAAAGTACCAAGAGTACAAACTGCCGGAGTCACAGCAGATTGGGGTATATTTAATGATGCAATCGCTCCAATTACCTGGCCCCAGAAACTGTGCACCTTTTGGGCAGGACCAAAGGAGATGCCAAAAGGTCCCTTGGGAACACCCACATTTAGGACAAATATCATCAGCATGCCCCCCAAATTGTAGGAGACTTACAGGGGTGAGGTAAGTCCTGTGTAGTATAAATAATTGAATTTGTTGGAATCGAATAGCCGCCGTGGATTCTCTCGGACTCCCAAGGGCCAGAGACCAGTATTCATCACACGTTGGGCCTACTGTACGTCCACTTCCCACTTTTGTGTAAGACTTGGAAGGTTAGATGAATGGTGAGCATACATAATAAAGGAGTAGAGGCATGAGAGAGCTCTATGAGTGTTTAGGGACAATAGGAACAACTTGAGCACAGAATCCTGTAACATCAGAGGTGCACCCGCAAATTGTGTATGTAAAGCGTGTCTAAGCTGTAAATATCTGAAGAATAGTGTATGGGGAAGGTTGAATTCACTACGTAATTGGGTAAATGATTTTAGAACATTATCGCCATAGACCTGTCTCAACACCGTTCTTCCTCTGCTACCCCATACTGCTTCCACCTCTAAGGTTGCAAAAGAAGGAGAGATATATCCATTAATAGATATTCTGGCACAAGGAGCATAATACAGTAACTTCACCCATTTTATGAACACCGGAACTATTCGAAAACTTTTCATGACCTCCCACAGAAAACCCAAAAATATAATTTAACTGCAACCGGTAATATACCTCCGTGCTGCAATCCAGGCTCTTCATTAAGTGCTGTCATTCCCTATCCATAATAGGTGATCCTTATGTTTCCCCTGCCACTCAACCCTAAAATATAATAAAAGGCCAGAGCCTTCACAGGCCACGTACAACCCAGCAGTCCATTAGATACTGTGTACTCCACGGTGCCCTGATATCTACTTACCTAGCACTTCCGGGCGATACCAGCACAGCTCCAGTACACGTCTTCCCCCATGCATGCACACCTCCCAGTGTATACTCCAGGGTTGCACAACTACCTATCATCCTGGTGCCTAACTTATGTTCCCTTATAACCACCTTTTGTACTTCCTCCTTCCGCACTGCCGTAGGATTAGACTGTAAATGACTGCCTGCTGTCCAGTGTATTTCTTGCAATCTAATAGAGCTAGGCCAGTGCTTTGTACTTTGTTACTGTGCCTAAAGCCACGCTCCTGTATTCATGGAACGTTCCGTCAGCAGAGTTTCAGCCCAGGGCTTATCAAAGTAGCAGCCCAGCATGTTGGACCTCTATGCCTATCGGTTGTAATACCCGGGATTTGAAGATACGCTGTAACTAGGAGGACAACAAAATGGCTGCCATTATGTATGTGACAATATGGGAAATCAGTCACTTTGTTGCCATTTATGTTGGGTATAATGCTATATAACAATACCTGCCAGCATTCCAGGGTGTGCTATGAAAAGTCGGCATTCAAAACGTCGACATGTACATTAGGTCGACAAACAATATGTCGACATGTTCATAATGTTGTCATTTAAAATGCAGACTCCCTAATGTTGAAATTGTATTTTGCATATTTTAGACTAAATCTAACCATAATCCTAAATCTAGCATTAAACCTATACATAACACAAAAAAATGCGCTGTCGATATCCTGGCGCCAACATTATGAACATGTCGAAATTTGTGAATGTCAACATTTATTTTTGTTGCTCATATGTCAATATCATCATATTGACTGGATCCCACATGCAACATGACACCCATAAAAATCACACGTAGGGTATTAGAGAGAGAGAGAGACTGTATCCAGGCCAAAAATTCTCCCCCCCTCCCCCCCCCTCCTTGTTTCTCTAAAGTCAGGTTACATTGTAATAATGAAATAACTTTATTTTAAGTGCATTATATGGGCAAAAGCAACACATTCACAGTAGTGACCCTTATACCTTATGCCAACTAGTAATGCCCCTTACACATCCCACACAGTAGTACCCCTTACACATTATGCCACACAGTAGTGCCCCTTACACATGCCAACTAGTAATGCTCCTTACGCATCATGCCACACAGTAGTGCCCCTTACACATTATTCCACACAGTAATGCCACATACACATTATGCCACCTAGTAATGTATCTTACACATCACGCCACACAGTAATGCCCTTTACACATTATGCCACACATTAATGTCCCTTACACAGTAATGCCTCTTACACATTCTTCCACACATTAAAGCCCCGTACACATTATGCCACCTAGTAATGTCTCTTAGACATCATGCCACACAGTAATGCCCTTTACACATTATGCCACACATTAATTTCCCTTACACAGTAATGCCTCTTACACATTATTCCACACAGTAGTCCTCCTTACACATTATGCCGTACAGTGCCACTTACACATTATGCCACACAGTGATGCACCTTACACAACATTATGCCACATAGTAATGCCCCTTACATAAGGTGAGTCACAGTGATAGCACTCACCCAGCCGCCAATCTCTCACTATCACTTACTGACTGCTTGTCCTGATCGTCTTCCTTCCCTGCCTGCAAAACCAGATGCCACCCTGCTGTGCCTGACGCCCAACAGCTCCTCCAAACTCTAGGCACTATGAGAGATACGTCATGACGTCTCTCCGTGCACACACTGTGGGAGCAGGAAGACAGAACTCAGGAGTGAGCTCCAGCCTCCGGAGTGCTGAGAAGGAGCTTGCTGGGTGCACTGCTAGTAACGTGTACACACAGGTTCATTTTGTGCAAAGCCAATTAGCCTTCCAGTATGCTTTTGGATAGTGGGAAAAATCCCACACAGCACAGGAAAAACACATACACACACACACACACAACCCCAGTGCTATGAAGCAGCAGAGCTAACCATTGCGCCACTGTTTTGACCTAAGATATTTGCAGAGCCCTGGGATGTACCATAGGCATGTTCCCCTTATCTCCCAGCCTTAACTAACCCACTACCTAACCCACGTAGTGCTCTATTCATAGAGCAGAGAGAAGCCCTGTTTTGCGGTAAACAGGGCTTTTCTCTGCTTGGTGCTATTCACAGAGCTGTTTACCGTGGAGAAGTTCATTACTTTTTGTCACCATCTGTGATTTGAGTGATGCGTTCGAAGATGTAGCATTGGATCGCCATCTTTGCAGTAATCACCCATCTGAGTAAGCTTCAGTTTACTGGGAATGGGCAACTTAGCTTCGCAGCTGGGGTAATTAACTCTGCATCGGAAGACGTAGACCCTGGCCCTCGCACTCACACAAAGTGGGGACGACACACGTCCCCGTTTCTGGAAACGCAGGCCATCCACACTCCCCCCTGCATGCGCAGACCCCCAACCATCAGGTTTTTGTACATCTCTGAATCAGGCCCAGAGTACCCTGCACCTGTACCTGGGCTGGTGGCCAGCATTAAGTGATCCCACTGCTGCTATCACCTGTGAGGATACCTAACTGGTGCCCTGGGAGATCCTTACTGAGTTTGGAATCACTTAGGCAAACATCTGCAGCAGTAAAGGTGTACTTTAGTTTATATCAGAATCAGATATGTGTATCTGCAAATCACACCAGCACAAATAGAAGTGATAAAGCTGTACACAAAGTGGTTTATTTACTAAATAGTGGTTCTTCAAAGCTGATGCTTATTTGCCACAGTGTTCACCCCTTTACCAGCAATGTTGGGACCAAGCTCAATATCCTACTGCTTAGGTAGCAATGTTCGTTGAGGCTTAGAGATCGAATACCGATATACTGTAATCCCGGACCATTACAAGAGGATCCATAAAGACCGTAACCCCTGTCAGCCTGTCTCTGAATAGAATGAACACCCTGGGAGCTTCTGTGCTCCACCTTCTAACCTTGCTCTTGTTCCCATGGTGGTGGGGCTTGTCATCTGGAGAGCGGCCACTGAGCCTCCCCCAAGTCCTCAGCAGGAACCCTATGATGAGTCTAGCTGGCGAATGAAAAGAACCCATTTATCAGGCGATAAAGGATAATTGCATTAAGTCACTGGTCCATCAGTGAATCCTTGGTGGAAATGTCCTATATACTGACGGGCACTTCCAGGCCATCATGGCCAAACACTATCAGTGGAAGTCCTGCAAAGTCCAAGGCCAGTGTTCACTGCAACTTTTCCAAGTGACTGAGTATCCCAGTATCCCCCATGGGAAAACAGCTCTCTAAATGGACCTTAGTGATACAATTGGACTAATTCTGTGTCACTTTCATCCACGTCTGTTTTCAGGGGAGATATGGTGGTTCTCAGTAATCATTAAATCTCAAAGTCGTTGCTTCTATCCAAGTGCGCCAAACTGCAAAGGGTCTCTTTTACAGTTTGGAAATATCAGGCTTGAGTACGGTGAAGCGCGTAGGGAGTGGACATTAACCCTCGCACAGTTAGATTCCATATTAGCCATGGATAAAGGTTTAAGCCAGTCTAAAGGTCCTCAAGCATTTTATCATTGTAAGGAATGATGACCTTAGAAAACGTCGCTGCCATTCCTGCATGTTCTCACCAATATAACCTCGGTGATCACATCCAGCTGGAAGAGGATCCTGTGATACAACTGACAAGGTCAGTGATGAGGGCGTAAGATCAACGGCATTAGGTTCGCGTCTGACCATCTTTGCAAGAGTTGAAAACTGAGAGTCCTTTAAATAAAGGAGTACTATCAACAACTGTGTCCAGATGTTACTGTCACCCAAATGAACCACAATTAAGAGTAAAATTCGCACAAAAGGAAATGTGGGAAAACAGACCTGGAATATATTCCCCACCAGTAAGCAAGTAATGCATTGGTCAGATTGTAAATGTGCACATAATCTATTTCAAAAGTTATAAAAGAATAAGGGGTTTAGTAGTTCATAAAGTTCATGTTGACCATGGGGCAGATGTACTAAACTCTGAAACTTATAAATTGGAGAGTGATAAACTATCAACCAATCTGCTCCTAACTGTCATATTTCAAACACAGCCTGTAAGATAACAGTTAGGAGCTGATTGGTTGGTAGTTTATCTTTTTCCAATTCATCACTTTCCAGAGCTTAGATGTCTGCATTCAGCATGTCAGTGCAGATGCTATGTCAACATCGTTACAATGCCGACATGCAGATTTTCTTCTGACCCTAAACCCCCTGGAAATGTCGACATGATATTGACATTTTAACCATGTCGGCACCACTGTCGACCTGCTGTCAACATTTTGAATGTTGACATATTATCAGCTGACATAGTGACTGCATACTGGTATATGAATAGAAATCAATATGAGCAGAAGAGACCATAGGCCTGATCCTGCGTCAGACGCAATCACGGCCGCCCACAAAACCTCGGGTGGACGGCCAATCAAAAATTAGGGTGGGGCTAAGCTTCATCCCGATGGCAAAACTAGTTAACATCAGTTGACCACCATCGATGTTTTTGAAACCATTGATGGTCTATGGCCATCCCTAGTCTATAGACCGTTCTGGAGTTTCTGACGGACGAGCACGAATGAGCTTTCTGAGCCATGTCAATCTGATGATAGTACAGCCTATTGTCTGTAACAGAGGGCTTGCACTATAACATTGAAATGTCCCTCTGGGGGCCACTCCGGTGCTGTTGTAACCTGTGATGGGGTTGTAACCTGCGGTGCGGTCACAGGAGCATGTTCTCCACCGTACCGGCTGATCACTTCTGACTGACAGGTAATGAACTGCAAAAAGAGAGTTTTACCAGATGCACTGGCCGGTATGCAGTCGCGATGCCGACGGCCTAAACACCGACCGCCGGCATCCCGACTGTCTAATCCCAGCAAGGGTCTAATGACAGCCGTCGAATTCCCGACGCCTGTCATTTTACCTACGCCGGGAGCCCGACACCCGGCATCCCGATCCAGAGTAAGCCAGGTGCTGCGGGGTGGGTTTGGTTAGGGGCTCCCAGGGGGGACTTAGGGTTAGGCAACCCCCCCATGAGGGTTAGGCTAGGGGAAGTGGGGGTTAGGGTTAAGCATCCCCGAGGGGATGTTAGGCCCCCCGGGAGACTTAGGTTTAGGCTGCGGGGAAGGTGAGGTTAGGTTTAGGCACTTACAGGGGGGTTTAGGCACTTGGGGGGGAGGTTAGGGTTAGGCACCCCTAAGTGAGTTAGGGGGGGGTTAGGTTAGTGAATAGGAAAATACTTACCTATCGGAATTAGAACCGCCGGTCTTCCAGCGTTGGTATTAGAACCTCCGGACATGCGTCTGGCGGTATTTCATACTGATCCCCACCGGCTACATAATAAAAAGATATGTGATTCAATATTGTACCCCCATATATCAAACATTTAAATGATATTTAAAGCGCAATTATTTTTACATTTTCATATGAAGTGGGGGGTGCTACCACTGACACATATAAAGTGGGGGGTGCTACCACTGACAATTATGAAGTGGGGGGTGCTACCACTGACACATATGAAGTGGGGGGTGCTACCACTGACAATTATGAAGTGGGGGGTGCTACAACTGACACATATGAAGTGGGGGGTGCTACCACTGACACATATGAAGTGGGGGGTGCTACCACTGACACATATGAAGTGGGGGGTGCAACAACTGACACATGAAGTGGGGGGTGCTACCACTGACACATATGAAGTGGGGGGTGCTACCACTGACACATATGAAGTGGGGGGTGCTACCACTGACACATATGAAGTGGGGGGTGCTACCACTGACAATTATGAGTACACAGAAAGCTGAAAGGAAAGAAAAGGATTGTCATGTGTAGTGCCCATATACCAAACATTAAAACAGAACTTTTATTGTCGTAAACATAAAAAAACCAGCAATATAAAAACAGATAGATATAAGAATGTGTGAAAGATAAAATAGTAGTGATTAAAAACTGAGGGCCTCATTCGCTAGTGCACTGCTGAACGCAGATTCTCGATTATTCCCAATTATCGGGAATCTGCGCAGACGCATGACCCGTTCTACGCATGTGCAGAACGGGTCTGCAATCCCACAGGCAGACTGGCAGTGAATGACAGTCTGCTGCCATTTGTAGCAGTGATAGCCTTAGTTTCCTGAATATGTGATATGCCATTGCAATGGAGTTGGAACATTGGCAACAGCACCCTAACGTTCTTCTCTGGTCCTCATTCAGAGGCGGTCGCAAGAAGCGACCGCTCGCTCTGAATGAGGGCGGCCGCTTGTTTTTTTAAGTGCGGCCTCCTGGTCGCTAGCTAAGCTGTGGGTTGATGGCCGCGATGATCAAGACCATCACGACCATCGGGGCTTGTGACGAGACCCTAAGGTTTGGTCTCGGCAACCGCTCGAGCAGGAAGCTCCCTACTGACATCACTGCTGATGTCAGTGCGGCCGCTCACAAAACGGCCGGCGTTCCTTAAGGAATGCCTCCGTTTGTGAAACCACCCCCCTGCCACGCCTACAAAACGGGACGAGCTGTTGATCAACATCGACAACCACTCCTTTTATAGTGAGCTCCGGAGCTAGAGAAATTCTCGCTCCGGGGCTTGCGTGCGCAGGGCATAAACATCAACCCGGTTGCGAGCGCTCAGCACTTGCGACCGGGTCTGAATGAGGACCTCTATGCTTGTCAGTTCATTTTCTTCAATAGTACGGCAGAGATTCTCTCTCTAAGTTACTGCTGTGATTTCACATTTGTCACAATGGAAATGCGCTGCATTCAATCCGTAACATGATCGTAAACCTGCATTCGCTCAGTGCATATAATCAATTGTCTCTAATGTGCGGTCAGGCATACACAATTCAATGCCGCTGATGTTTGGCTTAGGTGGCAAGTCCGTGTGTGTAGATACCAGTAATATGCGGCTTATACCTCTTTTCCACCAAAAACCCGGGTCCGACCTGGGTTTTCAGACATGGTTCCAACCTAGGTCAGATACCGTTTACGCAGCACCATCGATGTGGGTTATTCTCAGATCAGCCCCGTTCACACTGAACCCAGGTCTGCCCTGCTAAACTTGTAGGGTCATAAAAAGTGGGAAGTTGCTGCACAACCACCAATCAGCTCACTATAGGCATGACCCAGGTCGGATAGCCCGGGTTGTGCTGTTTACACTGCACCAGTACCCAGGTCCATCCTGTGTTCGACCCTGGTAGCTACCTGGGTTGGATTGCCGGGTCATCTTTCAGGGAAACTTTCACACTGAGCTGCGACCAATGGCGTCCTGGTGCAGTGGGAAATTTAGCAGTGCTGTGCGCCAGAAAAAGGGGGCGTGACCTTGTGTCATAGGGGCGTGGCCTCATGGATGGGGCGGGGCCACACACCCGAACCCCGGTTTTAGTCTCTCCGTGGAAGTGCTGGAGATGCGGGCTGCCCCCGGGGACCAGAGTACTTGTAGTGTCGGCTCCCTCACTGTGACAGGTGCTGCACATAATGCTACAGTGGAGCACACCCGGCTCCTGTCACTGAGGGGGAGTCTGCACTTTGGTGTCACCCCTCGGCGGGTGACACCCGGGTGCAGGCCACACCCCTCTTGTGACGCCACTGGCTGCGACCCGGGTAGACCTAGGACAAACCCAAGTTTTGCTCTGGTGTAAAAGGTGTATTAGTTAACAGTCTGCTTATATATTCCAATGCCGTTAGTGTGCGGCTAAAGTCAGCAGTCAGCGTGCTGCGGCTTATATATGGCTTATATAGCAATTCCTTATGTATAGATATCACTGCTTTATGACTTAGTTAGTTGTCAGTATATACTGTATATGTGTTCCAATGTTGCTAATGTACAACTTAGGTAGTGATCAGCCTGTCAGTATAAATAATAGCTGATTCCCGTCAGTGTACAGCTCATTCTTATGTAACAATCATTGGTGATTTTTGTGGATGATAGATATAGTAGCGTAAATTCTAACTCAATACATAGATATATAGTATGACAGCGTGTTGCTGTTTACTTTCAGTATGTACAATGGTTTTAACAGTTAGCACAGTCACCCACTGCCGCTAATATGCAGGTCATTGTCATATAAACACCACTCATATAAATAGATGAAAAGGAGAGGGTGACTAGTGCGAGAATTGAATCATATTTTTTTTTAAAAACCATTAGTTCTGTCAACAAGGCTGGGTCTGGCCTAACGTCGGTGCACTTTAGGCAGGCTCATATAGCAGCATGAAACAACTCTGTTCCATCTAGTACTGACAGTACTGATTAAAGTCCCAACAAGCTCAGTCACCTGAAGCACCTATTAGGACTCCAGGGGCTAAATTTACTAAAGTGAGAGTTTTTAGAAGTGAGTTTTAGAAGTGATGTTGCCCATAGCAACCAATCAGATTCTAGCTATTATCTTCTAGAAGGTGCTAGTTAAATGTTAAGTAGAATCTGATTGGTTACTATGGGCAACATTACTTCTAAAACTCACTTCTAAAAATGCTCACTTTAGTAAATTTACCCCCAGGTGTCTTCATTTATCACCCTCTGGTTCCCATGCTGTCAGATAGGGTAATAGAAGGAAAACTGAATTTCGGAATGCCAATTTGGGGCCAATTATAGTGCAGGGCTGGGTCAGCACCTACTCTGTGCCCCTACATTCTGCAGGACCCTGCTGGCTGTGGTCCGATGTTCAGAGCCATAACTAGACTTTTTGGTGCCCTGTGCCAGAGAGACCATTGGCACTCCCCCCCCTCCATTTTTTAAATAGGGACATAAGATAGTGCACCTGAAAAAAGGCCATAGCCTCATAGATGAAGGACCAGGGTAGAGATAGGAGAGGCCTGGAAATGCTGGGGATAAAAGAAGAGGAAGCTACAAGTGAGAATGATAATAAACAGGAAAATTGACAGGCTCAAACAGCGCCCCCTGCCCTGCGGTGCCCTGTGCCATGGCACTGGTCGCACTACTCTAGTTACGACCCTGCCGCTGTTAATAAGATTTCATGAATATTGTTCCCAAACATCATGATAAAAGGAGTATAACCATTGCCAAACACACCTTGGCACAGTTTTGCCCCTGAACCCCGTGGGTTTTTTTTATAAGCTTTTTCACCCTCCGGGTAACCGGCACCTAAGATTATACCATGGCATCTATGATTATACCATATCATGTTGTAATATGTACTATAACCGAGCTACATTTAAGAAACCTAGGGAAGTACCAATGGCATTCTTCCCGACAAGAGAGGGTCCAAGCAAGACTTAAGGTGCGTATCCACTTGACAATTTCTATGCCCGATTGAACGATAACGATATCGTTCAATCGTGCATGAATCGGGCATTTAAATGTCTAAAACGACCAGTGATGTGCGCACCCGCTGGTCGCTTTAGACATCTATCATCGCCCGAACATGCTGGACAACCTGACAATTATCGTCAGGCTGCCCATGTTCGGGGATGATTGATGTGCCTACACTGAACGACTGATCTTCAGTGTAGGCCAGTGGTTCGCAAACTTTTTTGAATAACGGCACCCTAGAGTATCAGCTTTGTTTTCATGGCACCCCTAGGCCAAAAGTTTGTTAATGAAAAATTTAAAAAATAAATAATAAGTAAATTGTGCTTACCTGTCATCCTTAGGCTCAGTTATGTGGTGGTGGACAGGTTTGTGCTTCTGTTTATCCACATTTTTACATTACATTGACTGTAAATAATTTGATTTGATGTTGGTCCACCAACCTGAGGCACCCCAGGGTGCCACGGCACACAGTTTGGGAAACACTGGTGTAGGCACATCACAGACTTTGAAACGACCGCACGATTACAATGTCGTAATTGTACAGTCGTTTTTAAAGTCTATTAGTGATTACGCACCATTAATCTGTATTACTATTGCACCGTACTCTACTGTCACCACAGAGATGTCCAATCTTGTCCAGGTAGCTGCAAGTCTTATATGCTTCAAAGAATGATTACAGTTGGCTCTTGACAAATCCATACACAGTCTAGGGGGGGGGGAGCCAATTGTTACTGTCATGGCATCTTATTTCTCTGCCCTGTATTCTTCGCCGTCATTGCGGCTAATCATCCAGCTGGTCAGGTCCTGATTCAATTGTTTTGTTGTCACTTTTATGTGGGCGTGTAGAATTGGTGGGCGGTGATGTGCGCTTCTTCCCAACCATACTGGTTCCTCCCCGCCGTGAGCGCAATGTGGACGTGCTGCTGTGTTGCCGCTCTCCCTCCACGCCCACCTGCCAGCGGAGCTTCCCCATTGGCCCAGGTGTCCTGGGTACACTCACCGATGACTGACAGCAGCACCGGCCAATCCACCAGCCACCCGTAACAGCGATGTGTTCGCCATCTCTGTAACTTGGTAAGGAAATGCTTTCTGTACCATAGACACTAACACTGTCCTGGCTGACCTGCACCCCCAGCTTTATTCTGAGCCAGGACCATAGATGAAGGGGGGGGGGGGGGACTGCGCAGCTTCACTCTATACCAGGGGTCAGGGAACTTTTTTACCCCAAAATATATTTAGATACGCCAACGTTACCCCCTTCATTTGAAAGGAAGGAAATCATATAGTAGTGCCCCCATAGTTATGCCCCTGTAGTAGTGCCCCCATATAATGCCCTCGTAGTTATGCCCCTGTAGTAGTGCCCCCATATAATGCCCTCGTAGTTATGCCCTCATAGTTATGCCCCCATATAATGCCCCTGTAGTAGTGCCCCCATAGTTATGCCCCCATATAATGCCCCTGTAGTAGTGCCCCCATATAATGCCCCTGTAGTGCCGCTTGTACAAAAAAACAAAAAAAAAACACCTTAATCCCCACTCCCGCCGCCATCCTGTCCGCCCGGCTGCTCCTCAGGACTATGGGAGAGACGTCATGACATGGAGAGAGCCGGAAGCTGGAGTTCAGAACTCCAACGCGGCGCTGCAGGGAAGGAGCCGGGCGCCCGCTGGTAATAACATCTCAGCGGGCGTCAGGCTTAGAGCCCGCTGCACGCGGCGCCAGTGACCTCCATTCCTGGGGATAATGGACGGACAGCCGGGCATGCAATGATTCATATGCATTCCCGGCTGTCCGTCCATTACCCCCAGGAATGTTTACCCCATGTGGGGTAATTTACCCCTGTTCCCCGACCACTGCTCTATACATAGCTTTGGACAGCACTCCATAGAGACCGGGGACTGCAGCTGTACACTCGTCTCATTTGTCTGCATGTATATATTGTCCTTTCGCTGCCGCACGCCTGGGCTGCCCGGGTGAAGGGGGCACTGTATAAGAGGCACTGCATAGGAGAGACCACTACGGTATAAGGGGGCATTGCATAAGGGGCACTACTGGGGGCACTGTATAGGGGGCGCTGCACAGGGGGGGCCACTTTTGGGGCCATTGTATAAGAGGCACTGCATAGGAGAGACCACTAGTGGGGGCAACGTATAAGGGGGCACTAAGGTGCATATGGAATGGAAAGTAATGTTCCCAGAGTGACGAGAAACGGTGATGTGTCATGTTGAAACATTCCCATTTTTCAGTGGACATGCCCCTTGCGGCATGTGACCATGCCCACTTTTTTCAGCTCACGCACCCATTCCTAGAGGGGGGGCTATATATTACAACTTGCCCTGGGTTCCAAATACCCTAGTTACGCCACCGCCTGCTGCCACTGCACAGCCTGCCGCAGTATCCGCACTACCCCTTGAACAGAAGAAAGGGGGCTCGGCTGCTGCTACCGGCCACCGACCCGGTTTCCATTAAGTAAATGAGAAAGCCAGGGTCTACTCGGGCAGCTCCTCCACCAACCTACACAGGACCTGCCGTCCCCTATGTTAATTAAAGTTTGATTTGGGAGGGAAGGAGACTGGATTGAATAAGCAGGGGGGGAGGGCTGCCTACTTTGTCAGTCCCGGGCCCCACAATTTATGATGGCAGCCCTGGTGGCTGTGTGCAGAGCAGGATTAAGGGGGGGCACAGGGGGCCCTCCTGGCCTAAGTGTAGAGACTGTCCGCCGGCCGGTCCCGCACGTGTCCATTGAGTTCCTACAGCAGTGTCCGGCAGTGCTATCGCTGCTATTGCAGTGGACAAAGGGCCTGATTCAGCAAGGAACGCAGCTGCGGAATCGTATGCACCCGGCCACAGCGAAAACATGCTAATGAATGCATATGCAGAACGGGTGATCAGATTTATATAAAGTGACCCGCCTTCAGTCAGAGAATTCTGGCTGTCGGCAATAGTCATTTTATTTAAATATTTGATTAAATAATTGATATCAACCCTTCAGAAATAGCATACCAGTTAATTATTAATACAATTAAAATATTAAAATAACTTTTATTCAAAACTCACACCCCCTAGGGGTGTCGTGAGAACTGACAGGTGATAAAGTGAAAATAGGTCGACCAATATTTTTTGTCACGCCTAATTTACAACAACTGAATAGCCCTGGCCATGTTATAGATGGAATTTAGGAGTGATAAATCACAATTATCACAACCAAAAAAATTTTCAATACTAAACATGTTTATCACGGGAAAAAACACCATGATAAAACAATCGAATTCCTAGGAGCCACAAGCCTGGCATTGGAATCCCGACAAGGGTTAGAATACAGGCTCAACAATCCTGGCGGCTGCGATTCCGAAGGTAACTTTTAGGGTTAGGCACTAGGGGGAGGTTAGGTTTAGGGTTAGGCACTAGGGAGAGGGTTAGGTACTAGGGGGAGGGTTAGGCACTAGGGAGAGGGTTAGGTACTAGGGGGAGGGTTAGGTACTAGGGGGAGGTTTATGGTTAGGTACTAGGGGGAGGTTAGGTTTAGGGTTAGGCACTAGGGGGAGGGTTAGGTTTAGGGTTAGGCACTAGGGAGAGGGTTAGGTACTAGGGGGAGGTTTATGGTTAGGCACTAGGGGGAGGGTTAGGTACTAGGGGGAGGGTTAGGTACTAGGGGGAGGTTTATGGTTAGGTACTAGGGGGAGGGTTAGGTACTAGGGGGAGGTTTATGGTTAGGTACTAGGGGGAGGTTAGGTTTAGGGTTAGGCACTAGGGGGAGGGTTAGGTACTAGGGGGAGGTTTATGGTTAGGCACTAGGGGGAGGGTTAGGTACTAGGGGGAGGGTTAGGTACTAGGGGGAGGTTTATGGTTAGGTACTAGGGGGAGGTTAGGTTTAGGGTTAGGCACTAGGGGGAGGGTTAGGTACTAGAGGGAGGTTTATGGTTAGGCACTAGGGGGAGGGTTAGGTACTAGGGGGAGGTTTATGGTTAGGCAATAGGGGGAGGTTAGGTACTAGGGGGAGGTTAGGTTTAGGGTTAGGCACTAGGGGGAGGGTTAGGTACTAGGGGGAGGGTTATGGTTAGGCACTAGGGGGAGGTTTATGGTTAGGCACTAGGGGGAGGGTTAGGTACTAGGGGGAGGTTTATGGTTAGGCACTAGGGAGAGGGTTAGGTACTAGGGGGAGGTTTATAGTTAGGCACTAGGGGGAGGGTTAGGAACTAGGGGGAGGTTTATGGTTAGGCACTAGGGGGAGGGTTAGGCACTAGGGAGAGGCTTAGGTACTAGGGGGAGGGTTAGGTACTAGGGGGAGGTTTATGGTTAGGCACTAGGGAGAGGGTTAGGTACTAGGGGGGGTTAGGTACTATGGGGAGGTTTATGGTTAGGCACTAGGGGGAGGGTTAGGTACTAGGGGGAGGTTTATGGTTAGGCACTAGGGGGAGGGTTAGGTACTAGGGGGAGGTTTAGGGTTAGGCACTAGGGGGAGGGTTAGGTTTAGGCACTAGGGAGAGGGTTAGGTACTAGGGGGAGGTTTATGGTTAGGCACTAGGGGGAGGGTTAGGTTTAGGGTTAGGCATTAGGGAGAGGGTTAGGTACTAGGGGGAGGTTTATGGTTAGGCACTAGGGGGAGAGTTAGGCTGCGAGAGGGGAGGGTTAGGGCTAAATGACTTACCAGCAGGTGTTGGTACTTTAACCATCGGGATTCTGACCGCCTGCATTCTTTGCGCTGGGATTGCGTAGCCAACCCATCTAAGAACCATTTCTAAATGTTAAAATTTCAATCATGCATACAATACTTGGAAACAGGTTTGTACCATAGATTTAGTAAATAGTTGGTAAAACGATAACATGAGATATTTGGAGAATCCTCCATGGGGCTTGCTTTCTAGACATGGACATGCATGCAGTCCCACAATTCTGATAAATGGGGACAAAATAATGAACGAAGCAGATCCCAAAAAAATAATTAATACATTATTTATTTTTATCTGTATACTTTATTTTAATGTTGTCAGTTTTTATAGGTATAATCACTTTAAAGACTATACTGGTGTTCCCCAACTCCAGGACTCATAACAGCACATGTTTTACAGATATCCTCCTCATTATCACAACAGAAATAATTAGCTCCACCTGTGGATCTTTTAAAGTATGTGTTAGCCAGCAATGAATATATCTGTTTAACAACTAGGACATAGGTTCTCAAACTCGGTCCTCAGGGCCCCTAACAGTACATGTTTTCCAGGTCTACTCACACAATCACAAGGGAAATAATTACCTCCACCTGTGGATGTTTTAAAATGTGTCAGTGAGTAATGAATACACTTTTGCACCTGCTGGGTGACCTGGGAAACGTGTCAGTGAGCAATGAGTACACCTGTGCACCTGCTGGGTGACCTGGGAAACGTGTCAGTGAGTAATGAGTACACCTGTGCACCTGCTGGGTGACCTGGGAAACGTGTCAGTGAGTAATGAATACACCTGTGCACCTGCTGGGTGACCTGGGAAATGTGTCAGTGAGTAATGAATACACCTGTGCACCTGCTGGGTGACCTGGGAAATGTGTCAGTGAGTAATGAATACACCTGTGCTCCTGCTGGGTGACCTGGAGAATGTGTCAGTGAGTAATGAATACACCTGTGCACCTGCTGGGTGACCTGGGAAATGTGTCAGTGAGTAATGAATACACCTGTGCACCTGCTGGGTGACCTGGGAAATGTGTCAGTGAGTAATGACTACACCTGTGCACCTGCTGGGTGACCTGGGAAATGTGTCAGTGAGTAATGAATACACCTGTACACCTGCTGGGTGACCTGGAGAATGTGTCAGTGAGTAATGAATACACCTGTGCTCCTGCTGGGTGACCTGGAGAATGTGTCAGTGAGTAATGAATACACCTGTGCACCTGCTGGGTGACCTGGGAAATGTGTCAGTGAGTAATGAATACACCTGTGCACCTGCTGGGTGACCTGGGAAATGTGTCAGTGAGTAATGAATACACCTGTGCACCTGCTGGGTGACCTGGGAAATGTGTCAGTGAGTAATGACTACACCTGTGCACCTGCTGGGTGACCTGGGAAATGTGTCAGTGAGTAATGAATACACCTGTACACCTGCTGGGTGACCTGGAGAATGTGTCAGTGAGTAATGAATACACCTGTGCTCCTGCTGGGTGACCTGGAGAATGTGTCAGTGAGTAATGAATACACCTGTGCACCTGCTGGGTGACCTGGGAAATGTGTCAGTGAGTAATGAATACACCTGTGCACCTGCTGGGTGACCTGGGAAATGTGTCAGTGAGTAATGACTACACCTGTGCACCTGCTGGGTGACCTGGAGAATGTGTCAGTGAGTAATGAATACACCTGTGCACCTGCTGGGTGACCTGGGAAATGTGTCAGTGAGTAATGACTACACCTGTGCACCTGCTGGGTGACCTGGGAAATGTGTCAGTGAGTAATGAATACACCTGTGCACCTGCTGGGTGACCTGGGAAATGTGTCAGTGAGTAATGAATACACCTGTGCACCTGCTGGGTGACCTGGGAAATGTGTCAGTGAGTAATGAGTACACCTGTGCACCTGCTGGGTGACCTGGAGAATGTGTCAGTGAGTAATGAATACACCTGTGCACCTGCTGGGTGACCTGGGAAATGTGTCAGTGAGTAATGACTACACCTGTGCACCTGCTGGGTGACCTGGGAAATGTGTCAGTGAGTAATGAATACACCTGTGCACCTGCTGGGTGACCTGGGAAATGTGTCAGTGAGTAATGACTACACCTGTGCACCTGCTGGGTGACCTGGAGAATGTGTCAGTGAGTAATGAATACACCTGTGCACCTGCTGGGTGACCTGGGAAATGTGTCAGTGAGTAATGACTACACCTGTGCACCTGCTGGGTGACCTGGGAAATGTGTCAGTGAGTAATGAATACACCTGTGCACCTGCTGGGTGACCTGGGAAATGTGTCAGTGAGTAATGAATACACCTGTACACCTGCTGGGTGACCTGGAGAATGTGTCAGTGAGTAATGAATACACCTGTGCACCTGCTGGGTGACCTGGGAAATGTGTCAGTGAGTAATGACTACACCTGTGCACCTGCTGGGTGACCTGGGAAATGTGTCAGTGAGTAATGATTACACCTGTGCACCTGCTGAGTGACCTGGGAAATGTGTCAGTGAGTAATGACTACACCTGTGCACCTGCTGGGTGACCTGGGAAATGTGTCAGTGAGTAATGATTACACCTGTGCACCTGCTGGGTGACCTGGGAAATGTGTCAGTGAGTAATGAATACACCTGTGCACCTGCTGGGTGACCTGGGAAATGTGTCAGTGAGTAATGAATACACCTGTGCACCTGCTGGGTGACCTGGAGAATGTGTCAGTGAGTAATGAATACACCTGTGCACCTGCTGGGTGACCTGGGAAATGTGTCAGTGAGTAATGACTACACCTGTGCACCTGCTGGGTGACCTGGGAAATGTGTCAGTGAGTAATGATTACACCTGTGCACCTGCTGGGTGACCTGGGAAATGTGTCAGTGAGTAATGAATACACCTGTGCACCTGCTGGGTGACCTGGAGAATGTGTCAGTGAGTAATGAATACACCTGTGCACCTGCTGGGTGACCTGGGAAATGTGTCAGTGAGTAATGACTACACCTGTGCACCTGCTGGGTGACCTGCAAAACGTGACCTGTGTGGGGTTCTGAGGACCGCGTTTGAGAACCACTCCACTAGGAGATCTGGAAAGCATGCACTGTTAGGGGTTTATGAGGACTGGTGTTGGGAAACACTGGACTAGACAAGTGCACAATTTGTTTTACAAATAATGAAACTTTAGTTAATTCTAAGTCTGGTCCAGTGAATTTAATAACTTTTTTTGGGAACCAATAATATTTTATAAAATCTAAGAAAAAAACCATACTGCAATACATACTGACATCAGAACAATGTAAACATGGGGGAAAAAACACTTTTCAATAGGACAGACGCAATGGCAATATTTACGCAGATGGAGCGATTATTAGCCATTGCGCACGTGTATACGCTGCACTGCGCGTGCGGCGCGATTACCTTGTGATTACCTACGCACAGAGGATACACTCGCAAAGTGAGTGACAGGTAGTCAGCATATGGGGGTGGTAACGGGGGCATGGTCAGAAAACCGCAGGCATGTGTGTCCGTTTGAACATCGTTTCATGGGCGTGCATAAATTAGCCATTGTGATTACATTCTCTGCGTGTCAGGAGAGCTGCAGTGTTTGTGGCTGGTCAGACGTGCCGCAAGGGCAAGATGGCAGCTCGATGTGCGAAGATGTTACCGATATTTATGCAGGTAAGCAATATAGTACGCATATGAGAAGGCAGCAGTGGGCGTCCCTATGCACGGGTGATCTTTGGAACCATTAGCATAATTTCGCAGTTGAGCTGCGTATAAAATCGCTGTGATCAGGCCCTTAGTACAAGCCCACAAATATATCTTGTGTGCCTCTCTATGCTTATAATAGGACACACTTTGTACCTTTCCATTGTACCTGTATGAGGAAACGCAGCCCTACTGTAGGCACAGTTTAAAAAAATCAATGCAAAAGACAAATAACTGGGCGCTAATTTAAGAAATAGATTAAATAATACTACCATAGTAACTTAGGTATATATTCAGCTGCAAACTCCAATAGTAAATGAGTGTGCACCACAAAACTGTACCTAAAAATCTGTACCAATTGGAACTGTGCTATAGTTTACACTAATTTGTGTGTTGCATCAGAAAATATAAAAATATATATAGGCCAATACATGTTCTAGAAATGAACCATAAATTTAATCTGATCTGATTTATTTTTTATGTGTATTCTAAAATATGACATATAGAAGACACATAAAAACATATAATACCATATAAATCTAAAAATACAACAATAATCCAACAAGTAATACAATGGAGCAAAGTGACGTGTTTCACCCCTACCACTGTGGGCTTTATCATAAAGTGTCAGATATACTACACTGTATTACTTGTTGGCTCCTATTGACGGACACCACACTGGGACTGTTTTCCACTTGTTCATAAATGCTGCTCAGCTCTGCGAGCGTGCCGCTACTAACAAGCAAGCAGGGGACGACCACTAGGTACAGGCACTGCTCACTACATACAGGGCCTGATTCAGAGCCGGACGCTCTAACCAGAGCTCTCGCTCTGAATCAGGGCCCTCCTCCCTAAAAATGGAGCGGCCTCCTCCCTAAAAATGCGAGCGTCCATGATGATGGTCGCGATGGTCAAGACCCTGTGGTAGGGTCTCGGTGACCGCAAGCCCTGGAGTGATTTTGGCTCTATCAGAGCCCAAATCACTCCCACTGACATCACTAGTGATGTCAGTGGGGCCGACCCCAGATGTTCCCATGGGAACTCCTCCGTTCCCATGGGAACTCCTCCGTCTGGCAGCCACGCCCCTGGCACGCCCACCAAAGGGGGCTTGCTGTCAGTCACCATCGACAGCATGCCCCCTTTGGTGCGAGACCCGGAGCGACAGCTTGGCTGTCGCTATGCGGGTCTCGCGCATGCGCACGACGGAGCTCCCTCCGTCGTGCGCATGCGCATTAGGGCACCATCGACCCGCACTTACAAACTGGTGACCACCCGCTGGTAGGATTGCACGGGGGCCGGTTCATCGCTACTGACGGAGTATCTCCTGGTAACTGGTTCTTGAGTGTAAGTTCAGCACTTCATCTACACTCTTTATGTACATCTGATCGGGACCTTATATTTATTTTTTCTTGTGTGCGTGTACTATATGTCATATTGTAAATCGAATTAAATTTATGGTTCATCAACATGTCTTAGAAGTTATATATATGTCTATGAATCTTTATTTATATCTTCTGCCACATCACACAAATTAGTGCAAATTATAGCACAATTCCACTTGGTACAGATTATTTGTTACAGTTCGAACAATGTAATATAAAAGATTCTAAAACAAAAAAAGTAATAAATACAGGCTTATCTCTCTCTCATGATCAATTTAGACAGGCTAAAATATGAAGTACGTAATAAGAAAAAAGGAAAAATTGCATGAATAAAGATGTTCATATGTTGGGCTTTGAAAATAAGTTTAATTTATCCCATAATGTGCAGTTTGAGGTCTGGTCTTATACCAGAACTCTGGGCACAGATTAAGGGGTAAATTTACTAAGGTGACAGTTTATAGAAGTGGAGATGTTGCCCATAGCAACCAATCAGCCTCTACTTAACATTTAACTAGCACCTTCTAGAAGATAATAGCTAGAATCTGATTTTTGTAATTTGTAAATTATCCTTGTTATCTAGTGCATTGGGCAAATAGAGGAGGGGAAGGGAAGTGTATTCTGTATTTTACGCAGAACTATTGTCCTTATAGTGAAGATAAATGAGAACTTAATACTGAACTCCTGAGTGTATATATAGTGCGGGTTTTTAGGAGTGGAGTTGTTGCCCATAGCAACCAGATTCTAGCTATTTTCTACTAGAAGGTGCTAGATAAATGATGAGTAAAATCTGATTAGTTGCTACGGGCAACAACTTCACTTATAAAAATCTGCACTTTAGTAAATATACCACTTTGGTTTCACCACTGCAAGTGTGTGGACCAAATTTCAGAAACATCCATTGCAAAGAAGAGGTCAATGTGTAATAAACTGCACGTCCGTGTATAAAGCATGGGTCCTCTTATGTTCATTACAATCTGAGTTATTACTGAAGCACTCATCACATTCGGAACACTCGTATCGCTTCTCCCCTGTGTGAAGTCGCTGATGAGTGGTAAGATTCGTTTTCCGCCTAAAACATTTCCCACACTCCGCACATGGAAATGGTTTCTCTCCCGTGTGCATTCTCTGGTGTGAGACCAAGGTTGATTTCATGGTAAAACATTTCCCGCACACAGAGCATGAAAATGGCTTCTCTCCTGTGTGAATCCTCTGATGCAAAACCAAATAGGATTTTATTCCAAACGACTTCCCACATTCCAAGCATGCGAATTCCTTCTCTCCTGTGTGAATTTTCTGATGTTTGATGAGGTTCGCCTTCTGCGCAAAACATTTCCCGCACTCGGAGCACAAAAATGGCTTCTCTCCGGTGTGTACCTTCTGATGTTTGAGGAGATGGGCCTTCCCGACAAAGCTTTTCCTGCACTCGGAACACGAATATGGCTTTTCACCAGTGTGACTTCTTTCATGTAAAACTAGGCTACTTTTCTCCGTAAAACACTTCCCACACGCGGGACATGGAAACGGCTTTTCCCCTGTGTGAATCTTCTTATGTTTGAGAAGATTTGCTTTGCTAACGAAACTTTTCTCGCATTCGGGACACGAATAGGGTTTCTCGCCGGCATGAATTCTCTTGTGGTAGAGGAGACTTGCTTTAGTAAGAAAGCATTTTCCGCATTCGGAACACGAGAACTGTTTTTCTCCTGTGTGAATTTTCTGATGTACGAGAACGCTCGCTTTACGGACAAAGCATTTCCCGCAGTCGGGGCAGGGAAATGGCTTCTCGCCTGTGTGACTCCTCTGGTGCACGATAAAGTCCGTCTTCAATCGAAAACGCTTGCCGCATTCAGGGCAGGAAAATGGTTTCTCTCCTGTGTGAATTTTCTGGTGTATATCCAAATTCGATTTTTGCCTGAAACTTATTCCGCATTTAGGACACGTGTGCGGTTTCTCTTCGGTGTGAACCTTCCTATGTTTGTAAAGGTATTGTTTCCGTGTAAAACATTTGCCACATTCGGCACATGAAAATAGTTTCTCGTCCGCGTGGACGCGCTCATGTGCGAGAAGATGAGCGTTGCTGGTAAGACATTTCCCGCATTCGGAACATATAAACTGTCTCTCTTCCGTGTGCATGTCTTGTTGCGCCTCAAGTTCAGACGATGTATCTGTACTGAAGAGTTCTGAGTGGACGTTTGAAGTATTGCTATCAGCAGATATACACCGAGTTCCACTACCGTTATCTTCAAGGGCTGGAGAACGAGGGAAATAAGACAGTCAATAAGGTCCCAAATGACAGGTTAAATACATGAACATGTTTCCTGTGGTCTACTTCTGGGCATAACAAAGTAATACTGGACAATAGAAGACCCCGGCATGTGAATTATTGCTGTCATTGATGAGAGTCAACACAATTTTTTATTTCAAAAAGACCTGATGCTGACACCTGATGATAGTTAAAAAAAAAACAATAAAAACCTTCAGGCAACAAGCGGCTTTTGAGATACTATACTATGTAGTAGATTGGACACCCCTACGAAGGTGAAATGCATACCATTGCACATGAGTTCCAAATGGCCACTAAAGTGGTGGTTTCAACAAAAACACTTCGTAGGGAGGCCCATATCTTGCAGTTCTATGGAAACAACAAAAGTTTTCATCAGGACGACAATGCCACCTGTCATGTTCCCAGGACGATGCTGGACTGGTATACAGAACATGTGGTAACTCGGATGGACTGGCCAGCTCAGAGTCCAGATCGTAACCCCATTGCGAACCTCTGGGATGAATTGGAGCAATGGGTGCATTCTAGGTCGACTGGCAAAACATACCGCCTGCTGTTGTCCAGGAACTTGTGGACAGTTTGCCAAGAAGGGTGTCTGCAGTAATCACTGCACGTGGTGGACCTGCAAAGTACTGACGTCAATAAAATCTTGTTGGTCCATTTGCGGTCAGTGTCCAATCACTTTTGTCTACACAGT
Organism: Taudactylus pleione; assembly: GCA_031769625.1. NCBI lineage: Eukaryota > Metazoa > Chordata > Amphibia > Anura > Myobatrachidae > Taudactylus > Taudactylus pleione. Next base: position 2,873,580 of record JAUIMM010000944.1, read on the forward strand.
GTACAAGTACCAATAAATGATGTGTCGTGTTTGGATATTTAATGTTGTTGTAGATTCGCAAGAGGCTACAGCAGTGGTTCTCAACCTCAACTCTGAAGTTTTCCCAACAGGTCAAATTTTGAGGATTTCTGTCTGTGGAAGCAGGTGGGATAGTTACTGACCCAGCAAAATAGATTAACTCACCTGTGCATGATTAAAGAAATCCACAAAACATGACCTGTTGGTGGTACTTGTGGACTGGAGCTGAGATCCCCTGGGCTACAGAGCTCCGTCACGCTGAATAATGGGACTAAAATGTAGATGTGAAATCAAAGTGTAGGGAGGGTCCTGCTCACCAGTGAGCTCACAATAAAAGAGAGGAACCATGCTCAGGGAAGAGAGAGGAGGGAGGTGAGACAGCTCCAGGTGCTCCTTCATCCTCATTGCCTAATACAGGATGACGGCTGGGAGATTATGGAAATCATTTCTGTATTTCGTGATTAATACTCACCTGTGCTTATTTCTGTAGGGATTTCCTCCTCCTTAATGTTTATGTCTGTGTCCTCTTCTTCCATAGCTGCTTGGTCAAAATCAACGACTACAATATCCAGATTTTCTTCCTAAATAACACACACGCAATAACATCATCAGTCATTTTTTATATGGTCTTGCAAGCTCTTAACTGATTGGTAAATAGGATTTTACTTATGTGACAAGAGCAGTGTTCCAGATGCTACTTATACCCCTTTCAGACAAATGTCAAAAACCCGGATTTTTTCCTGTGTACGCGCCTTGGTCTTGCCTATGTCTGAACAAAAACTACCTGGGTCGCCAACCCTGCAATCCACCAGGGTTTTTCCCGGGATCTTGCAACCCGGGTCAGTGCCCCAGCTTACGTTTGAAAGGCTAAACTGGGTCTTGATGACCCGAATCATGCCTAAAAAGACTTGATTGGCGGGCATAGTAACGTTTGGAGATTACATCATCTCTGAGCGTCCACTGTTAGACAGAAGACAGAGTCACTGGAAGACCCGGGTCCAGTGTGAAGGGTGACGACCCAGGAATATCCCGGGACCATCACCCAGGCGTGAAATGGGGTAAGTACTGAAACCCTAGCTTTAACCCGTGTTCAGTGTCCAGGGTTCTGAATCGGATTAAAGCCAGGGTTTATGTCTGAAAGGAGTATAATAGAGATTTGCTTGTTCTATGTGTGTGTCTGTTACTATAATTATACAGGTCTTCATTCAGTTATATAGGGTTTCTTCTTATTTATCTGCGAATAGCACAGAGGCAGATAGCGGTAGAAAGGGAGCCGGCAAGAGCAAAACACTGTACCATGAAGAAGAGGAGCCACCATCATAAAGGAGCAATAAGACTGGAAAATATGGAAGCCTTGATGCAGGAAAGAGGTTCCTCATGAAAGAGCTTATCATTGTACCCTTGCTCACCAGATAAAGACCGGCAAGAGGCAACAGGATAAATGCCCGCCGAGAGTCAAGCTAGGGATCAAGGTGGTCACCCCTCATCTTGGGTTTCCCTCTCGTGCCGGTGGAGGTCAGCCAGAGCAGGTAAAGTCAGAGTGGGGCACCTAATCGTGCCCACTAGTCACCTATGAAAGTGGGCATAAAGCCCAAAGTCTCTTTGACTGCAAGTGAGGGCATTAGGGCCTGATCTCCCCAAGCTCTTCTGAGCTACCAAAGTATTTGGCATAAGGCCCTGGCATCTTATAGGGCACTAAGTCCAGAGACTCGATTAAGCCTCAGGCCTTCTGCATTGCTGCATAATGGTAATTAAGCCCTCAAATATTTCACAAAAATGGGCACACATTTGTGGGCATAAGGCTCAGGCTCATCCAGGATCTCCATCAGCCCGCACTGGCCTTGAGGCACCACAGTGAAGGTAGGGCTCATTATTCCCCGCTGTGATATATAGTGTGAGTATAGTGTAATAGGCACTAGGTCTACTACACCAAAGAGGCATCTAGTCCTGGGCCTGTTATTAGGTTGACTCTCATTTGCTGTGCACTAGGCACTAAACTCAGCACTCCCAATAGCCGCCAGTGTGGTGAATTAAAAGCCTGTCACCCATGGACTGTGCCCTACCCGATTGTCCAACAGAACCCAGTGAATTTGGGACAAAAGTGGTGGTCGGAGGGTAGTGCCCATATAACTAAGGACATATAGCTCTGATTATGCCAAAACTAATATTAAACCAGGGGTAATCTCTCAGGCATACTGCAAAAAGGTACCCACTGCACAAGTAACTGTGCAGTGGGTGGGGCCTGCTAATGTAAATTAGGTCATAGCCCCACCCCTTGCTGCTCGATGATGAAATATGCTTTCCCCTCCTCCCTGTACTTGTCCCAGGAGCTACAGTAACAGTATCTGGGCTGTTGGTCTGAAATGGGGGGGGGGTGAAGAAACAAAGCACTACCCAGGTAAGTGTTTCAGCTCATGGTCACATAACATTGCAGCCCCTCTCCTTGCTAAATAGGTGGAGTGTGGATTTATTTTTAAGATTTTAGGACAACTTATTGCCTAAACTTTTTAATGATTAATGAAAAATTAACAGGTGACTGACTAAGATAGTTTCAGTGCTGCAATCAGTATCTGTTTGTTTCTAATTTTGAATACTTTATATTACTGTAAGTTGCAGGTACTGATGTGATATGTGCGGTTCTTGTAGTTCACCCCTCAGCGCTGCATCCTTCTAGAGTCCGGAGATTTCCCTCTGTCTTTCTATAGTGCTGAGTATATAACACTAGTTCAGAGCACACTGTGATGTGAGGGAATCGGTATGATTTATAGCCGGACACACGATCGGCGGTTGTAATCCCGACACCAGCATCCCGGCAGCAGTGGAAATCCTGATCGTCCTCAGGCAAGTATTAGCTAACCTAATTCTACCCCCAAACCCGCACTTATGGGTGCCTAACCCTAACCTCCCCCCAGTACCTAACACTAATCCCCCCTCTAAGTGCTAAACCTAACCCCCCCTTCCCCGCTGCCTATACCTAAGTTCCCCGGGGGGGTGCCTAACCCTAACCTCGCCCCGGGGATGCCTAACCCTCCCCCCCCACGCGGCTATTCGCGCTTAGCGCCCGGCGTCCCTTCGATCGGGATGCTGGGCTTAGGTCTCCCGGCGTATGTCTAATGACAGGCGTATTGACGCCTGTCTTCAGACCCTTGCCGGGATATGACAATCGGGAAGCGGGCTGCCGGGATTAGGTCCGCCGGCTTCCCGACTGCATACCGATGTGAGTAGCAGCTGAGGAACGCAATAATCCCTATGCAGCAGCCTTGCTAGCTCCATGAGAGCAGTGCAAACCTCTCTACCCACCTGGGAAAGGGCTTTATAAAGCAACAGGCCCTGATGTTAGGACCCAGACAGTTATCTCAACCAATGTTCTTTTAGTCACTATGGAAACCCAGGTCAGTTCAGTTCACCCATTGCATCTTGTGGATTTAAATCCCCTTCAATAAACCTGTGGACTCCAAACAACCTGCCTGAAAAGGTCTAAAGGGGCAATTCAATTAGCGGTTCGGCCGCAACATGTCGTGGCCAATGCTTTTTCCTCGCTAGATGTGAAGCAGCAAGGTTAAACTTACCGTAATAGACGGATTGTGCGCAGCTGAACATTGCGCGATGTTCATCGTCACATCACCCCTAACTGAATCAGTCCCCGATCTACCAGAACACCCTTTTGACTTGTCACAATTACAACACTGAGTTTTAGTTCCTTATTGGTGTGTGAAAATAAAGTCAAGTACTTCACCAGGAACTGCTCAGTGCTAACACATTCTGTCATCGAGTGTTCAAGAACACTTTAAACAACGATGCATGCTGAGTGATGTAGTGTCTCTACCATTCCACGGTAGCAGTTTGAAAGCAGTGTAACCACCCACTTACTACGTTTAAGCCACCTATTCCTATTAATAACAGATTCTATTAGAATGGTCATCGGGAGCTTGATCACCAGGCACAGCTAGACAAGTCATCACTAGGTCACCTACTACAGGTTTAGAGATGCCACCGATATCTGGGGATGAAACTGTTAACTGATGCCGAATACAGTAGCCACAAAGCAGGAGACAGATAAACAAACGTTCAAAAGGAGAACAAAGACCTTCATGCCTAAGACTTACGGAGTCTGATTTGAAACCCATTTAACACCGCCATGAAACAAAACTCAGGTTATTGCCGTGTCAACCTGGGTTGCGGCTCAGTGTAAAAGGCTCCTAGGAAAAAATCCCAGGTCGACTGACGCAGCATTTCTTCTTGGTTCTCGAGCAGGGTTTTATGAGGGTAAGACCTGGCTCAGTGGAGACTAGTATCCCGGGTCATCCGACCTGAGTCCCGTTCACAGCATAGGGAGAGCTGCAATTCCTGGCGCTTGGAGATGTAATCTCCGAGTGTAGGTAGAGGTAAGCCCTGGCAATATCCCGGGATTTTGGTGTAAAAGAGATATGAGTCGCATGCATAGTGGCTGTATCCTAAGTGCAAGAGAGGCACTTCCCCGACCCAACCGCGCAGGTAACTGAATCTCCCCATAAATTTATAGATATAGGAAAATGTTCTTAAAAATGTTTTTTTTTTTTTTTTTTTAATATGCTGTCTATTCGGAATAATATATGTAAAGAAAATATATAGAATATTCTACAAAACAAAGTTACATTTTATATCGCCGTTGACTAACCCACGTCCACTTCCCTCATCAGCATAACAGGCGGTAGCAGGGCCGTAGCTAGGGTAGTGCGGCCGGTGCCATCGCACAGGGCACCACAGGGCAGGGGGAGCTGTTTGGGCCTGTCTAATTTATGTTTATTATCATTCTCACTTGTAGCTTCCTCTTATTTCATCCCCAGCATCTCCTGGCCTCTCCTATCTCTTCCCTGGCCCTTCCCCATGAAGCCATGGCCCTTTTTTGGGTGCTTTATGTCCCTTTGAAAAATGAGGGGGGCGCCAATGCTCTTTCTGCCACAGGGCACCAAAAAGTCTAGTTACGGCTCTGGGTGGTAGTATTGGAAAAAAATAGGAATTTAATGTTATGCAAAGTGGAGTACAAACAAGGATGATGCTAAGGACAAGATCAGGCCACATTTCTATTCTGCTCTTTTATAGAACATCACCCAAAGTTCAGTATATCCGACGTCATTCATTCCTTCTTTGCTATGAATATACCTTCTCTTGGATGAGGGGCTGGAGACGGTCTTACCATCACATGCCGGGCACCTCGGGGTAGGTCACAAGTAGATACCAGTGGCTCAATATGAAAATGAATATAGAAAGCAGTAGTATGGTTTACTACTGTCATTCTCCTTCTCAGCTACCCTCTAACAAGAGGACATCCTCTCCCAGACTAAGGAAAAACAACATGGCACAGACATGGGAGATACATTTCTCCATGTGCTGCAGATACCTTAACGTATGTGTCCGGTTTAAACTCTTCCTCTGTGGAAACCTGTGAATTCTGAGGACTGGGACATCTCTCCGGTGTATCTCTGTGACTGGACCCGTCTGTAGGAAGCACACACTGTGACTAAACAGGTCTACTTGAGAAAATAGTGGCACTATACAACGCATAAAAAAACATTATGTTCAATAAAATGTAAAGACAAGGAGTCACACACTACTGGAATACGGACACACCTATAAACTCAAAGATACATAGGTCTCTTAGGGGGAGATCTATCAAACGTTCTAAAGAGTGGAGTAGTAGACAAGTGGAGAAGTTACCCATAGCAACCAACTTCTACTTAGCATTTATCAAGAATATTCTAAAAAATGATAGGCAGAAGCTGAATGGTTGCCATGGACAACATATACATACAAACCGCCAGGATACTGAACGCATACCATTATATATATATATATATATATGTATATATATATATATATATATATATATATATATATGTATATATATATATATATATATATATATACACACACAATACATACATATACACACACATACATACATAACTCACCTGTGCTTTCATCTTCAAGAATTTCCTCCTCCTTATGCTGCTGTTCACCTTCTGCAAACGTTGCCTCTGTGATCTTGCCATCACTCAAGTTTTCATCCTAAGTGTCATACAATAGAATAAAGAGGTCTGATTCATTAAATGATTATACCTAAACATGCATTTAGGTACTAACAATTGAATCTACCTGGTAATCCTGTGGGACATGGTCATCATCTGCTGTAGGATCCTGTGTAGGAACAGGACTGGGACATCTTTCTGGTGTAATGCTGTTACTGGGTCCATCTGTAGGAGACATTCGAAGCTTAATACATTATTTATAAAGCACTGATTAAAAATGTGCATATTAGTGAACTCTGCAGATCAGAGGTCGCATTGCCACGTCTATAGGAGTCATAGGCGCCTATCAACACGTGGGGGCAAACGATACAATATGAACAGCGCTATAATGAATAAAAGGTGATGAATTGTTAAATTAACATGCTACTGAGGAAGCTGTGGGTCCTACCACAGCGAAACGCGTTTAGCCCCCATACCTTCATCCATTACAGCACTTGGAGCCTTTGTGGATCTTCTTCCGGACCAGCACCATTCATCTGCTTTACAGCCCAGATCCTGCAATATCAGCACACCAGTGCAGCAATATCTGCACATCTTTCAGGCTGCGGACCAGTCAACCAAGTCTGGTAAGTAACCATAAGCTGGATACTATTCCGGACCCATAAATATATATATATATATATATATATATATATAAGATGCTCATTCTCATCTATTTTCCAGCCTAATCCTACACCCTAGCATGCCAATGCAACACCTTTTGCACACCATCTCAGGCTGCGGATATGTGTACCATCATTGGTAATACACCATTAGCTGGACATTAACCCGGACCCACATACATAGGCCAATGACTTTCATTCTTATCCATTGGATTATAACTGTTTCATGAGACTCTCATTGTGTTTATTTTGTATTATTTTATTTTTAGGATCCCGAAATGACATCCTATATGTGTTTTTTATCCAATTTGCACATCATTGAATATCTGCTTACATTAATAAATTGTTCTTTCTTTTAATCAAGCCATATAGAGTCGTCACTGTCCAATGCTAAACATATTTATGTTTATAGTATCTGCTGTTTATGTGTATCATATTTTAATGCAGGAGTACTAATGACTTTATGTTAATTTAACAACTCATCACCTTTTAGTCATTATAGCGCTGTTCATATTGTATTGTTCGTTTTTTTACCATGTTCTATTGATAAACAGTTGACACCGCTATTGAACCAGCTGCTTAACGGACAGCGCCCTACTGAAATCCTTCTCCCACCTTCCCAATTTTATCTACTCTTTGTAAAAGGATTCATGCGTATTCCTACGCATGAGACTGAGATATATCAGTAAGTAAGTGAGAGCCCCCAAAAAATGAAGAGCAACCACAGGCACAGATATACGATTGTACTCCTGGTCAGTAAAACCCTTTTATCTGTGATTTTTTTATTTCCATCATTATTTAAGAGACATATCGGGCTTATTGTAACAGCAAAAAGAAAACGTAATATTTTGATGGTGTAAAATTGTATTGAGAGAAAGTAATTTACCGAGTGAAATATGAGGTTGATGATTCTCTATCATGATGTCCTTGTACAGATCCTCATGTCCCTCTATATACTCCCACTCCTCCATGGAGAGATAGACAGTGACATCCTGACACCTTATAGGAACCTGACACACACAATGATAGAGTCATCATCCAGACACAGCCCCTGGTGTTACTGTATAATGTCCCATTCCCAGCAGTCACCTCTGCAGTCATCACCCAGACACATCCCCTGGTGTTACTGTATAATGTCCCTTTCCCAGCAGTCACCTCTCCAGTCATCACCCAGACACATCCCCTGGTGTTACTGTATAATGTCCCATTCCCAGCAGTCACCTCGGCAGTCATCACCCAGACACATCCCCTGGTGTTACTGTATAATGTCCCTTTCCCAGCAGTCACCTCTCCAGTCATCACCCAGACACATCCCCTGGTGTTACTGTATAATGTCCCATTCCCAGCAGTCACCTCTGCAGTCATCACCCAGACACATCCCCTGGTGTTACTGTATAATGTCCCTTTCCCAGCAGTCACCTCTCCAGTCATCACCCAGACACATCCCCTGGTGTTACTGTATAATGTCCCATTCCCAGCAGTCACCTCTCCAGTCATCACCCAGACACAGCCCCTGGTGTTACTGTATAATGTCCCATTCCCAGCAGTCACCTCTCCAGTCATCACCCAGACACAGCCCCTGGTGTTACTGTATAATGTCCCATTCCCAGCAGTCACCTCTCCAGTCACCACCCAGACACAGCCCCTGGTGTTACTGTATAATGTCCCATTCCCAGCAGTCACCTCTCCAGTCACCACCCAGACACATCCCCTGGTGTTACTGTATAATGTCCCTTTGCCAGCAGTCACCTCTCCAGTCATCACCCAGACACATCCCCTGGTGTTACTGTATAATATCCCATTCCCAGCAGTCACCTCTCCAGTCATCACCCAGACACATCCCCTGGTGTTACTGTATAATTTCCCATTCCCAGCAGTCACCTCTCCAGTCATCACCCAGACACAGCCCCTGGTGTTACTGTATAATGTCCCATTCCCAGCAGTCACCTCTCCAGTCATCACCCAGACACATCCCCTGGTGTTACTGTACAATGTCCCATTCCCAGCAGTCAACTCTCCAGTCATCACCCAGACACATCCCCTGGTGTTACTGTATAATGCCCCATTCCCAGCAGTCACCTCTCCAGTCATCACCCAGACACACCCCCGGTGTTACTGTATAATGTCCCATTCCCAGCAGTCACCTCTCCAGTCACCACCCAGGCACATCCCCTGGTGTTACTGTATAATGGGCCTGATTCAGACCCACTCGCGAGCGGCTGTCCGCTCGCAAGTGGGTCGATGTTCTGGACTGAGCATGCGCACGACGGAGGGAGCTCCGTCGTGCGCATGCGCCAGACACGACGAGCGAAGGAAAGTCCTTCGCTCGTTGTGTCCGATCAAAGGGGGCGTGCTGTCAATGTTGATTGACAGCACGCCCCCTTTGGTAGGCGTGCTGGGGGCGTGCCTCCCTGACGGGGGCGTTCCCACGGGAACGCCTCCCGTCAGAAGCCGGCCCACTGACATCACTAGTGATGTCAGTGGGAGTGACTTTGGCTCTGATAGAGCCAAAATCACTCCGGAGCTTGCGGTTGAAAACCTCAACCGCAGGATCCGACTCACAAATTCGATGGTCTCGACCATCGCGGCCATCAAAATGCACGCTCGTATAGCCTGTGGGTGGTGACCCACAGCTATACGAGCGTCCAGAAGGACGCTCCATTTTCATGGAGGCCGGCCCTCATTCAGAGCGTGCGCTCTGCTCAGAGCGTACGGCTCTGAATGAGGGCCAATGTCCCATGCCCAGCAGTCACCTCTCCAGTCATCACCCAGACACATCCCCTGGTGTTACTGTATAATGTCCCATTCCCAGCAGTCACCTCTCCAGTCATCACCCAGACACATCCCCTGGTGTTACTGTATAATGTCCCATTCCCAGCAGTCACCTCTCCAGTCATCACCCAGACACAGCCCCTGGTGTTACTGTATAATGTCCCATTCCCAGCAGTCACCTCTCCAGTCAGCAGCTGAATGATCTTGTTGGTGAGTTCCAGGATCTTCTGGTCATTGTCTCTCTCATGTATCAGTGAGTGAGGTGGAGGCACCGTGATGGGGCTCTGGGTCCTGCTCCATACTCCTAACACATGGGGATGGCTGCTGGGGGTCACACATCCACTATACTTCTCCTGCACCACTGTGTATTTCTACATAAAGAAGGAAGAAGGTCTTATTGATAACAGTCAAGTCACTTGTACACAATAAAACATATTAAGAGATATCTATCTATCTTTAGAATATACAATAAATAATTTTTGGCATCAGATAAGAAGATATACAGAATTTTATTTTTATAAACTATGTTCCATTTACTCCTGAGTGGGCGATATTAGGGGTTTTCGATCCAGACCAGCGTATGACCTTAGATAGTAAGAAATTACTGTTGATTATGAGCGCGGCAGGTAGGAAAACCATACTGCAGGGTTGGTTGGATAGCTCACCCCCCCAATGGTCCCTATTCATGACAAAATTGTATTTTATTTTTAAAATGGATTGGGTAGAGACTTTGACACAAAAAGAAAAAAAGGTGGAACGTTTCTTTTCACTATGGGAAATATACATAGACACACTCCCAGTTACTATAAGGAAACAAATACACCCCAGTTTGAGGAATACCACATGGTATCTCACAAGACTGGCGGTAGGTGATCCTCCTATTAATATCATTTAGAAAGATTTGGTTTGCTCTCTCTCCGGCTCAATAAATTTGTAATGGTTTATCAAAATAGAAATATAAATGTAAAGGACAAAATTGAAGACTTGTTTATAAATGTGAAAGTTGTACTTCACAAAATGATCAATGTGATTTTATGTTGGATGTTGTAATACATATTGTCTCAATAAAAATTTATTGAAAAAAAAAAAAAAAAAGAATATACAAGAAATATCTTTTTCACCCTGACGTGGTGGATGGGCTCACAAGTTTGGCCAACAAAGAACCTCCATTATACTCCATGTTATTTGCAGAGTTTATTATAACTGTTTTAGTACTTAAGAGTGCGCATCTTCTTTTTCCTGCATGGCACTGCAAGTCTATGGGCGGTATACAGTTAGCCCCGAACATTCTACGGATGCTCATGGATTCCCCGGGGCTATCCAATTAGCCCCGGAGTCTGGCCCAACGCTGACACTTGTCAGAGATTTTTTTTTCGGGGCCTGATGTGTCCTGAAAAATTATCCCTGAAAAGTGCAATTTTTTCACCAGCACAATTGCGAAAACACATAGGTCCGTAATCTTATCAAGGATTTTATGTGTTTTCGGGTGAATTATCCTATTTGCTCACCCGAAACAAAGAGGATAAAATGAAAAAAAAACAAAAACGGGGATTCTAGGGAAAAATCCCCATTTTTTTGCCCCTGAAGAAAAAAAATAAGGGCTAATTGGATACCGCCCTAAGCATGGCAGCACCTCTGATGTTTAAAATTAGGGTGTGATGTCCAGCCTTTCCCTTTTTTCCCTGTATTTTTGAATATAATGAACACTTGAAGGTAGAGACTCCTTCTGCTTGGTACCAGCACCTCTCCTTCTGCCCTTAGGTGTTTTTAATCAGCACAGGTTCCTGCATTGCTGTCTACATATTAGGGGTCACGTTTATGGTAAGACCTTGATAAATTAACATAATATGTTAGTATTAGTAATATTAGGGACCCATACGATGGGGAGCACCTTGATGAGCTCACGTTTGGCCAAATATGTGCTAAGAACCTTAATTGTACTTCATGCTATTTGCAGAGTTTATTATATAGATTGACTATCTGTGTTCCTAGTGATTAGAGGGGATGATTTTGAGTTGGAGGGATCTCTGGGCCTGATTCAGAGCCGGACGCTCTCACCAGAGCGCTCGCTCTGAATCAGGGCCGGGCTACCTAAAATTGGAGCGGTCTCTTGGACGCTCGCATAGCTGTGGGTTACCACCCACAGCTTATGCGAGAGTCCATGATGATGGTCGCGATGGTCAAGACCATCGCGACCATCGGGCTTGCGACGAGACCCTGCGGTAGGGTCTCGTTGCTGCAAGCCCTGGAGTGATTTTGGCTCTATCAGAGCCCAAATCACTCCCACTGACATCACTAGTGATGTCAGTGGAGCCGGACCAAGACGGTAGGCGTTCCCATGGGAACGCCTCCGTCTGGCAGCCATGCCCCCGGCACGCCCACCAAAGGGGGCGTGCTGTCACTCACCATCGACAGCACGCCCCCTTTGGTGCGAGACCCCGAGCGACGGCTTCCCTGTCGCTCGCCGGGTCTCGCTCATGCACACGACGTAGCAGCCTCCGTCTTGCGCATGCGCATTTGGGTACCATCGACCCGCTTGCGAGCGTCCTGCGCTCGCGAGCGGGTCTGAATGAGACCCTCTATTCATAGACACACAACAACACTAGAATACATAATAAGAGGTATCTATTTAAACGCGACTGACCAGGTCCATCAAGCTCTCGTTTCTGTGCACCAGGCTGCCATGTTTGGAGTAAGGTGTTTCTTTAACTAAACCAGCAAAAAGTGGCTGGCAGCTTGCCAGACTTGCATAGCGCAAATGCACTGTTTGAACTGATGCCCAGTTGGCAGCAAAAGGAGCAGAAATGATTCAAAAGAAAAGTGCATCTGCTCTCACGCAGCGAGCCCAGAGCCTGATTCAGACCCGCTTGCTAGACTGCATTCGCTCGTAGCTGCCGTTGTTTCGCAGTGCGCGTGCGCAAACTAGTCAATGCAATTGGGAAGCGTTCGCTCGCTGGGCATAGCCAGCTCGCTAGAATGAGTGACAAGACAAGCTGTTTATGGGAGGTGACAGGGGATGGTAGATGAAAACAGAGTTGTGGTGGTGCGAACGCAGGCGTGCCTGAGCGTCTTAACGCCATTTCTGAGGCGTGTATAATTATTACCAAGCGTCATAGTACACGTCACTTGGTTGAATTTCACAATGAAGCACTCGTAGTGCTTGCGGTAGGGTATGGTCAACCACAAGTGCTGCGATCGCTTTCGATGGTACTCGATGATATCGATGGTTGCATACACTTCCTGGAGATGACGTGCATAAGTGGGCGTCTTGAGACAGACTAGTGGGCATCTACATCTACCCTGCGATCACACGCCAAGACATAGTGGGCTGTGCAATTGCGGGATTTGCACACTTTGGCTGCGTGCGAACGTATCTAGTGAGCAGGTCTGAATCGAGCCCCCAGTTTATTATCTTAGAAGACATGACCTTACTGTATTTGGCCTGTGTGAGAACGCCCTCTTCCCACCCCCATTACTTCTCTTTGGTCGTAAGGTCAGATGCAATCAAGATGCAAAATGCATGAAAGACTGCATGAGCGAACACTACGCAAACCGGCAAGTGGAAGATCAGATCTATTCTGCACAATTTTACCTTCATGGTTCATTTCTGGGCAGCAAGGTTAGTGTAATGGTTAGCATTACTGCCTCACAGCACTGAGGTCTTGGGCTCGATTCCCATCAAGAACCTAGCTGTGTGGCGTTTGCATGTTCTCTCTGTCTTTGCGTTGGTTTCCCCCGGGTACTCCGGTTTCCTCCCACACTCCAAAAACATACTGGTAGGTTAACTGGATTGTGGCAAAAAAATTAACCCTAGTATGACGCTGTGTAATACGGAATATTGAATTTAAGTTCTACTGGGGCAGGGACTGATGTGAATGACCAAATATTCTCCTTAAAGTGCTGCGCAATAGGTGTGCACTATATAAATAACTTGTAATAAATAATAAATAGGTGAAAATGTGGTTGTGTTGTCGTGTGTAAGAAAATAGTGATGTCACTGTGACGCTCCCAGAAGCCCTCACCTTTCCAGTCAGCAGATAGATGATCTCCAGGGTGAGATGTAATATCCTCTCAGTCATGTGACTCCTGTCCCTGTCCATCCTGAGGACCCTGAGAATGGGCTCTGGTGTTGGAGGGAGGAGCTGACCTTGAGGTGACTTGTTGCAGACAAATATAATGCATTGAGAAGGGGGTGAAATATAATAACTAAGGTATGGTAATTGTAGTAGAAGCAACGAAGAGTCCTGGGGAAATAGGGCTGACACCTAGGAACAGGAACAGTACATTACTGTAGATGGGTGACTAAGGGCAATTTTACTGTATACAGATAATCTTCGTTCTAGCACAACCCGTGCAGTTCCTCTTTCCTGCCTGGGGCGTCGCTCTCTGCTCTGGTGCTTCTAGCACCCTCAGCTGATGCAACAAACTGCTGAGCTACAGACCAGAGAGTGCTAGAAGCACCAGAGCAGATAGTGATACCCCAGGCAGGAAAGAGGAACTGCACGGGTTGTGACAGGTGCTGGGTGCTAGAATAAAAACGATACAGATGTACAAGTCTTGCATATCAAATTAATCAGCGCAGTCATCCGATTGCGATTAAGACGTCGGACGCTCAGCTGATTATTGCATTCAGCGTCCTCTTACTATCTCCAACCTGATCAGCTATAGAGACTTTTTTCTTACAGGCCAGTGCGCTGCCTTCTCCTACCAACAGAACCACTGATTGGCCATTATTTGCAGTTGTTGTCTTGACTTTCATCCTCTGTCTCTTCGCTGTTAGTCAGTGACTTACCTCAGTGGCAAAAATCCAAGATAAGTATATATAGGGGGGTATTCAATTAGGGAGCGAAAAGTCAGTGCAGGACTTTTCACTCCACATCGGAGCTTTTCTGGAGATAAAGTATCGGGTGCGTGCTCGCATTATTTAATTTAATTTATGTATTTAATTTAAAAGTTGCAAAAACGGGACCCGGCGAATTTGGATCTCTAAAAAAAAAACACGGGAACTTTTGGGAAATGTGCTTGGGACCCCCCTAAAGAGGTCCGGACATGGGGGATCACTATGGGTACCCCCATTTTTACCTGCTGAAGGAAGTCGGGGTTTGTAATAACCACGGCAGGTGCAAATTTGCGGCTATGAAGAAGTGAAGAATAGCACTTAGATTTTTTTTTTTTTTTAAATAGCTATTGCTATCAAATTTGGGATACTAGAAAATGGGGGTAAGCATTTTTTTAAGACCCAAAAGTGATTTTTAAAATTTCTGCAAAAATGCACCTTCTGCTACTCCAGCAATGTAGAAAACACCTGCTGCATACTTGGGAAGCCCTCTGAATTTTTGGCTATTTTAGAAGCGTGCTCCATATTTTTTTTTTACCCCCAAAATAAAAGTGTTTTTTTTTTTGGGTGTCCCGATTTTTTTAAACTTTTTTTTTACATTTCCAGGGGTGCAGGCTATTTTTTTTTAAGCCTGCACCCCTAAACCCCAATTCTGCACTTTTTTCGCCACCTATTTCAGTAGTGAAAAGTTATCCCTGTTTTTTTTCCAAAGTCTTATCAAACCTGCAAAAAGTTTTTGAAATTGAATACGGGGATAATTGAAATAGGCGAAAATGACGTCATTTCGCTCCAAATTGAATATGGCCCATAAAGAAATAAAGTCAGCAGAAGGCGACTCCAAGACAGATACTATGGGGTAAATTTACTAAGATGGGAGTTCTATTTAAGAAGTGATGCTGCCAGCTAAAATCACTAGACTAGTTAAACAATGGATGTTACTACCTCTGTCTCTTTTGGGACGTATATAGCGGTAATAAAAAGCGTACTTTTCCCGAAATTAACATACCCACTCCAAATGCTTCCCATTTTCCTTTCCCCATCTGATACCAAGATCTGTACAAACATATTTCAGTCTTTTCTTTGGAAAAACAAAAAAACCTAGAATTGCCAGAGCTAGATTAATTTTACCAAAAGCTAAGGGAGGATTGGGGTTGCCAGATATAAAGACTTTCTGCCAGGCAGCATCATTTCGTTATATATCAGATTGGTGTTTGGGACTTGCTCATTTCACAAACCCACAAATAGAAAACGCTTTATTTTATCCTTACTCTATAGTAGCGACTCTACATATGCCACGCTCAAAAATACCAGCTGGCATTTTGCATAATTTTTTATTTAAAGATACTTACAAAGCATGGATAGCTATTCATAAGAAATTGAAATCTGACCCTACATTTACTAACTACCTTACAATATGGGGCAATCCTGTCTTCCCACTCTCGCTAACTATTTCCCATTATACCACATGGAAACAGAAGGGTATAGCGAAAATTAGAGATGTATTCGATCCGGGGGGACGATTTTATTCATTCTTAGAGCTTCACGAAAAATACAATATTTCACATTCGCAATTTTTTCTTTATCTACAGGTCAGACATTTTGTTTTTAGTAATTACCTTCTGGTGCCAAATCTTTACCTATGTCAGATTGTACATTACGCGCTCTATTTACACTCTGTTCATCCATTAAATTCAAACTACGTTTCATATATAATGATTTATTTACTTCTACCAGTTTATGGACCGGAGTATGGAAAGCTTGGTTGACGGATTTCCCCGGACTTTGACTCTTCTGATGTTATACTGTCCACAATGCCGCGCATTATGAGTTCTCTTGTTTCTTCTAAATTACAAGAGGTACATTTTAAATTTATGAACAGAGCTTATATATCACAGGCACAGAGACTCTATTTTTCATATACGTCTCTGACAATTGCCCAAAATGTCATGCCTCTTCTGCAACATTTATACATAATGTGTGGCAATGCTCTAAGGTCAAAAAGTTTTGGCGTAAGCTTCATAATTTTATTGTGGATGTGACTAAACTTAATTTACCTTTTTCTTGGGCTCCATTTTTACTAGTAGACTTTACATTCTGGATTCAGACATCCTTGCCTAAAGAATATATCCCTTTTTTGTCTCTACTGATTACAATAGCTAGAAAGGCTATATTGCAAAACTGGCTACCTCCGAACCCACTATCGATTAGTATGGTGAGAACTGAACTACTTTCTATCCTATATTTTGAGAGAAGGAGGGCTTTAATTGATATAGAAAAAGGGATTGCATCTTTTCATAAGAAATGGGAGTTATATTTGGACTATCTCCCTCCGGAAAATGTGACATATATAATGAAAATATTTGAAAACACTTTGTGGTCATTGATGCGAAATCTTACATAGATAAGTGTATTGTATTATGATATTCAAGCTCTGGTTTTTTTTTTACACTTGTGAAAGAGTACTGCATTATACCAATCAAAGAGCAACTTTATTTTGTTTTCCCCCTTATTCTTTTACTCTATTTTATTTTGTTGATATATATATATAATTAAAAAGATGGTATTGGATCTATATTTTCAAAAAATTGTACTGTTTGTTACGGTTTTATCATAATTTTTGAATATATTTTATTGTATTCTCTGTTTTGTATTTTCAAACTTGAGATTGACTGTATTATTTTTGTATGTTCTGTACATAATTAACTTCTGTTTTATTTGTTCTTACAATACTAATAAAAATTGTTTTTCAAAAAAAAAGAAGTGATGCTGCCAGTAGCAACCAATCAGATTCTACTTCTCATTTATCTAGCACCTTCTAGAAGATAATACCTGGAATCTGATTGGTTGTTATGGGCAACATTACTTCTTAATAGAACTCCCATCTTAGTAAATGTACCCCAATATATTTATATATACAAACACAAAGTGACTTTATTATGGTTTACAAATGAATGACAACATTTATAATCATCTGTACTCCATATTGGATGTACATGAGTTTAATATGAAGGATGAGAATCAAATGATGGCAATGCCATACAGTATGAATTGAAGTAAAAAAGTCAAATAAAATCTCTATGCAGTATAATGTGGGTTGGTATAAATTACACGAATAAAACCAGGTCCATAAAATGTGGCTGTAATGTGAATCACTGGAGTAAAATCTTCACAACTCCATGAAATGTACATTATTATAACTTAATAAAATCTCTTTTTTGTGTAAAGGGATTCAATGTAAGAGACAGGATAAATACTATCTATAATGTGCATAATATAGATGTAATGTGAGTGACAGGAATAAATGCCATCTATACTCCGCATAATGCAGATGTAATGTGAGTGACAGGAATAAATGCCATCTATACTCCGCATAATGCAGATGTAATGTGAGTGACAGGATAAATACCATCTATAATGTGCATAATGTAGATGTAATGTGAGTGACAGGATAAATACCATCTATACTCCGCATAATGTAGATGTAATGTGAGTGACAGGATAAATACCATCTATAATGTGCATAATGTAGATGTAATGTGAGTGACAGGATAAATACCATCTATAATGTGCATAATGTAGATGTAATGTGAGTGACAGGATAAATACCATCTATAATGTGCATAATGTAGATGTAATGTGAGTGACAGGATAAATACCATCTATACTCTGCATAATGTAGATGTAATGTGAGTGACAGGATAAATACCATCTATACTCTGCATAATGTAAATGTAATGTGAGTGACAGGATAAATACCATCTATGCTCTGCATAATGTAGATGTAATGTAAGAGACAGGAATAAATACCATCTATATTGTGCATAATGTAAATGTAATGTGAGTGACAGGATAAATACCATCTATACTCTGCATAATGTAGATGTAATGTGAGTGACAGGAATAAATACAATCTATACTCTGCATAATGTAGATGTAATGTGAGTGACAGGATAAATACCATCTATACTCTGCATAATGTAGATGTAATGTAAGAGACAGGAATAAATACCATCTATATTGTGCATAATGTACATGTAATGTGAGTGACAGGATAAATACCATCTATACTCTGCATAATGTAGATGTAATGTGAGTGACAGGATAAATACCATCTATACTCTGCATAATGTAGATGTAATGTGAGTGACAGGAATAAATACCATCTATACTCTGCATAATGTAGATGTAATGTGAGTGACAGGAATAAATACCACCTATACTCTGCATAATGTAGATGTAATGTGAGTGACAGGAATAAATACCACCTATACTCTGCATAATGTAGATGTAATGTGAGTGACAGGAATAAATGCCATCTATACTCTGCATAATGTAGATGTAATGTGAGTGACAGGAATAAATGCCATCTATACTCTGCATAATGTAGATGTAATGTAAGAGACAGGATAAATACCATCTATACTCTGCATAATGTAGATGTAATGTGAGTGACAGGATAAATACCACCTATACTCTGCATAATGTAGATGTAATGTGAGTGACAGGATAAATACCATCTATACACGGCATAATGTAGATGTAATGTGAGTGACAGGATAAATACCATCTATACACGGTATAATGTAGATGTAATGTGAGTGACAGGATAAATACCATCTATACACGGCATAATGTAGATGTAATGTGAGTGACATGATAAATACCACCTATACTCCACATAATGTAGATGTAATGTGAGTGACAGGATAAATACCATCTACACTAGGCGGTATGCAGTCAGGAAGCCGACCGCCGGCTTCCCGACTGTGCAATCCCGACAGGGGTCTAATGATAGGCGTCGAAAGACCGACGCCTATAATTATCCCTACGCCGGGAGCCCGACGCCCGGTATACCGAACGAAGGTAAGCCGGGCGGCGGGCGCGTCAGCTGCAAGGAGTGGGGGGGGGAGGGTTAGGTTATTGGCTCCCGGGTAGGATTTGGGGTTAGGCACCCCCCTGGAAAGTTTAGGTTTAAGCCGTGGGGGCCTAACCCCCCCAGTAAGGTTATTGGCTCCTTTAGGGTTAGCCACCCCCCTGGAAAGGTTAGGTTTAAGCTTAGGGGTGCCTAACCCCCCGTAAGTGCCTAAGCCTAACCCCCCCGTTAGGCTTAGGCACTTACGGGGGGGTTAGTCACCTCTAAGGGAGGGTTAGGGGGGAGAGACTTAGGTATAGTTAGCCTACTCACCTGTGGGGATCTTCACTGCTGCCGGTCTTCCGGCATCGGGATTTGAATCGCCGGACATTTTATGAAGCCCGACAGTGTGGGCCCACATATATATAATATGCGGCCCACACTCCTGCCACGATCGGAGCTCAGCTCCGATCGGGCAGTGTTTACTTTAGTTAAAGCTGACAACGCTGGTCTCAGAAGCGATGTAGATGCAATGTCTCTCAGCAGCTCTGACAGGTATTCTCACAGGCTTCGGTCTGCTCATGTCTCACAATCTGCTTCCAGCAGAGTAATATACACAGTCTTTCTTGATGTCCTTCCCTGTCTCCTCCAGGTATAGGCTCTGGCCTCCCCAGCCTGCAGCCCAGCTGCTTCAATGTTTACAGGCCCTGATTCAGAGCCGGATGACCTTTCAGTGCGCTCGCTCAGAATCAGGGCATTTTTTATTTTTGTTTCGGCCTCCTGGCTGCTCGCATAGCTGTGGGTGACCCTTGTGGTAGGGTCTCATTCCCGCAAGCCCCAGTCAGCTTCCGGCTTTAAATAGAGCCGGAAGCTCATCACTGATTATGTCAGTGGTGCCTCCCACAAACGGCAGGCGTTCCTTCGGGAATGCCTCCGTTTGTGTAGCCACCCCCCTGCCTGCCTCCAAAACGGGACATGCTGTCAATCAAAATCGACAGCCGCCCCGCTTTGGTGCGAGACCCGTAGCGACGGAGCGCCCGTCTCTGGCCGGGTCTCGCGCATGCGCGCACTGGAGCCGGCTCCCGCGTGTGCATATGCAGTGAGGGACCATCGACCCACTTGCGAGCGGGTCTGAATCAGGCCCACAGTCTTTACAGTTTTTCGGTCCTCCCTGCCTCCTGCAGGTCTGGACTCAGGACCCTGGCCCTCAATGGCCTCCAGGCACAATGGGCTTACACTCTACAATTATCTGTCAGATATCTGTCCAATCTGTCTGGTGGGAAGGAAAATCTTGTCCGTTTTCTAGTGTTTGGGAGCAAATTTCTATTGTTATTTGCTCCCATATACTGTATTATCAGGTTTGCATTCCAAAAAACCAGACTGGACACATAATTGTATAGTGTAAGCCCAGCATTAGTATTTCTACCCTGTGTGGGCAGAACGCTCCTGCCCCACACAGAATCTGCTGCTCACCAGCGCCATCTCTGGTGATACTGCCACAATATGCAATATAAAGGGGGGATTCAATTCTCCGCAATGAGCCATCAGCATCACTGAAATGCCTGCTATGCACATATCAGCCAGTTACGGAAGTGCCGACTTTGCAAAACTTGCGATGCCAGTGGGTACGATGTGCCAATCCGGAACGGCACATCGCGTCCAACTGAATCCCCCCCAAAGAGAGTTAAGGCCCCTACACACTAGACGACCTGCAAACGATGCAATGTCGTCAACGATTTCCCTTGAACTCCTTGGAGCTCCCGGACAAACGATATCGTGCATACACACTGTGCAAGCTAACAAACGATATGTCGTGCATCGTTTGGTGGTTGAGATCGTTATCTATATAATGTAACCCATGGCTCGACAAATCCCGGGGTCCAGGTCGCCATGGAGACTATATTTTGTTGCCTGGCGACCAGATTTTTCAGGGAGGGAGGATCCAAGGAAGCAGTTCCCCTAGACTGCGGCTGTGCAGGGTATAGACAGGGCGGCAACCCCGGGGCCCCCACTCCTTGTCCCTGACACTTACTATAAAATACCCAGAGTACAGCGTTCAGCTGTGTCAGCTCCGGTCCTTGTCTCCTCCTCGGCGGCTCAGATGTTATTACCTGTTACTGCGGCCGCTGAGGAGCTGTCACAGTACCAGTCTCGCGAGATTTGACTCACATTTCGCCCCCAGTACACACAACCCTGAAAGCCCCGCACACTTTGAGTGTCAGCCGTCTCAGCATTGAAGCCGCACAGGCCCGCAGCGCAGCAGAGTGATGTGTGACAGACTCTGGGCTGGCTGCGCGGTGCACGGGCTCAGTATGTCTCTTCCGCGGCTGGACCCACCTGTCCTCTTTGCGCAGTGAGGACGCAGAGGATACATCGAGGTGGGCACCATCTTGAGCAGCGGAGCAGGCTGGACTGTGTGGGCTGGTTGTGAATCTGACGGTGATAAATGCAGCCTTCTCCTGCCTGTCACTTTTTCTGCAGACTGCTGTGAATCATTGTGGAGCATATGATTAAGGGTCTGGGGGATGGGAGCTCTGAGGGGCATTGAAGGGGCTTGTGTTGTGGTCTATATAAGGTTTCAGATATTTTAGTTAAGGCGATGGTCTGGCTCCTAAACTTTTAAGCTGGCTCCTAGATTTTAGAAAAATTTGTCGAGCCCTGATGTAACCATATCGTCTGGTCGTTTAGTAGAGCGTACACATAACGATCTGCGGTGCATCGTTAACGAGATTGCCAGATATGAGGATGCATCTGACGGCAACGTTCTCGTTCGTAGTTCCAATGTGTTGAAATCGGCCAAATCGTGTAAAAAATCCTCTAGTGTGTAGTTAGACCTTTAGGCTGTAGTTAGACTGTGATTTTCAAAGGAACAGAAATGTTATCTATGTTAGATGTCATTTATATGTGAGAAGCCAGATCCTTTGCTCTCTATACTGTACATATGCTTATTAGTGATGGTTCTTAGTATTTGCTCTGTAAGTTAATTTTATCATATACTATGCATTGGTCTTTTCACAACGTAGGCTTAAATTTAAACTGTGCTATTTATGTCAATATTTATTTATAATGTTGCATTGTAGGTCAGGGGCAGCTACATTAAAACATCACCTATACTTTACTTTTAATGAAGAGACTTCTGATCATTTAACATTCGCAGCATCTGAATTGAATAACCACCAGTGGGAAATAATAGATAAATAAATATATATGTTACGGTATGCAATCGGGAAGCCGACTGCCTAAATACCGGCAGCCGGCTTCCCGACTGTCATATCCCGGCAAGGGTGAAATGCCGGGCATCTAGATGTAGACGCCCGGCATTTCCCCGACGCAGGGAGACCGCCACCCGGTATCCCGATCGTAGGGATGCCGGGCGCCGCGAGCGGACACCCGCAGGGGGGGGGGGGGGGGAGGGTTAGGTTTAGGGCTCCCGGGGGGGACTTAGGGTTAGGCACCCCCACGGGAGGGTTAAGGTTAGGCTAGGGGGAGGGAGGGTTAGGGTTAGGCACCCCCCCGGGGGACTTAGGTTTAGGCAGCGGGGAAGGGGGTGGTTAGGGTTAGGCACTTAGAGGGGGGATTAGGGTTAGGCACTTGGGGGGGAGGTTAGGGTTAGGCACCCCTAAGGAGGGTTAGGGTTAGGGGGGTTAGGTTAGACAATACTTAGCTATCCACGATCGGGATTTCCAGGGCTGTCGGGCTTCCGCTGCCGGGATCTCTGCTGATGTCGGGCCGCTGCTGCCGGGAATCGAACCATGCGGCCGCGGGGTGTTACATACCAATTCCATATATATATATATATATATATATATATATATATATATATATATATATATATATATATATATATATATATAGATGTTATTTCATTTTTTTAGATTTCTCATGTTCTATTTGATGCTGAATGATTAACAAATGTACAGAGTGCTTGTGACAGAGCCCATTGTGGTCAGGCCAGCATTCTAGGCTTTCCAAGCTTCTGTGTGTTATTATAGTGCCTTGCTAGTACTAAGTACTAATGTCTATTATTAATATGCAGGTACAGAGACAGGTCAACATTTTTGTTTCATTGATTCTTAAATGTAGTAATTTCTTTGTAGATATTTTAGTCCTGAAAGTAAAAACCTGGAGAAGAGCGACAGGGTGTAATATAGATGTGTGTCAGTCAGTAGTATAATCAGCACTTACCGGGAGCAGCAGCAGCTAGTTCACACCCCCTTTTTTACCTTTACTAACCGGCCGGAACTGGAAATTGCTTTTAGAAGTGTACTTCCTGGTTATGCGATCCAAAGCCCTGTTTTGCGTTGCATGCAACTTCCGGGTTTTGCGTTCCACCTACCTCCGGGATCTGCGGACTCCCCACTTAGCATTTTGAATCAGAATGGATGCAGCCAGCGCTGGGGAAGGGAGAACCAGGGACCCACAGTAAGGGATACATTAAAGGATTGATGCAACACGAAACCCAATTTTTGCTTCCTCCGGTGTAATATTACGGTGCAAGAAGATGCTGCCGGTAAGAGCTGCCATTATATATGTTATTCTTTCTATACTTCAGATGTAAAAATAATGATATTTATTAATATTTTTTTAAAATCACTTCTGTCTTTTGAATAAGATTCATTATAGCGATACATTCAGTCTTGACCAGAAGGTATTTTGGGGTCCTTCATGGTTGGGTAAGGAGGAGGATTTAGAATTTTCTTGGGGAGGTTTTAGGTTCCCAAGGTCTGCAACACTGTGCTTCACCATTCAGCGCTGGTCATTGGTTACCACCAGATGCACCAAAGCTCTCCTCTGAGGGTTAGGACTAGACTATACAGCGCAGATGGACCTGTGACGTCACACCCACGTGACCCTGCCTGGAACGGGTGGGGGGGGGGGATGCTAACGTGGGACCAAAAGTGTCCCCTCGCGGGCTCGCTGCGCTCGCCACGCTTCGGGCGCGGTGGTTCGCCGCTGCGCTCGACACAAATATTTATTCCCCCTCTATGCCCTAGTGGATGGTAACGCAGGAGCAGTCACGTGGTGGATACGTCACAGAGGTCCTTTCTCCAACTAGGAAATAGCAGCAACCCTCCTCTCAGTGCTGAATGGTCATGACCTTTCTCAGCACACTGGTAAGAAAGGACTCATCAAGCTTTTCAGGATTAAGAAGAAAAAATCTTACGGCATTCAGGATTTTCCATCACCATGCATATTTGACGTGACCCTTTGCTGGGGGGATTGCCTGAATGTTTATGGAAATGTAAGGAAGAATGCGGGCGATGTTGCTCCAGCTGGAAATGGAGAGATGCGCCCTTTTTTCAAACCAAGATCGTCCGCTGCCCATTTCACTTCGATTGGGATGCCGGGCACCGGTCTCCCGGCGTCAGTAAAATGACAGGCATCTAGACTGAGACGCCTGTCATTTAACCCTCACTGGGATAAAGCAGTCAGGATTACGTCCGCCGGCTTCCCGACTCATACCGGGAGCTTTCCTGTTGTATTATTGCAGTTCAGTGTGCAGGGGGCTGAATCTGAAAAAATATCTTGCAATATTCAATGGCAAAACAAAATTTGGGGTTTGCCTGAAACGAGCCTGATGATGTAGGGCGTCTGTTCACCCCACTGCTAAGCTTTCCATTGGTGAGCACAGAGAGTCTCTCGTTTATGTGGCCCGGGAGTGGGACAGTCTTATTTCTGTAGATCTTGCTACCATGATTGCCATATTAAAGAAGAATGTCCTAATGGTAGGCTATGCAGGAATTGTGTTTTTGTTGGCCATCAAGCTGGATGGTGCCCAAAGACCCAAAATGCTACATGTGGATGAATGAAGAATGATATAAAAACTGTGAGATCCCATCTAACTCCTCATTGCCAGTGCCTCCATTGGCGAGTATACTGAGAGCACTCTTGACCTGGCTGGCACTGCTTACATTGAGTCAAATATTACAGAGACCTCATTGCCAGCAGTTAATGATCAGGGCTTTACAGAGACCTTGGCAAGACTGCTAAATGACTGGTGCCAGTATTGTAAAAAAGCCCAATATTGGTCGTTCAGACCAACTGGTAGTGAATCCATTTTTTTGCGTGTTTGGGAACATAGTGATAGTGGGTCTTTCAGGTCCAGTGTCTCTACTTTCAGCATTTTCACAACTAGAAAGATGACTCAAATCTCTAATTATAAAGCAGTGATAACCCCTTTTCCGTCTGTTTGAGATGAAAGAAGGGATTGTCACTGCTTTGTCCAATTCATGAGATGGGACACCACATAATTGATCATGTTCCCATAGTACACTGAAGTGGCAAAATTCATGGGATAGCAGTATGTAAATGTAATGGTAGGTGGCGTCATTGTTCTGTGATGTCTTGGAAATGTCCAGACCTGCATAAATTGTAATCTAACATCCCGTGAGTCAGTTTGAACACAGACTAGGCTGCTCACGGCAACGCAACGTGAATGATCAAAGTTCAAATGGGGCATGATATTGGGAGCCCGACGAATGGGACATTGCATTTCCGAAGTTTTGCAGACATTCAACAACTTGATCTACAGTATCACATGTTTACCAGAAATACCTCATGGAAGGCATTACCAACTACCATGGACAGCGCAGTGGCAGATCATGGGTGCTTGATGATCGTGACCAGCGGCATTTGGCCAGAATTGTCTGTGGTAACAGACAATCGACACTGGCTCAAATCACATACACATTCATTGCAGGAGGTACCAGACACATATCCAGCCGTTCAGTGCAGCATTCTTTAGCTTCCATGGGATATGGGCGTAGAAGACCCACCAGAGTGCCCCTGCTAACACTACAACATGGACACAACGCCTCACTTGGGATCGTGATGTCGCTAATTGGACCCTGGAGAACTGACATGGTGGTGTGGTCTGATGAGTCAAGGTTCCATGTGGCGTGGTCCGATGAGTCAAGGTTCCAATTGTTTCGGGCAGATGGTAGAGTTTGGGTGTGGTGCAGACCCCATAAGGTCGTGGACCCCAGTTGTCAACAAGGCACTGTGCAGGTTGGTGGTGGTTTCATAATGTTGTGGGGCATAATGTTGTGGGGTGTGTTCTCATGGCATGGTTTTGGTCCGCTGGTCCTCTTGAACACGTCATTGATGGGTAACTGCTACGTTGCATTGCTTGATGACCATTTGCAGCCCTTCATGGACTTCATGTACCCCTGCAACGATGGAATTATGCACTGTGTCATTGGTCCCAAGTTGTCCAGGATTGGTTTGAGGAGCATTCTGGAGAGTTCTGACGAATGGTGTGGCCACCATGTTCACCCAACATGAACCCAATCGAGCATTTATGGGACTGTGGTGGAGAGGTCCATTCCCATTCAAGATCCTGCACCTACAAATATCAGGGAGCAGTGGGAAGCTATCTAGATAGCATGGGTCTTCTGTTCACTTGTGGAATCAATGGCACGTTGAGTTGCTGCACTTTACCAAGTTAGAGGGGGTCCTACACAATACAAGGCATCTATCCCATGACTTTTGTCACTTCAGTGTATGTTATCGGGATTAAAATCTGTGTGCAATTTTTTTAAACTTTTGAAGCAAACATAACATTCTTACTTATTATTGGAGTTAAAAGGATAGGGGGTGGATGGACCCCCTAATTGTAATCATAATAAGAGGTGCTATCATGCTGAGACTTTTTGTTCCATACAGAAAATAAAATTGCAGGTGCACACTCTAAGCACTAAGAATACTAATAATCAAAACAACTATAATAAACTCTAATACAGTACACATAAAGTTCTTATCAAGTTTTCAGTGGGCCCTTATCAGCTCGCGTATACGCCCAGTATCTGGCTGTGGGGAAATGTTTACTGCAAATGTGTGGGCTTTACAGCCTGGAAATGCAGAGATAAATGTTAAAATATCACTCTCACACAGCCCAGAAAGCATTATGCTCCAGCTGAAGCTACTTATACCCCTTATAGACATAATATACCGGCATCACATAAAATACCCGGAACCAGGACACTAAGCACAGGGTGAAGTCGGGGTTACCCCTTTTACACCTGGGCGACGACCTGAGTTATTCCCGGGTCATCACTCTTCACACCGGACCCGGGTCTTTCATTGATCCAGGTCTTCCGGCATTCACTGGGCGCTTGTAGATGATGCAATCTCCAAGCACTACTGACCCTGGCCAATTAATTTCTTAATTTCAATTCAAGTCCTGGGAAAAACCCTGATAGCGACCAGGATTGTGCATCCGGGACTGTCAACCCAGGTTGGACGTGTCAGACATACGCCAGACCCGGGTCGATTTGCGTTCACATGCATAAATCCAGGTTTTTGGCTTGTATATGAAAGTGGTAACAGTGGAGTGGTGGCAAACTGCACCATCTTGAAAAAGCAGTAGAAATTATTGTATTGCAGTGGTAACTCGTGCAGTAAGCAGTGGTACAAATTGCTAGTTACTTCTCTTTCTTGGAGAAGCTACATAATTAGAGCCCTCAATTTGGGAGAAACAGTTATTATCTCGATGTGAGCTGATACAAACTGCTATAAGGAATAGAACTGTATGACAAATACTTTCTCCCACACGGGCGGTTGCCCTGATATCACATTCCCAGGCTAGCAGGGCTACAATTGTGAGGGCGGAAATATGACATCTGGGGAAAACTTTTAAAGAGGACAAGTATCATTTTAGTAGGCTGAAGGGTGAAAGTGATTGATCTCAAAGTTAATATGTTAAAAAGTATAATTCCTGATTTTCCCCTTATGGCTGCTCTGTGTGTATGTAATATAGGTGAACCACTGTTCACCTATTGGGGTGTAACTATAAGTTAGGGCTGGATAACTTGCTGGTAGTGAAAACAATTAAATATGTTTTAAGCAATTGCATGTGCGATATTCACATCACAAGTGCTTGAAATGTAAGATTGGTGTTGAGTATGGGAATGGTGTATGGAACTTGAATGGACGTTTGATTCGATAAGAAAGGATTACAATTTTTTCTTTTAATATTGTTTGAAGCACAGAATGAAACGGGGGATTGGATAAAAGAGGAACCCATGTGTTTCAGGAAGAATGGGTATAGCATGGACACACATAAGAGGAGAAATGAGTGTGTTTCAGGAAGAATGGGGATAGCATGGACACACATAAGAGGAGAAATAAGTGTGTTTCAGGAAGAATGGGATAGCATGGACACACAAGAGGAGAAATGAGTGTGTTTCAGGAAGAATGGGATAGCATGGACACACATAAGAGGAGAAATGAGTGTGTTTCAGGAAGAATGGGATAGCATGGACACACATAAGAGGAGAAATGCGTGTGTTTCAGGAAGAATGGGATAGCATGGACACACATAAGAGGAGAAATGAGTGTGTTTCAGGAAGAATGGGATAGCATGGACACACATAAGAGGAGAAATGAGTGTGTTTCAGGAAGAATGGGTATAGCATGGACACACATAAGAGGAGAAATGAGTGTGTTTCAGGAAGAATGGGGATAGCATGGACACACAAGAGGAGAAATGCGTGTGTCAGGAAGAATGGGATAGCATGGACACACAAGAGGAGAAATGAGTGTGTTTCAGGAAGAATGGGATAGCATGGACACACAAGAGGAGAAATGAGTGTGTTTCAGGAAGAATGGGATAGCATGGACACACATAAGAGGAGAAATGAGTGTGTTTCAGGAAGAATGGGATAGCATGGACACACATAAGAGGAGAAATGAGTGTGTTTCAGGAAGAATGGGGATAGCATGGACACACATAAGAGGAGAAATGCGTGTGTCAGGAAGAATGGGGATAGCATGGACACACAAGAGGAGAAATGCGTGTGTCAGGAAGAATGGGATAGTATGGACACACAAGAGGAGAAATGAGTGTGTTTCAGGAAGAATGGGATAGCATGGACACACAAGAGGAGAAATGAGTGTGTTTCAGGAAGAATGGGATAGCATGGACACACATAAGAGGAGAAATGAGTGTGTTTCAGGAAGAATGGGATAGCATGGACACACATAAGAGGAGAAATGCTTGTGTTTCAGGAAGAATGGGGATAGCATGGACACACATAAGAGATGAAATGCTGGTGTGTCAGGAAGAATGGGATAGCATGGCCATACAAGAGGAGAAATGCATGTGTTTCAGAAAGAATGGGATAGCATGGACACACAAGAGGAGAAATGCATGTGTTTCAGGAAGAATGGGGATAGCATGGACACACATAAGAGGAGAAATGTGTGTTTCAGGATGAGTGGGATAGCATGGCCACACATAAGAGGAGAAATGCTTGTGTTTCAGGAAGAATGGGATAGCATGGCCATACAAGAGGAGAAATGCGTGTGTTTCAGGAAGAATGGGGATAGCATGTCCACACAGGAGGAGAAATGCATGTGTTTCAGGAAGAATGGGATAGCATGGCCACACATAAAAGGAGAAATGCGGGTGTGTCAGGAAGAATGGGATAGCATGGACACAAGAGGAGAAATGCGTGTGTGTAAGGAAGAATGGGATAGCATGGACACACATAAGAGGAGAAATGAGTGTGTTTCAGGAAGAATGGGATAGCATGGACACACATAAGAGGAGAAATGAGTGTGTTTCAGGAAGAATGAGATAGCATGGACACGCATAAGAGGAGAAATGAGTGTGTTTCAGGAAGAATGGGATAGCATGGACACGCATAAGAGGAGAAATGAGTGTGTTTCAGGAAGAATGGGGATAGCATGGACACACATAAGAGGAGAAATGCATGTGTCAGGAAGAATGGGATAGCATGGACACACATAAGAGGAGAAATGCTTGTGTTTCAGGAAGAATGGGATAGCATGGACACACATAAGAGGAGAAATGAGTGTGTTTCAGGAAGAATGGGGATAGCATGGACACACATAAGAGATGAAATGCTGGTGTGTCAGGAAGAATGGGATAGCATGGCCATACAAGAGGAGAAATGCGTGTGTTTCAGGAAGAATGGGATAGCATGGACATACAGGAGGAGAAATGTGTGTTTCAGGAAGAATGGGATAGCATGGACACACATAAGAGGAGAAATGAGTGTGTTTCAGGAAGAATGGGGATAGCATGGACACACATAAGAGGAGAAATGCGTGTGTCAGGAAGAATGAGATAGCATGGACACACATAAGAGGAGAAATGCTTGTGTTTCAGGAAGAATGGGATAGCATGGACACACAAGAGGAGAAATGAGTGTGTTTCAGGAAGAATGAGATAGCATGGCCATACAAGAGGAGAAATGAGTGTGTTTCAGGAAGAATGGGATAGCATGGACACACATAAGAGGAGAAATGAGTGTGTTTCAGGAAGAATGGGGATAGCATGGACACACATAAGAGGAGAAATGTGTGTGTGTCAGGAAGAATGGGATAGCATGGCCACACATAGGAGAAATGCGGGTGTGTCAGGAAGAATGGGATAGCATGGACATACAGGAGGAGAAATGCGTGTGTTTCAAGAAGAATGGGATAGCATGGCCACACAAGAGGAGAAATGCGTGTGTCAGGAAGAATGGGATAGCATGGACACACAAGAGGAGAAATGCGTGTGTGTCAGGAAGAATGGGATAGCATGGACACAAGAGGAGTAATGCATGTGTGTCAGGAAGAATGGGATAGCATGGACACACAAGAGGATAAATGCATGTGTCAGGAAGAATGGGATAGCATGGCCACACAAGAGGAGAAATGCGTGTTTCAGGAAGAATGGGATAGCATGGACACACAAGAGGAGAAATGCGTGTGTGTCAGGAAGAATGGGATAGCATGGACACACAAAAAGAGAAATGCGTGTGTTTCAGGAAGAATGGGATAACATGGACACAAGAGGAGAAATGCTTGTGTTTCAGGAAGAATGGGGATAGCATGGACACACAAGAGGAGAAATGCAGGTGTGTCAGGAAGAATGGGATAGCATGGCCACACAAGAGGAGAAATGCATGTGTTTCAGGAAGAATGGGATAGCATGGACACAAGAGGAGAAATGCGTGTGTGTAAGGAAGAATGGGATAGCATGGACACACATAAGAGGAGAAATGAGTGTGTTTCAGGAAGAATGGGATAGCATGGACACACATAAGAGGAGAAATGAGTGTGTTTCAGGAAGAATGGGATAGCATGGCCATACAAGAGGAGAAATGCGTGTGTTTCAGGAAGAATGGGATAGCATGGACATACAGGAGGAGAAATGTGTGTTTCAGGAAGAATGGGATAGCATGGACACACATAAGAAGAGAAATGAGTGTGTTTCAGGAAGAATGGGGATAGCATGGACACACATAAGAGGAGAAATGCGTGTGTCAGGAAGAATGAGATAGCATGGACACACATAAGAGGAGAAATGCTTGTGTTTCAGGAAGAATGGGATAGCATGGACACACAAGAGGAGAAATGAGTGTGTTTCAGGAAGAATGAGATAGCATGGCCATACAAGAGGAGAAATGAGTGTGTTTCAGGAAGAATGGGATAGCATGGACACACATAAGAGGAGAAATGAGTGTGTTTCAGGAAGAATGGGGATAGCATGGACACACATAAGAGGAGAAATGTGTGTGTGTCAGGAAGAATGGGATAGCATGGCCACACATAGGAGAAATGCGGGTGTGTCAGGAAGAATGGGTAGCATGGCCACACAAGAGGAGAAATGCGTGTGTTTCAGGAACAATGGGATAGCATGGACACACATACGAGGAGAAATGCGTGTGTTTCAGGAAGAATGGGATAGCATGGCCACACAAGAGGAGAAATGCGTGTGTGTCAGGAAGAATGGGATAGCATGGCCACACATAAGAGGAGAAATGCGTGTGTTCAGGAAGAATGGGATAGCATAGACACACAAGAGGAGAAATGCATGTGTGTCAGGAAGAATGGGATAGCATGGCCATACAAGAGGAGAAATGCGTGTGTGTCAGGAAGAATGGGATAGCATGGACACACATAAGAGAAGAAATGTGTGTGTTTCAGGAAGAATGGGATAGCATGGCTGTACAAGAGGAGAAATGCGTGTGTTTCGGGAAGAATGGGGATAGCATGGCCACACAAGCTGAAATGCGTGTGTTTCGGGAAGAATGGGGATAGCATGGCCACACAAGGAGAAATGTGTGTGTTTCAGCATAAATGGGCTAGCATGGACACACAAGGAGAAATGCATGTGTGTCAGGAAGAATGGGGATAGCATGGCCACACAAGAGGAGAAATGCGTGTGTTTCGGGAAGAATGGGATAGCATGGCCACACAAGGAGAAATGCATCTGTGTCAGGAAGAATGGGATAGCATGGCCACACAAGAGGAGAAATGCATGGGTTTCAGGAAGAATGGGTATAGCATGGACACACATAAGAGGAGAAATGCGTATATTTCAGGAAGAATGGCGATAGCATGGACACACATAAGAGGAGAAATGCATAGGTGGATGAATAAACGGTTACAGTGTTTGTGTAGGTTGAAAGAAGCAAGATTGTTAATATGAGAAGTGAAGCGAAGATATTGGATGGTTGGGAGACAATGCATAAATGGAGCAAGAAGTTGTTTTGGGTGCACAGTTGTGTCCACATACAGCTATCCTCAAATCACGCCAAAAAGCCCCGTTTGGTCACCACAGATCTTTGTGACTTAGCTGCACCATGAGTCCCGCCACACAGTTTTGTATCAAACATATGTCTCGGTCGCATCACTGATGTGACCAAATTACAATGCATGAGCATCCTGTATGCAGCAGCTGTGTGCGATTCATTTGCTAACTTCAGGAAAAAAGACAGATGCGAGTGAGCCACGCCATGCTTCCCGCCACGCAGCGTTGTTGTTAATCTGCGACTTTATACCTGTAACAAAAATCCTATTCCTGAGTGTCCAATACACTATAGCCCCGTACACACTTATTTGAATGAACACAATATCTTTGAATGATATATTGTTGAAATCGTCCAGTGTGTATGCACTTACAGACGAACGATGCGCCTTCCCGCGGGTTCTTAACGATATCGCTAGTCGTCTGTACATGCAGTCCAATCTGGGGAAAACGTTAGTGATGCCATGCTGCCAAATGCAGCATAGCCCCGCTTCCCCCCCCCATCGTTCGTCATTGCCGGCATCGGCAAGTATTAGTGCAGTAGCTGATGCCAGCACTCCCAGCGGGCCCGCCTCTTCCGACATCGCTTCGGACACACATCGTCCAGTGAAGTTACACAGATGCTAAATTAAGAAATAGTTTTGAAAGTCTGAAATCATCTAAGTTGTGCTTTATGGAGCCAAAAGGATGGGTGAATGAGAACACATCTGTAGAAGGTGGATAGGTGAATGTAGAATGAAAGAGCTAGTGTGATATGACAAAAGGGGATCCGGTCAATGCTGGCGCCGGAATCTCGGCGGTAAGTACTGGGGTTAGAGGAAGTATTAGGGTTAGGCACTATGGGGAAGGTTAGGTTTAGGTACTAGGGGGGGAGGTTAGGATACTGACCGACATGTGTCGGCATCCTAACCTTGTCGGGAAGCCGGCATCAGGACTCTGACCGCTGGGATCCTGAGCGTCGGCATCCTGTATGAGACAGGATAAGGTGAAAGAAGTGGTGAGTAGTGTGGAACCGAATAAAAAGCTAGGGAAAGAATGTTATGACTTTTTTAGTATGATATGGGTGGATGGTATGAAATATATGTCTGCAACTGGGAGTAGTTTTATCAATGAAGGAAGGGTGCAATGTTGATTCATAAGAAAACTCGAGTATAAGTTGAGTATTTGAAGACCCATAAATTTGCTGATTATAGAACACAAGAGTTTTGCAAAGATCTTGGAGAATTGTAAGAGACGTATGATCAATCAGGTAGGCAGGTATTGATAAGGCACTAGTCTGTGCTGTACTACTAGGTACAATAGGCAAGTAAGCTGTCCTTATTCAGGATAACACAATCCTGGTAATGGCATTTACATCAATAATTTACCTGCTTAGTTTTTCTCCATTAGAGACTGAGAGAGGACCTTCAAAAATTGCAAGACTGACTTTTTGGATCTATTAGACGTTAATGGTTTGGGTGTTCCACCAACTGTAGCTTCTGCCCAGGCCACAAATGGACGACATTGTACGTAGACCGGAAGATTACAGTGTACACCAACAGCATCTCCATGTAGATGGGATTAAAGAATTCTGTTACATTGCACTTATATTAGTATGTTAGACCGGTCATTTGCCTGGTCACTAGCTTTCATGTTAATCGGCATTGCAGGGATTTCTTTCTTTCTGTCTTCTACCACCTTCCCATCTCTGTCCCCCATTCTCCAAATCTTTATCTCTCTCATCTCTGTCCCTTCTGTCCATCTTACTCATCTCTGGGCCTGATTCAGAGCCGCTCGAAAGCGGCCGCTCGTTCGTTCCAAGCGATGTTTGCACAACTGCGCATGCGTACGGATCTTAATACGCATGCGCGAACCAGTCAGTGCGGCCGAAAATCGTTTGTTCGCTAAATAGCGAATGCCTGCTATTTTGAGTGACATGAGGAGGCGTATGTGGGTGGTAACAGGGGAAGGTGCTTGAAAACGGGGAGTGGAGATCAGAACGCAGGCGTGCTTAAAGGTCAAAACGGGCGTTTTATGGGTGTGCATAATTAATACAGCAGCGTCATTGACCACGTCACTGGGTTATTTTATAGTTAGAACTGCTCGCAAGATTGTGGTAGGAAAAACCAACCCCAAGAATAGCGAGCAGTTCATACGCTGGTCGATGTACTCGATTAATCTAATAAATAGCGGACATGACGTAGGATGCGAGCGGCCAGGGGGCGTAGTTTTCAAAAAAACGACCGCAAGTTTTGTTCGCTCGTTCAGACCTAGAGGCGTGAACAGACCGCAAAGAGCGAACGGTTCATTTGAATAGCCAGCCCCTATTTTCTGAACGACTGAGCGCAAATAGCGTCCGGCTCTGAATCAGGGCCTCTGTCCATTCTGTCTCTCTTCTCTCATCTCTGTCCACCCTCCCCCGTTTCTTGCTCATCTCCATCTTCCCTCCTCCTGTCTGACTCCCTCCTTGTCTCTCTCATCTCGGTCCTCCTATCCCACCCTGTCTATCTCTCCTTCATGAATTTCCTCGCTCCACCGTCTTATCTGTCCTCCCCTGTCTGCCTCTCCCTCATCTCTGTACCCCTCTCTTGCGCCTCTCTCAGTCTCTCTCTCTCTCTTATATCTCTGTCCCACTTTCCCTTCATCTCACTTTCATCTCTGTTCCCTTCCTGCCTCCCCCTCCTGGTGCAGTCATCCATTCGCATCCCTCCCAAAAGTCCAGATTTCAGCGGGACAGAGTTCCTCTTTTTGGCTCGATACCGCTGTCCTACCCGCTGACCGCTGTGGATGGATGCCATGCAATGCGCTCAGTGTCCATTTAGTGCGATGAGGAGGATGCCCAGCAGCTGATGGAACATTGGGTTCACCCCCAGTGTGCCCTAAAATGTCACACCAGCGGTTGTGACCTAGCAGGCAAGAGCAGACTTCATGCGCGTGAAGTCTCGATTTTAGCTATCAAAATGTTGGGAGGTAAGTGTTTAGCTGTCAGTGCTCCAGCCCCTGTCCTTCAGTGCATGTGGTGGGGCCTCCCCTCTAGTGCGCTGCTGCTAGCCAGAAACTAGTCTGATTATAAATGTTAGATCTACAATGAGGAATATATAAGCTATGATATCAGCATGGGTAATCTCACTGTATTTATAGGAAGGACTGTTGTCCAGAAGAAGGATTTTTGGTAAAATACAAAATCCATCAGAGTAATAGTACCAGTGAAACGACACTAACAATAGGTCATTAGCAATAATACAGAAGGGGCCACTCAAATTAGGATAAACAATACCCTGTATCGAAAAATTGGAAATGTAGAAGTAAAAAAATATGTAGTTTATATGAAGAGTTTCTAACATACACAGGGGGTCATTCAGACCCGCTCGCGAGCGGCAGGACGCTCGCAAGCGGGTCGATGTTCCCCACTGCGCATGCGCACGACGGAGGGAGCTCCGTCGTGCGCATGCGCGAGACCCGGCGAGCGACGGGCTCACCATCGCTCCGGGTCTCGCACCAAAGGGGGCGTGCTGTCGATGTTGATTGACAGCACGCCCCCTTTGGTGGGCGTGCCTGCCAGACGGAGGCGTTCCCATGGGAACGCCTACCGTCCCATCCGGCCCCACTGACATCACTAGTGATGTCATTGGGAGTGAATTTGGCTCTGATAGAGCCAAAATCACTCCAGGGCTTGCGGCAGCGAGACCCTACCGCAGGGTCTCCGTCGCAAGCTCGATGGTCGCGATGGTCAAGACCATCGAGACCATCATCATGGACGCTCCCTATAGCTGTGGGTGGTAGGAGGGCCCTGATTCAGAGCGAGCGCTCTGGTCAGAGCGTTCAGCTCTGAATCAGGCCCACAGTCACAATAGAGTCCAGAACAAATCTTGGCTGTAATGAAAAGAGACTACGTGAATTGAGGTGAAAATGTTGGTGGCAGACAGAGAAGACTAAGGGCTTGATTCAGCAGTGCTCTATGGGGGAGATTTATAAATGATTGCGTGCATTGCTGAACGCAGATTCACGATTATCGGGAATCTGCAAATGCGCAGGGCCCATTCTGCGAGTGTGCAGAATGGGTCCTGCTCAGTCACACGCAAGCCTTTGAATGCCTCTGCCTGATTGACAGGCAGAGGCATTTAAAGGGTGGGGGAGGCCGGCGTTCCAGGAACGGGGCGTGTGCGCCCCATTTTCCGTGAGTGGCCATACTAGGGACTGCATGGACGTATGCAGTCTTCTGGGCTCGCAAGCCGGCCAGCCTGAATAAGCTGAGGCTTACTCCGCTGTCCGGCCGCCTGATGCCATCCACCATCGCGACCACCGACGGTTGCGATGGTGATCCCAGCCTCCCCTTGCGTGCAGCTTTGCAGTTGCGATCCTTGCTGAATCAGGCGCTAATTACATTAGGTGTTTGCTAAAAATGTTTTTGAAAATTGTTTTTAAAATGTTGTCAACTATGAAATTCTCTGATTGTAATCTGTCAATCAATATTCAGGGTGAAGGTCAGACACATATCAGAGATGAGGAGGAAGAAGAGATTCACATAAAGATTAAGGATGAGGAGGACATTGCTACAGACATCAGCACAGGTGAGTAGATACAGAAATTATTCCCACATATTCAGTCAGAGATGTGCGCTATTTCCATGTTTTAACAGTTGAGTGATAACCGGCAATCTGCACACGCATCTAAGTCGTAAGACGCATTCATCAAGGTACATTACTGTAGTCACTCGCAGCTACTATTTACTCGCAGTGTGATTGAGGCAGCATTTGTGGGGGGTAATGGGGAGTGGCGGCAAAAAACGCAGATGTGTCGCGACTGTTTTCGGGGTGTGTCACAGTCTATGTCTATGATCACGTACGCAGTGAAACTGGCTCTGACGTCTCAGTCTGGTGTATCTCATACATCAGGAGTCATCAGCTTCTATTATACTCCTCTCCCCCTCACATCATGTCACTGTGTGTTACCAGCCCAGAGATCTGACCAATCTCCTCCCCTCACTCTCTGGTGTATCTCATACATCAGGAGCCATCAGCTTCTATTATACTCCTCCTCTCCCCCTCACATCATGTCACTGTGTGTTACCAGCCCAGAGATCTGACCAATCTCCTCCCCACACTCTCTGGTGTATCTCATACATCAGGAGCCATCAGCCCCTATTAGACTCCTGCTCTCCCCCTCACATCATGTCACTGTGTTACCAGCCCAGAGATCTGACCAGTCTCCTCCCCACACTCTCTGGTGTATCTCGTACATCAGGAGTCATCAGGTTCTATTATACTCCTGCTCTCCCCCTCACATTATCTCACTGTGTGTTACTAGCCCAGAGATCCGACCAGTCTCCTCCCCACACTCTCTGGTGTATCTCATACATCAGGAGCCATCAGCCCCTATTATACTCCAGCTCTCCCCCTCACATCATGTCACTGTGTGTTACCAGCCCATAGATCTGACCAGTCTCCTCCCCACACTCTCTGGTGTATCTCATACATCAGGTGCCATCAGCCCCTATTATACTCCTGCTCTCCCCCTCACATCATGTCACTTTGTGTTACCAGCTCAGAGATCTGACCAGTCTCCTCCCCACACTCTCTGGTGTATCTCATATATCAGGAGTCATCAGCTTCTATTATACTTCTCTCCCTTCACATAATGTCACTGTGTGTTACC
This sequence comes from Taudactylus pleione, assembly GCA_031769625.1. Taxonomy (NCBI): domain Eukaryota; kingdom Metazoa; phylum Chordata; class Amphibia; order Anura; family Myobatrachidae; genus Taudactylus; species Taudactylus pleione. The sequence continues at coordinate 2,911,909 of JAUIMM010000944.1, forward strand.
AGCCCAGAGATCTGACCAGTCTCCTCCCCACATTCTCTGGTGTATCTCATACATCAGGAGCCATCAGCCCCTATTAGACTCCTGCTCTCCCCCTCACATCATGTCACTGTGTGTTACCAGCCCAGAGATCTGACCGTGATCTGACCAGTCTCCTCCCCACACTCTCTGGTGTATCTCATACATCAGGAGCCATCATCCCCTATTATACTCCTCCTCTCCCTTCACATAATGTCACTGTGTTACCAGCCCAGAGATCTGACCAGTCTCCTCCCCACACTCTCTGGTGTATCTCATACATCAGGAGTCATCAGCTTCTATTATACTCCTCTCCCTTCACATAATGTCACTGTGTGTTACCAGCCCAGAGATCTGACCAGTCTCCTCCCCACACTCTCTGGTGTATCTCATACATCAGGAGCCATCAGCCCCTATTATACTCCTCCTCTCCCTTCACATCATGTCACTGTGTGTTACCAGCCCAGAGATCTGACCAGTCTCCTCCCCACACTCTCTGGTGTATCTCATACATCAGGAGTCATCAGCTTCTATTATACTCCTCTCCCTTCACATAATGTCACTGTGTGTTACCAGCCCAGAGATCTGACCAGTCTCCTCCCCACACTCTCTGGTGTATCTCATACATCAGGAGTCATCAGCTTCTATTATACTCCTCTCCCTTCACATAATGTCACTGTGTGCTAGTAGCTCAAAGATCTGACCAGTGTCCTCCCCACTATTTCTGGTGTTTCTCTCGGGTGTGGTTTGAAAGATCTACAGTTAAAAGACAATGTTTAGATAGACACCAGATGTTAGACAGTCAATAGATCGACAGGGACAAAAAGTCGACACTAAAGGTCAACAGATGCACATGGTCGGCAGGGATAAAAATTGTCGACACATGTTTTTGTTTTCTAACCCTAATCTTCACCCTAACCCTCCCCTTGGTGCCTATCCCTAACCCTCCCTCCAGGTGCCTAACCGTAACCGTCCCTTCTAGTGCATAACCCTAACCCTCCCTCCTGGTGCCTAACCCTAACCGTTGGGGTAAGTGCCTAACCCTAAACCTAACCATAAAAAAATCATGTGTCGACCATTTTTGTCCCTGTCGACCTATTGACTGTCTAACATCTGGTGTCTATCTAGACATTGTCTACCTTTTTACTGTAGCTCTTTAGACCTGATCCAATTTCTCTCCATCTTTATTCAGAGTCCTATGACAACATTTTGCTATAGTCATACAAAATGAATAATTTACAGCAGATGGGCGACATGAAAATTTGGGGCACGTATGTTTGATTTTATTCCCTCCATCATAATCCCCTCATATATAGAGTGTGGGGTAAATCTAGCTATAAGGTGCTATACATCCTTACCAAAACTAAACCATGTTGATCTGCTTGGGGTTAAGTAAATATTTATGGGCAGTTTTAGTTGGGAGGGGGGGTGCCATGCCTCATCTCTAACTTTCAGTACTGAAATGAGGCTGACCATTATATGTATGCTTGCAAGGACACTGGGCTAATATATTACTCTGTTTGCACACTCAGCATATCTCCATTTACAGAGCACACATGTATATTATTATCATTACCAAAAGCCAGGGGATGTACCACACAGGGAGTCTACCGCTCAGCCCTAAAGAGTCTAATACTGTTCTCTGCCACTGAGCCCCCATTCACACTGCCAGCAATAACCTGTGTTATTTTGCATGAACGCACAGCAAACCGGGTTACTGTGCAGTGTGAAAGGGCCCAGTTGAAATAACCCAGGTCGAGCGACCAGGCATTTCAACCAGAGTAACGAGCAGGGTTGAACCCGGCCCGTGGTGCAGTGTGAACGAGTAACCCGGGTCAATGTGACCCGGGTCCGTTCACAGCATAGGAAGAGTCGGCGCTTGCAGATGATCTCATCTCTAAGCGCTGACTCTGCACGTAATGACGTTGACGTCATCCACCCGGCAATAAGCCAGGTCGACCCGCCAGTCTGAAAGGGGTCTCAGCCGGGAGAGACCCGAGTCCAAAATTCCAGGTCCAACCCGGGATTGCGATGTGAAAGGAGTATGAGCCACACCGACTTAGCCCATAGTGAGAATTAGTGACCAGTACAAAATCTCTGGATACTGTGTATGTTACCTCTTGTGCAGCTGAGAGAGATAGATGTATAGACAATGTATTCAGCCACTGTGTGTGTTCTGCAGATGGATCCAGTAACTGGAGTACCCCTGAGACACATCCTAGTCGTTCTTCATACGATTCAGCAGAGGAAGATTTCACACCAAAGAAATACATTAAGGTTTGATTAGTATATAGAATGTGTTTCTCTAGTACAATTGTCATTAATCACGTTTGCATCTTAGTTTTACTATTAATTTACAGTATGTAATATAGAGAAACCTTGGGAAATATAATATTATTTTAATTCCTTTGCTGCAGGATAGTTTGCTGGTGCCCTTAGTGAGGGTCTCCAAGTCATTTTATACAAAGCGGATATTTCCTGCTGGTATTTTCTTATGTTTGGTACATTTACACATTAAAAATATATATGTAATTTTTCTGTATTTTATTTTATGCTGCATTGATGAATACTATGGAATGGTGGATTTGTTTTTTTTTTATGTTTTACTGTTTTTTTTTTATCTTTTACTGTTTTTTTTTTTTTTTGCCATTTTCTTGCTATATGCCTATAAGCTGCTACACAATAATTGAATATCTGTAAGGGGACATTCCAATCCCCTTCATTGCGATTTAAAGGGAAGGCTGGTACACCTGCTGTGTCTTCTGTCACTGTGGGGAGGTGTTATAAAGTCACACTTAATGTCTCTTACCAATTTGGTGTTCCAGTTTGCTATTATTACACTAAGTTGTGTTTTTGTTTCTATTGTTATGTGTGTATATGGAATATCTGGCAGGATAAGATTGATTGGAAGAATACATTAATATGTGTGATTATCCCTGTGCTAAGACTTTGTAAAAACTATGTCGGACCCATATAGCGCTATGTCTCTGTACCCTTTTGTTTTACTGTACGTGGTTTTTGGACTGTAGGTACTGATTCTGAGATGAGCACAAACACAATGGTTTGCGGATTTGAAGGACTCGTTCTGGACCCGTTCTGCTTTTGTGAAGAACAAGTCCTGCAAGATCAATCGCAGCGCCCCCAAAGCCGAAGCATGATTAAAATGCTGCGACCATTTGGGGGGCTGGGAGGGTCGTCAGCGAGGGCCGTTTTACTAAATGGGGGCAGCTTTCCTTGCCCTGGCTGAGCAGTTCCAGTGCCTGTACTGAGTAAGCTTAAGCTTACTCAGATGGGTGATGACTGCGGCCATTGCAACCGATGGTCGCGATGGTGATCCAATGCTTCGTCTTCAGACGCAGCACTCAGATCTGCGATGCTGGCAGGAGGTGTCTTTTATCATCAGACACCTCTTGCCAGCATCGCCAGCAAGCGTTCGCATATGTTAGCATTGCTTCTGCGTCTTTGAACGCTAACAGCGTCCATCCTTGAATCGGGGCCTTAGTGGCTCCATTTGGTAAAGGCAAATTTGAATAAGTGTGTCGGGACTTGGAGGTCATGCTTTAGCGTAAAGCCGGTAGCCCCCTCTCCCCTTTAGAAAACTGATGCAGCAGAACTAACTGTGCTGCTGCTTGTAGTTGAATAATGCAGCCGTGGCTGCAGAGCCTCCTCCCGGGAACAGGTGCTGCTTGCACCTGTTCTCGGCAGGGTCACATCGACCCTGTGTGGGGGCCCCTCTGTGTGTGGGGGCCCAGGGAGGACAGCCCCTGTTGCCCCCCCCTCCCCCCTTAATCTGGCCCTTGTGAAAGATGACACATTACCTCATTCTGAATGCCAAAATTTGTGAGGGTAGATCTGAACCTAAACCGAACTGCTCATCTCTAGTTTAAACATGCCTCTTCCAATGAAATAAAACCCCTTTAGTGCCTTCGTAGGTCATTCATGACTATTATTATTTGTACCATGACCACCTGCCACCTCCATCTTTTTACGCTTCTGTTATATGCCTAAAGTGCTTGGAAGTGATCATCCATATTATTATGTCTGTTATTTAGGAGGAACGCCTAAATATTGGGGTAGTTGATCATGATAACACAAGTGAAGGTGAGAATGTGAACATGAAGATTGAGGAGGAGGAAACCCCTACAGATATCAGCACAGGTTAGTAATAATCACTGATTACATTATTCGCTCTCCTCCTCGTATCAGGTCACTGTGTGCCGACAGCCAAGAGATCTGACCAGTCCTGATTCCTACAAGCTTTTTTTTAGCAAAGAAGGAGCAAAACAAAATACATAAGCTGCATCTGCGCTGTGCTGTGGTATTTCTCAAGCTTAGCCGTAGTCTTCCATGCTTGGAGGGACATTCTGCTCATGTGGTGATAGCAGCCATTAACCACCAAAACTGCATACAGGACCTGATTCAGAAACGATCGCTAATGCGCGGCATAGGCGTCCACTGCTGTCTTCTCATATTCGTCCAACCTCTCTCTTCTGCATAGACTTTGGTACCAGCGTAGCACATCGACGCATTGACACCAGGTTTGACCAGCCGCAGATATTGTAAGTCTCTTCGCATGCAAAGGGCTCGCATGCTACCTACACAAATGCCGTGGCTAATTTATGTACGCACATGAAACGGACACCACACCCCCAAACGCTCACAGCTTGTCACTCACTCTGCGATGGATCCCTAAGTGCGTCCGTAATCGCAGCGCACATGCAATCAATCAATCTGCATACGTAAATGCAATTGCGTAGGCTTCTGAATCAGGCCCGTATATTGCTGATCTGCTAATCCGCAGTATTTATCATGCAGGAGACCTACTGGCTCATTTTGCGTGTTGTGCATGAATACTGGGTAGCTTTGTTTACACAGAAATTCAGAATTTAGCTAGGTAGACATAGGACTCAACCATTTCAACTCTAAGGTCTTATTTACGAAGCGCTGCTGCTTCTCGGCGGGTTGCAGGTGAAAATTTAAAACGGCAACTGTAGTCAGTGTAAAGCACGCCGGGATTTACACTGACTGCAGGTGCCGTTTTAAATTTTCACCTGCAGCTCGCCGGGAAGCAGTAGCAGTTCATAAATAAAGCCCAAAATCTGTATGCTTGTTATAAATGCAACAAGGTTTTGTCAGGGTACAAAGGTCATTGTGAGAAGGCCCGGAATACCCATTAGATAGGCTAGGCGAGTGCTTAGGGGGCCCGTCAGCCACACTTTTCTGACCATTTCAATTTTTTAAATTTTTTTTTTTAAATACCTTCCTTGTGAGCAATCCAAGCCCAGGTCAGCCCCTAAAGGGTTAATGGCAACGAGAAAACGCTGGCCTGGCAGGGGCGGTTATTTCAGCATTGGTTAGAGCAGTGTGTGCGGGCTCGAAAATCGCCTCTGTCCATGCGCACTTCATACACCGTCCACCTCTCAATCTGCCCCATAATGTGCAATTAGATTGCAACTGTGCCCTCATTGTAAATATAGCTTGTCTAGTGCAAAGATTCATATTTACACATATTTATTTTATTTCCAGCACCAGAACATAGATACAATAGCATAAATACCTCAGAGCGTCATCGATTTTTATCTCCAGATCATGGAATGGAAGATATGGATATCACCAGCGATTCTCGAAGAGAAAACATCATTACCCAGGACAGACAGCCCGTACTTCCCAGCAAAGATATATTATATGGTCCCTCTCAACATGGGGGATATTTGCCTGATAATTTAGCTATTGCTACATGTAAGCCAGCTCAAATAGGTAATGAAAGATTTGCTTGTTCTGAATGTGGAAAATGTTTTACCCAGAATGCAAAGCTTATTAAACATCAGAGACGTCACATGGTCCAGAAGCCATTTTCATGTGCAGCATGTGGGAAGTATTTTAACAAGAATTCATCTCTTGTTGAACATCAGAGAATCCACACAAACGAAAGACCCTTTTCATGCTCAGAATGTAGCAAACGTTTTACAATAAAATCTAATCTGGTTAAACATAGGAGAATTCACACTGGTGAAAAACCATTTCCATGTTCTTATTGTGAGAAATGTTTTGCTAATAAATCGAATCTCATTGAACACCAGTACATTCACACAGGGGAAAAGCCCTTTTCATGTTCTGAGTGCGGGAAATGCTTCATGCAGAAATCATACATTGTTAAACACCTGAGAATTCACACAGGCGAGAAACCATTTCCTTGCACTGAATGTGAGAAGTGTTTTACGGATAAATCAAGTCTGGTCAAACACCAGAGAACTCACACGGGTGAGAAGCCATTTTGTTGCTCAGAATGTGGGGCATCGTTTACCCTGAAATCAACTCTTGTTAAACACCAGAGAATTCACACTGGCGAGAAGCCGTTTCCGTGTTCTGAGTGCGGTAAATGTTTTACCCAGAAATCCACACTCGTTAAACATCATATAAATCACACAGGGCAAAAGGCATTTGCATGTACTTACTGTGGAAATTATTTTGCACACAAACATAGCCTTGTTAAACATCAGAGAACTCATTCAAACTTACACAGGTGACACACTGCTGGTATATTTGTCAATGGAAAGTACTTATCTGAGGGACGAACATTAATGAAACATTAATTAAAAAGGGGTCAACTTGTATTACATTGCAAATGTTTTGTGAAGTGTTATAGGATTGACTCATTGTAAATTTTAAGTTTCTTGCAATTTAAAATAAAAACATTTGCAGTATAAGAACAAAAAGTGTCTTCCTCATTCATGCATGACATCATGCAGATATGGTGAAGAGGTTCAGTTGTTCAAACGGAATCGGTATGATTTATCGACGGACCCCTGGCTGGCGGTTCAAATCCCGACAGCAGCAGCCCGACAAGGATGAAAATCCCGATTGTCCACAGGTAAGTATTAGCTAACCTATTCTACCCCCTAACCCTCCCTTAGGGGTGCCTAACCGTAACCTTCCCCCCCAGTGCCTAACCCTAACCTCCCCCCGGGGGTGCCTAACCCTAAGTCCCCCCCCGGGAGCCCCTAACCTAACTCCCAAGCGCGGCTGTCCGCGCTCTGCGCCTGACATCACTTCGATCGGGATGCTGGGCACCGGTCTCCCGGCTTCAGTAAAATGACACCTGTCATTTAACCCTCGCCGGGATTAAGCAGTCGGGAAGCCGGCTGTCGGGATTAGGTCTGCCAGGTCCCGACTGCATACCGTTCAAACTGAATACCATAATAGTGTAGAAATTACTTTGTTGGTACCAGGCAGGGTATCTCAGAAAGTATTGATCTTCTGTGATCGCCATGCACAACATTTACAGAGACTGGTGCACAGAACAAAACCAGCAGTGAGCGTCAGTTCTGTGGGTGAAAATACCTTGTTAATGAAAGAGGTCAAAAGAGAATGGCCGGACTTGTTCAAGCTGACAGTAACTCAAATAACCATGTAGTTCCACTCCTGGGACCGGAACACAGGCTCATCAAAACAGTTGGAAATAGGAAAAATGTCACCTGTTCTGATGATGGGGTCGGAATTTGTTGTAATCAACATGACTTCTTGAATCCATCCTGCAATGCATTAACATGTGAGGCTTGTGTCGATGGCGCAATGATGTATGATGTGGTGTTTCCTTTCTAAGGCTCTTTAATAGGAATTGAGCACTATTTAAACACCTCAGCCTACCCTAGTATTGTCTAGCCATCTTCACTTTTGATGCGATTGTAACTAACCATCGCATCAATAGAATATGATGGAGAAAGTATATGATCTGCGCTTGAGCAAAAACCCTATTGGCGCATTCACAATACCCCTGCAGCGCGGCTGGCCGGGGACAAGACTGGGGGCAAGGCCCGGAGAGGTTACTGAGTACCTGCTGCTCCAGAGTCTTGGTGCTGTCCTCACATTCGGCTCTTGTGTGTTTCCATTCAGGTATGGCTGCTCGCTCTCATGCAGCAAGGTAATTCCTGGCAGCCAGCTCCTCTGTACCCAGTCACTGCCCCCTATAAAAAAAAAGGTACCATCGGAACACCATCAAATCATTACCATTCGATGGCGACAAACTTCGGAAAGCCACAATCAAATGGTAAAAACCATCGCGATTCGATGTCCATCCCTAGTGTGTGTGTGTGTGTGGTGGGGGAAGATTAATGAGTGCTGACAGGGTGAGTGAATGTGTTAATGGGTACTGGGATGAAATTGATTAATGAATGGCTTAATGAATGCTGGTTGGGGGGAAGATAATAGGTGTTAAGTGATTGTATTAATGGATCCTGAGGATGAATAAATTAATGGGTGCAGTGTTATGGGAGCTGATAGGGTGGATGAATGTGTTAATGGGTGCTGGGAGGGTTGATTGCTAGTGAATTGGGGAGAGATGAGTTAATGGATGCTGAGGGGAAAGGGGGGATAATTGGGTTTCTCAACAGGAATAGGCTAGCGCAAAGTTTTCCAAACTCTGCCATTTTAGTCCAGGTTTTAAGGATATCCTTGCTTGAGTCTAAATGGTTAAATCAAATTGACTGAGGTACTAATTAATTCACCTGTGCTCAAACATGGATATCCTTAAAACATGTACTGTAATGGTGGAGTTTGGGAAACTGAGTTAGCGGATACTGGGCCTGATTCAGAGCCAGACGCTCTGACCAGAGCGCTCGTTCTGAATCGGGGCCCTCCTACCTAAACTTGGAGCGGCCTCCTGGCCGCTCGCATAGCTGTGGGTGACCACCCACAGCATATGCGAGCGGCCAAAAAGATGGTCGCGATGGTCAAGACCATCGCGACCATCCGGCTTACGACGAGACCCTGCGGTAGGGTCTTGGTGAACGCAAGCCCTGGAGTGATTTTGGCTCTATCAGAGCCAAAATCCCTCACTCTGACATCACTAGTGATGTCAGTGGGGCTGGACCCAGACGGTAGGCGTTCCCATGGGAACGCCTCCGTCTGGCAGCCATGCCCCCGGCATGCCCACCAAAGGGGGTGTGCTGTCACTCACCATCGACAGCACGCCCCCTTTGGTGCGAGACTCGGAGCAACGGCTTCCCCGTCGCTAGCCGTGTCTCGCGCATGCGCACGACGGAGCAGCCCCCGTCGTGCGCATGCGCACTAGGGCACCATCTACCTGCTTGCGAGCGCTCAGCGCTCGCGAGCGGGTCTGAATCAGGCCCACTGTGTGAGGGTGGGGGAAGTTAATAGGTGCTGGCAGGATGGGTGCATGGGTTGCTGGAGGTAAATGGGGGTGGAGGTAAATGGACATATTATGGGTGATTACATTTTTTGTGGCAGTTTAGCGCCTATATAAAGCTATTTGATTGTTTTGCGCAATCAGCCTTGAGGCTGCGTTTATTGCAGATTTGTGCTCACGCTCTACTGAGGTGCGAACAAAAATCCACATTAAGTAGGGCTTTGTGGTGTCTTAACTGCAGCGCTCCTTGCTTTTAGGCACCTTAACTGGCAAATGGCTCAGGAGAAGCCGCTACGTGTGGCCAATCCCGTGCATTTTGGGTGCGAGAATGTGGCGGATCTGACCAGGGCGGGGCTGGTTGTGCAAATAATAGCCGCCATCACTTTAGATGGGAGCTACAGATGCCCAAAACCTCCCTGGCTGTAGCATGCTAAGTAGACCAGCAAGCTTTGCCACATCCCCACTTGTCTGTACCAGAGCCAGATTTCGACCTCATGGGGACCTAGACAAGATACCGGTTCGGGGGCCCCCGTCCCTCAAACAATACTACATGTACATGGTTATTAGTGGATTACAGTGCATCTGGAAAGTATTCACAGTGCTTCACTTTTTCCACATTTTGTTATGTTACAGCCTTATTCCAAAATGGAATAAATTCATTTTTGTCCTCAAAATTCTACACACAATACCCCACAAGGACAACGTGTAAAAAGTTTTTTTTAGATTTTTGCAAATTTAATAATAAAAAAAAAAAACAACAACTAAGAAATCACATGTACATAAGTATTCACAGCCTTTGCCATGAAGCTCAAAATTGTGCTCAGGTGCATCCTGTTTCCACTGATCATCCTTGAGATGTTTCTACATCTTAATTGGAGTCTACCTGTGGTAAATTCAGTTGTTTGGACATCATTTTGAAATGCATACACCTGTCTATATAAAGGTCCCACACTTGATAGCGCATGTCAGAGCACAAACCAAGCATGAAGTCCAAGGAATTGTCTGTAGACCTCCGAGACAGGATTGTCTCGAGGCACAAATCTGGGGGAGGGTACTGAAAAATATCTGCTGCATTGAAGTTCCCAATGAGCACAGTGGCCACCATCATCCGTAAATGGAAGAAGTTCAGAATCACCAGGACTCTACCTAGAGTTGGCCGGCCGTCTAAACTGAGTGATCGTGGGAGAAGGGCCATAGTCAGGGAGGTGACCAAGAACCCGCTTCAGCATTCCTCTGTGGAGAGAGGAGAACCTTCCAGAAGGACAACCATCTCTGCAGCAATCCACCAATAAGGTCTGTATGGTAGAGTGGCCAGGTGGAAGCCACTCCTTAGTAAAAAGCACATGGCAACCTGCCTGGAGTTTGCAAAAATGCACCTGAAGGACTCTTGGACCATGAGAAACAAGATTGAACTCTTTGGCGTCAATGCCAGGCGTTACGTTTGTAGGAAACCAGGCACCGCTCATCACCAGGCCAATACCAACCCTACAGTGAAACATGGTGGTGGCAGCATCATGCTGCGAGGATGTTTTTCAGCGGCAGGAACTGGGAGACTAGTCAGGATAGAGGGAAAGCTGAATGCAGCAATGTACAGAGACATCCTGGATGAAAACCTGCTCCAGAGCGCTCTTGACCTCAGACTGGGGCGACGGTTCATCTTTCAGCAGGACAACGACCCTAAGCACACAGCCAAGGTATCAAAGGAGTGGCTTCAGGACAAGTCTGTGACTGTCCTTGAGTGGCCCAGCCAGAGCCCAGAGCTCTGGAGAGATCTGGAAATGGCTGTGCACCGACGCTTCCCATCCAACCTGATGGAGCTTGAGAGGTGCTGCAAAGAGGAATGGTCGAAACTGCCCCAAGATAGGTGTGCCAAGCTTGTGGCATCATATTCAAAAAGACTTGAGGCTGTAATTGCTACCAAAGGTGCATTAACAAAGTATTGAGCAAAGGCTGCGAATACTTATGTACTTGTGATTTCTTAGTTTTTTTTTTTTTTTTTTTCTATTAAATTTGCAAAAATCTAAAAAAAAAACTATTTACATGTTGTCATTATGGGGTATCGTGTGTAGAATTTTGAGCACAAAAATTAATTTATTCCATTTTGGAATAAGGCTGTAATATAAAAAAATGTGGAAAAGTAAAACGCCGTGAATACTTTCCAGATGCACACTATATATATATATATATATATATATATATTGTGATAGGATCACTGGTAAAGTGGTCTGTGGCAGGTACATTTGTCCCAGATTCCTGTCTTATGTGTTTTAAACCCCCAGGAGAAAGTCTGCAGTGTAGCAGGCTTGAGTTTCGGCTTTTTGAAAAGCCGGTTTGGGACCTGGGGGTTGTGGGTGAGAGGAGAGGGAGGGCTCCACCCACGGCCTCTCCAGGTTTTGGTTCTCGCAGCCTGGTAACAGGCTTGTTAGGGTTTCCACCTGAGAGTGGCCAATATAAGCCTAGTGTGTTTAGAGCTGAGTGTCTCACCTGGGAGAGCAGGCAGGGAGTTTGCTCAGAGACACTTGAAAACCTAACTGTGAGTGTTGTGCTGTGCCTTTGTTGCTGGTGAGGGCATTAGGCCCTGCCAGGTTCTGGTAGTGAGGGAACCACCTGTGAAGTTAGTGCCCCGACAGGGCTAGGATTTATGTTATGTTTTCCTTATGTTATTTCTGACACTGTACAATAAAGACTGGCGCCGACCAGCTTGTACTCGCATCCAGACTGGTGTGCTGCTTCCCTGCTGCTGTGTGTGTGTGTAAGGAAGGAGACCTCTACCCAGGAGAGGGACCCCTAATCTGACTGTGTCACAATATATATATATATATATATATATATTTACAGTGCAGGGGCGTATTAAGAGAGGAGAGGGCCCCCTCCTTTCTACTCGGCGGCCGCAGCGTCAGTAGACTCTGGGCACTAGCTGCCATTTTTCCGGCGATTTCCTCACTGTGCATGCGCAAAACTCCGGAAAAATGGCCACGGCGACCATTTTCCGGCATTTTGTGCAGGGCTGACACCCGACGCGGGACCTCGGAGAGGTTAGTATTAGATAATATGGGTGCAGGATGTGTGTATATGTATGTATATATATGCTCCAGCAACGCCTCCCACATTGTCCCTCCTGCCAGCTCCAACAGTGTCCCTCCAGTATTGGCGGCACTCACAGGACTTTCATCTTATATACAGAAACAAGCTCCCACGCGCTGACAAAAAATCTTATAAATTATTGAAACGTGGTTTATCCCATGCGTGTGGAAACGTGTTTCATTTTATAAGATGAGTCCTGTCAGTGCTGCCAATACTGGAGACTATATACACATATGTGAAGGGCACCTAAGCACATTATCTAATCTTCCTGAGTGTTGGTCAATCTGGTACTATATACTTATAAAATAACAATGCATAAATTACATTAGGAGCAAGATACACATATAATATATGAATGTGGCGGTTATATACAGTATATATATATATATTTGTCCCTGCAAGAAGATCTATGTTGGCAAAACCATCCGGATGCTTAAAGAGAGGATAGCGATGCATCGGTCCTCCATTAAGAAAGCTTATGTGAAAATTTAATCCAGTACACCTCCGGTTGCCCGACATGTTGTTACAGAGGGTCATACCCTGAGTGACTTTGTCTTCATGCCCATCGATCATGTGCCACCCCTTCGAACAGGAGGTGATAGGCATGGACTCTTGCTAAGACAGGAATGCAGGTGGATCCATAAACTTGGAACCATGGTTCCCCATGGACTAAATGAGGAGTTCACTTTTGCTCAATTTGTGAGTATTTGAATGGCTTGTCTGTATTATAGGTTGATCCCAGTGCCGATTCAGTTTATTCGACTCCCTTAAAATAATTGTAAAATATTATTGAAATATTAATAATATGTTCAATAATGTTTTGCCTCATTATATGGTATATTTGTGTTATGTGTTTCATGTACTGTGTGTCATCTGTCTGTTTCTTTATTAATACCTGATTCTTTGTCTACACTTGTAGCATATGTTCTGCCTGTGTTATTTATACCTGTGTTTAATGATGATATTGAATACTGTTATCGGGTGTTTATACAGATGGCTTATTTAGACTTATGATATGCCATATGCTATTATTATTATTGGTCTGGGGTATAAATAACACAGGCATATGTTCTGCCTGTGTTATTTATACCTGTGTTTAATGATGTTATTGAATACTGTTATCGGGTGTGTATACAGATGGCTTATTTAGACTTATGATATGCCATATGCTATTATTATTATTGGTCTGGTGTATGTTTTATCGGGTCCGCCGGCGTCATTTCCGGCGCCAGGGAACCTTTGTGTCTTCTCGTCTGAGCGGCTGTGGGATGTTGGTTCCGGCTGTTGCGCCATGTCCGGTGCGACGGGTGGTGCTACACGTCACGAGCTGCCCTGGAGAAGCGGGGAGCCCGGTGGCCGTGTGGCGCGTCGTGTGGCCTGGTGCAGGTGAGCCTCTTTGGTGGGTGATTGATAGGGGTATTTAGCGGTGTTTGTGACACTATGACTGGACAGTCCCCTGACGAAGGAGGCGAAACGGCTGCTGTCGGGACCTATCGGGTTATGAGCATGGCTCCCCGAGCCCACTGGAGGCTATTTACACTTGATACTATGTGCTAAGTATATTTTCTGTGCTACATGGCTATGTATCCCTGTTGGTGTTTTTTCATTAAATATTTTTTCGACTGGATGTGCTGGATCTGTCCCTATTTGGACTTTGCTGCTATATATATATATATATATATATGCCGTATATACTCGAGTATAAGCCGAGTTTTTCAGCACATTTTTTGTGCTGAAAAAGTACCCCCTCGGCTTATACTCGAGTGAAGTGTAGCGCTGACCGGACGGAGTTCGGTCAGCTCTACACAGCACAAACACACAGCCGCCGGAGCCGGCAGCTGCGTGTTTGGTGTAATCAGCAGCCGCTGAGAGTCTGTTACACTCTCAGCGGCTGCTGCTGCTCCCACTGCGGGAGCCATCTTCCGGGTCCCGCAGTGGGTAATAGGAGAGGCGCCATGAGTAATGACGTCTCTCCCATGCAAAGCGGCTGGAGGAGCTGTTAGCGGCGGGACCAGGAGCGGGAGTTTCAGGTAAGTGATTTTTTTTTTTATTCTTATTACGTCTCTCTCTACTGGGGGGGGGGGACTACTGGGGGCACTACCAGGGGGCAATTACTACAGGGGTCACTAAAAGGGGGGATTACCACTGGGGGAACTACCAGGGGGGGATTACTACAGGGGGCACTACCAGGGGGGGATTACTACAGGAAGCACTAAAAGGGGGGATTACCACTGGGGGTACTACCAGGGGGGGATTACTACAGGGGGCACTACCAGGGAGGGATTACTACAGGGGGCACTAAAAGGGGGTATTACCACTGGGGGTACTACCAGGGGGGGATTACCACTTGGGGCACTACAAGGGGGGGATTACTACTGGAGGCACTGAAAGAGGGGATTACCACTGGGGGCACTACCAGGAGGGATTACTACTGGGGGCACAACCAGGGGGAATTACTACTGGGGGCACTACCAGCTGCTGCCATTTCCCACCCTAGGCTTATACTCGAGTCAATAAGTTTTCCCAATTTTTTGTGGTAAAAGTAGGTACCTCGGCATATATTCGGGTCGACTTATACTCGAGTATATACGGTATATGTGTGTACCTTGCTCCAGCAACACCTACAGTAATTTATGCACACTCATTACAGTAGGTGTCCTAAATCACATATATAATATAATATGGCCCATTATATCAATAAAACTCTATCCCTAACCTGGCCTCACATACAGCAGCACAGTCTTCCTCCATTCCTCACTCTTGTGTGCTGGGGCTGGCTGAGCCTGGGCTGCTGCTTGCCAGTGTTGCTGATGCAGTGCAGACCGATGGCCATTCCTAGTGAGGGAGCGTGGGGCAGGGCCACGATGCGTGATGCCATGACGTCACGCGGTGCTCTCCTGGGAGATGTTTTGCAGAGGCTCTGTGACGGAGCCCTCTGCCAGTATTAGCGCTATTACTGGCCTGAGAACAGTGCTGCGGAGCCTCTGTAAAACATATCACTAGAAAAGCCTGCCTTAGTCAGGACCGGATTCCTGGGGGGCCACGGGCCCCATGGGACGTGCCGGGCCCTAGGAGGATGCCTAGGTTGCCTATTGGTAAATCCTGCCCTGGTCTGTACTCCCCTGACGTCCTTACAACCACTGGGTGTACTGGACTTATTAGGCCTAATGCCACCACCTCACCACTTGCCAAATTATCTGATCATTTCCTGTTCCAAAATCCTGTTCTCTTTCTGGTGTTTTTTGGCAATGTTAAATTGCAATTAACCTTAAAAATTTCTAAAATCTTCAACTCTTCTTTGTTTTATGTACCAAAAAAACCCTCTGAACCGGTTGTTCTCCTAAGATTCCTAATAATGCATTTATCTGCAGCCGGTTACCGGTTTTGCACCCGTATCAGGGTCATGGAATACCTGGACTAAGCGCTTACTTCCACTGTTGTCCGTTGGGAGAAAGTGGCAGAAATGGGAGGCCTTGGCTGGGAGGAAAGATGATGGGCAGCACAGTGGCGTAGTGGTTAGCAGTACTACCTTACAGCTCTGGATTCTTGAGTCCTGGCCATGACCTGTCTGTATTGAGTTTGTATGTCCTACCCCTTTGCGTGGGTTACCTCTAGGGGTGGGGGGTGGGTGTGTGTGTTAGGGAATTCAGAGACTGACTAATAGCAATGACATGTATTCTCTGCACAGTACTATGTAAGCTAGCAGCGCTATATACATAAACTATAATAATGTTTGTCCCTCCGGACTCCATGCTGACATAGCATGTTGAGCTGTCCTGACCCCTGAAACTCCTTCCAAATGTGCCCAATTAATAGCTGTCTTTCATAGCCACCTTGGGCATGTGCCCTGGGCGCCCCTCTCTCTCCCCATCACTATTTGAGGTTGAACAGAACTGTCCTGTAGGAAGAAGAGAAGGGCGGGGCAGTGTCTGAGTAGGGGGCGGGGCTTCCCAGCTCAGGCTACAGCCCTGAACCTTGCAATGCACCATGGGAGATGGGAGGGATCATGGAGCTGCCAAAGCCCACTCTAACAGACAGCTGCCCGGCCTGTGAGGTGGGTATGAGGGAGGGGTGACATATTATATTGCCCCCTCCCCTGTGTAACTGTATATGTGTCTATGTAACTGTATAAATACATGTGTGTGTGTGTGTTTGTAACTGCATATGTGCCTGTATAACTGTGTATGTGAGTGTCTGCATCTGTGTATATATATTATATATATGTATGTATATATATATGTCCTACCCTCCAACATGACCCCTTCCATCCATTACAAAATACTCTGCTCCTGGACTTCCCACCTAATGTATGATTGCAGTCACCTGTGTTGAACTAGGTAATAGATGAGACAGGTGTTTCACCACAGGTGGCTGCAATCATCAATTAAGAAGGAAGTCCAAGAGCAGAGTATTATGTACGGGATGGAAGGGGTCATGTTGGAGGGTCTGATATATATATATATATATATGTATGTATGTGTATATATATATATATATATATGTGTGTGTATATATATATATATATATGTGTGTATGTGTGTATATATATATATATATATATATATAAGCTGTATTCAATTTGAGCCTAGCCGCGATACTTTTTCACCTCCTGGACTTTTCGCCTGTTTTGTAGGCGGAAAAGTATTGCGCGCGTGCCCGCTTTACCCCGTATTCAATTTGAAAGTACGCGAAAACGGGACCCGGCGAAACTTAAACAAGCAGAAAGTACTGTCAGATTTGGGGAAATCAGCCTGACACCCCCCAAAAGATGCTCTGATATGGGAGTCAGCTATTGTACCCCCCGATTTGGCTTGCTGAAGGTATTTGGTGTTTTTAAACGGGCTCAATAGCTGCTAAATAGGGTTTTTGTGTATATGGTGCAGAATAGTATTCAGGAGCATTTTTTTTGCATAAAATAACTTATTCCAGCAAATTTGGGGTACTTGAAAATGGGGGCCATCATATTTAAAAGTTGCTAAAGTAAAGTTGAAAAAGATCATGAAAAATCCACCCGCCGCAAGCACCTGCAATCAAAAAAACACTTGGGGCATACTTGGGAACCCCCCAGAGTCAAGTTCGCTAGTTTTTAACTTTGTCCCCCAACATTTTTTTTTTACGCCCCCAAATTCAGTAATTTTTTGGGGTGTCCTTAAGTGTGTTTTTTTTTTTTTTTTTTACACAGTTTACCTTTGGGGGACTGTCTGAAGGCTGCACGGGGGTTCCTGCAACGTTGCACCCCAAAACCCCAATTCTGCACTTTGTTTCCGCCTCCTATTCATAGGGGAAACTTTTCCGCCTATTACATTGCATTGACTTTCCATGTAGGGGGAAAGTCTTTCAAATTACGGAGTGAAGTCAAAACAGGCGAAAATGACGTCATCGGCGAAAAAGTATTGCGGATACGGACTTTTCGCCTCAAATTGAATACGGGCCTTAGATTGAGTATTAATGAATGCCACCCTTTTGTTTTTAAACACATTTATATACACTAGTAATGTCACATACTATTTCCATGCTATTTTTAACATGGTCTTTTATATTCACTGTAATTACATTATTGTGCTGTTCTTCTCCCCCCAGCTCCGCGGAGGAGAGCAATGAGTCTGACATCCTAAGTCATCACCCGCGTCACTTCCTGTTTTGGAGATACGGAGGTCCCGCCCCCCCTCCTCCGGAGACAACGCTGTGTGGGGAGAAGGTATGGCCCGGTATGATGGCTGCGCCGGCCCCTGGCCTGAAGACAATGCCGACCCCCGGTCCCGCATCAGGACTTGTTGCTGCCCCCGGCCCCTGCGTGAAGACTGCCATGGCACCCTGTATTCAGAAGAGACACTGCACGGAGGATAGACAGGTAAGTGTAAAGTGGGTAGCACCGTGGGTGGGAGTGACATAGGTGCGGTGGGGGTTTGTTAGGTGTGGTGAGTTTTGGTGCGGTTATATTGGTTACAGTAATGCGTGCTGCTAATAATACAAACAGGGTGGGGTCTAGGTGTACCGCAGAGGCTAACACTCTGCATCCATCAATGTGGCTGGCAGGCGGGGGAGGGGGGGTTCCTGAGGGTGGTCCACAGGATTGTCATTTTATTGTTCATCATTTATTACCACCTTACCCCCTCCCTGCTCCCAACCTGTCTGCCCGTAACCATCTCCTCGCCCCTCAGTACTATCCCAACATCTTATGTACACTTAACCCGCCTTGCTACCCTACCTGCCACATGCCTTTACCCCCCTGCCCAACTGCTTCAACCCCCAGCTCTACCCCAACTGCTGTCTGCACTTAATCCCCTCTACCCCAACTGCTACCTACCCCCAGCACTAGCCACCTGACCCTAGCACTGCCCTCACCCACTTCTCTGCCCCCAGCACTGCACCTGTTGGCTATGTGAGATCATGGCATGTAATTATAAGCATTATCTGTACTGTAATACGATTTTGACTTTGGTGTATGTGTGGGGCATGTGGGGTGGTCTGATGTTTTATGGGGAGCTCAAAAGCATAATATGTGATGGGACCCAGAATCAGTGGAGAAGGACCCCAATTCTTTTAAGTTAGGGGTCCCTGGGACCCAAATTTTTTGTCTCTGAGCACGATCACTGCACTGTTAGTGACACATCCTAAGGAATAAGTCTTAGGACTTTGAAACGTCGATGATGTCTGTATTGTCACAATGATGAATTCAAATACAACTTTTTTCTACACTGTGTATTGGAGTGCTGCCTTGTTCTTATTTGTAAGGACTCTTGGAATTGAATTTTGATTTAGGAAGGCACCCGAATGCTGCTTATTGTATCAGGACATATATATATATATATATATATATATATATATATATAGCACCAGATTTGAAATGATGTGGCGCGGTGGTGGTGTTTCTCCATGGATGCCTGCCGCACCGAATACATGAGACTGAGGCTGCTGAAGGTACACAAGGGAGAGGTAAGAGGCTACAGGGGGGGTCTGTACTGTGGGGCATAATGTTATAAGAGGCTTTACTATGTGGCATAATGTGTAAGGGGCATTACTGTGTGGCATATTTTGTTATAAGGGGCATTACTGTGTGTGGTATAATGTTTTATAAGGGGCACTACTACTGCATGGCATAATATGTTATAAGTAGGAATACTATTGTGTGGCATAATGTGTATAAGGGTACTAAGGGTATAAGGGTACTACAATGTGGTACACTACAATGATAAAAAGGGGACACTCCTTAATGGCTCGCCCCTTTTTGAGTGGCCACGCTCCCTTTTCCTGTGCGCGCATGAGTACAACCTTAGATTCTCCATACCCCCACTTCAAAATTCCCAAATTTACTAAAGTGAGAGTTTTTAGAGGCGGAGATGTTGCCCATAGCAACCAATCAGATTCTACTTAACATTTAACTAGCATCTTCTAGAAGATTATAGCTCGAATGTAATTGGTTGCCAGCACAGGACGGCATTAGGAGCCTTCTCCCTGCTCTCCCCGCCCCCTTCAACGACAGCAGCCAATCAGAGGAGCCCAGGGAATATGCATATTCCAGGGTCACCTCCTCCTTACTGCCTGCAGCCCCATTGCTCCTCTACCCACACCGCCATTAGTAGGGTGACCCTGCATACACCTTCCCCCACTGCCATTAGTAAGGTGACCCGTATCACCACATCTTAACTATATGCTGCTTTGCTGATGCATAGTGACTCAGTGCAACGCCTCACCAGACGTCGTATAGATGCCGCCCTATCAACGGTCTAGACTCCGCGCCCAGAAGTAGCTAAGCCCATGCTCTGTTTTGTGAAGGCAGCCCAGCCAGGCGACTTATCCAGCTGCAGTGCTCAGTGAGTTGTCGGTGAGTCCTTAAGTGCTGCAGGCTTCACCCTGAGCATAAGTGTTATTTCATAGGTACTGCAAAAGCTGAAATCACACACTGTATATATTTATTGTATGGGGCATGGGACATAGATTTGTCCACATCTGTAGTCAGGGAAATCGTAATGAACCTTCATTATTGCCTCTCAAACTGATATATATTAAGAAAGATTATACTGGCACATCAGCTGAATGCCATGTTATTTCATGGGTGAGCAGTTATCGGTAATCTGCAAAGTTATTACCTGGCAGGCACTGTTTGGGTGGCGGCTCTGGTGTGTCGGGACCGTTTTCTGGGTGTTTCTTTTCTCTGTGATCCCATATGCAGTAACAATGGCTCCGGCACCTCAGCCGTTCTGTGCAAACATAGGGTTACTCAGAAGGCCGATTTATCCACTGATCTGCAACCAATGCTGCGTCTTTTTACACAGTCACTTGGATTTGCGCGGGTGGGCGTCTCAATACAAATCCAGGGGGCTGCGACATTTGTGTATTTTCGCACAGCCGCTGCGTACACATTCGCAGCTCTGCGGTGAGATTAGCCGGCGTACATCTCTGAATCTGGTCCTATGTGTGTAATATGTCACAGAAGAAGGAATCCTGTCTTTGTAATTTGGTTTAGCCCCAGCTGTAGTTTCCATATACTATATAAATAACAATAATATGTGAATACATTAATCAATCCGGAAAACCTGCACTTGCTCCTACTGTAGGTTCTCTCCAACACTGTCCAAATGCAGTAACACAATATGAAATTAACAGTGTACAATAAATTGTACAACAGAAACCGCTGTCGGGCTGATGATTTTACGGCCTTGACTTATATATGTGCATATATTATATATATATATATATATATATATATATATATATATATATATATATATATATTATAGACATGTAGTCAGTTTAGAAAAGATCAGCACTCGCACTTAGTAAATGCAGCAAATGACGTTTCGATGAGCCGTGAGACCTTCCTCAAGACAAGTCAACTTACCAACAGGAACTGAAAGATTACCCTAGTGACAAATACCCCCATAAGGCCCCCATACATCAGCAATCTGAAAACCACAATTGAACAATTTGAAGATTTATTGCCCGATCTTAGGATTTCCCTATCTAGCAATCTGCGCCCATACATTACAGATCTCTTACAGTGATTTGCAGATCCATTGCAGCAAACTCAGATCTGCCAATCTTGAAAGGCCCATCCTTTTACTAGTAACGGTCTGCAAATCTGCTGATCATGGGCCTGATTCAGAGCCACTCGTAAGCGGCAGTTCGTTCGCTCCGAGCGATGTTTGCCCAACTGCGCATGCTTACGGATCGTTATACGCATGCGCGAACCAGTCAGTGCGGCCGAAATTCATGTGCTCGCAAAATAGCGAATGCCTGATAATTTGAGTGACAGAATGAGGCGTATGTGGGTGGTAACAGGGGAAGGTGCTTGAAACGGGGAGTGGAGATCCGATCACAGGCGTGCTTAAAGGTCAAAACGGGCGTTTTATGGGTGTGCATAATTAAAACAGCAGCGTCATTGACCACGTCACTGGGTTATTTTATAGCCAGAACTGCTCGCAAAATTGTGGTAGCAAAAACCAAACACAAGAATAGCGAGCAGCTCATACCCTGTTCGATGTACTCGATTAATCTAATAAATAGCGGACATGACGTAGGATGCGAGCGGCCAGGGGGCGTAGTTTCCCAAAAAACGACCGCAAGTTTTGTTCACTCGTTCAGACCTAGAGGCGTGAACAGACCGCAAACAGCGAACGGTTCATTTAAATAGCCACCCCTATTTTCTGGACGAGCGAGTGCAAATAGCGACCGGCTCTGAATCAGGCCCCATGTCCATACACTAGCAATCTGCAGCCCCAATCCATCTGTGACATCCAACATGTTGGAAAATCTGATTTACCAATTCCAATCACTTTTTTTTTTTTTTGGTTGGTTAAGAGCCAACTCCAAAACCCGGAGCTGGAGGGGAAATGGAGTAGAAATGGGTGCTGGAGCTTAGTTCCCGCAGCTGCTCTGCTCTCTGCCAGCTTCACATTTTCATATGAACCATAAAAGTAGGTGAATGTTTCTATCCAATTGTCATTGATTAGGAAGTCACATAAAATCTACATTTACTTTAAATAGCCACTAAACCTAAACAAAAAATCAAATGTATGTATAGCCCATTTCAAGAGCTCTCCAAAGCTGACACTGTTAGTATAGAGTGGCATAAAGCTGGCAAACTTGTATCAACACCAATGCCACCATGTAGGATATCTTGAAAAAGATGGAAGCTGGATACACACCTGCATATGATGGTTGTTCATACACACTGACCTACCATCATCTTCCATCTATCTGCCTCCCTCCCTGCGGCCTCTGCTGCAAGTGTACGGGTGGTCAGCAGACCGCCCGTACACACAGCACAATGAACAGATATACCTGCCATCGTCTGTGTAGTACAGTATATGTCTGTGAATGACATATTCGCTGGTACACATTGCACATTGCCAATTTATCTGCCAGTGTGTACCGGTACAGCATAATACTCTTGGGTCTTTTTAGATAAATGTTTGCAAGTCCCACTTCCTATTTGCAAACAGATATTGGTTGGCAATAAGGCGATCTCTGGGCCCTCTGCAGAGCATTGTTGCTGTAAAAAAAATATCACAAAACATTGTGTAGTTGAACCCTGTCCATATATGAGACCTGTCCAGCAAAGTAATACACCAACCAATTTTATAGAAAAACAAAACATTTTATTATAAATGCAAAGAACTTTATAAATAAAAGTCACTTTGTGTCAGCGCACAGCCTGGAGCTGATGATGGAGTTGCTGTGTTGGCACACAGCCTGGAGCTGATGGTGGAGTTGCTGTGTTGGCGCACAGCCTGGAGCTGATGGTGGAGTTGCTGTGTTTTGGCGCACAGCCTGGAGCTGATGGTGGAGTTGCTGTGTTGGCGAAGAGCCTGGAGCTGATGGTGGAGTTGCTGTGTTTGCGCACAGCCTGGAGCTGATGGTGGAGTAGCTGTGTTGGCACACAGCCTGGAGCTGATGGTGGAGTTGCTGTGTTGGCGCACAGCCTGGAGCTGATGGTGGAGTCGCTGTGTTGGCGAAGAGCCTGGAGCTGACGGTGGAGTTGGTGTGTTTGTGCACAGCCTGTAGCTGATGGTTGAGTTGCTGTGTGGGTGCACAGCATGGAGCTGATGGTGGAGTTGTTGTGTTGGCGCACAGCCTGGAGCTGATGGTGGAGTTGCTGTGTTGGTGCACAGCCTGGAGCTGATGGTGGAGTTGCTGTGTTTGCGCACAGCCTGGAGCTGATGGTGGAGTTGCTGTGTTTGTGCACAGCCTGGAGCTGATGGTGGAGTTGCTGTGTGGGTGCACAGCCTGGAGCTTATGATGGAGTTGCTGTGTGGGTGCACAGCCCGGAGGTGATGGTGGAGTTGCTGTGTGGGTGCACAGCCTGGAGCTGATGGTGGAGTTGCTGTGTTTGTGCACAGCCTGGAGCTGATGGTGGAGTTGCTGTGTTTGCGCACAGCCTGGAGCTGATGGTGGAGTTGCTGTGTTTGCGCACAGCCTTGAGTTGATGGTGGAGTTGCTGTGTGGGTGCACAGCCTGGAGCAGATGGTGGAGCTGCTGTGTGTAGTCTATAGCCTGGAGCGATGTTACTTGTCCAGTACTATTCTACGTTGTTTATATACCTTCCTGTCCACCCTCAGCCATGAGATCAACAAACACCTCGATGAAATACTTGTGGTCAGTGTGGAAGCGCAGCATCTTTGCGCTCATGGAATCAATAATATAGAGGCAACGGCTCCAAAAGTCTTCCTTTGAACTTTCCACTAAGAATGGCTTCATTGGATAGGAGGTCTCACTACCCACGTATGCATAGGATATATACAGGCATGTGGATAGAAATGCCAGTAGGTCTTGCTCACTGTCTAGCTCTGATAGAATGAAGTCTTGGCAGAGCATGTAGAGGAACAGTACGTTGGTTGGGTTGATGAAGCCTTCTTCCTGCCAGTATCCAGTGAGAGACGCGTCTATACTCGCCATCCATAAAATGATATCTGTAGGTGACAGATTGGTCAGCTGGTGATACCTTCTACCGATGAACTCTGCAAAACAGCTCAGGAGCTCGCTGGTGGATGCCTGCATCATGGTGCATTTTGGTTCAAAGCACACTTGCTGGTCTTCAATGACATTAGACGCAGACTTCTTAGCAAAAGTGCTGTCTGAGGCCTGTGTGAAGGTTGATAAATCAACACAGGATAGAGATCCCTTCATGCTCTCTCTGATGAGGTGGGTGACATTGGTGTCGCCGTTTCTGCGTGGTCTCCTTTTAGCGATAAATCGCCTAAAGCGCCAGATAAGCGACTGTCTTCTGACAGATCCTCCAGTCTTGCTGTTCTCGACAGCAGCACGATGGGTCCCATTTGGTGAGTCTTCCTCATGCTGACCCGCCTTGCGGCAACATTGGAATGGGAGACAATTCCACATTCCCAATCAAGTTCCTATTCTCTATCTATGGTACCTGCAAGCAGAAATGTCTGCAGGAAGCAAATT
This sequence comes from Taudactylus pleione, assembly GCA_031769625.1. NCBI lineage: Eukaryota > Metazoa > Chordata > Amphibia > Anura > Myobatrachidae > Taudactylus > Taudactylus pleione. The sequence continues at coordinate 2,936,561 of JAUIMM010000944.1, forward strand.
TGGATTCGGTCTGTTATCTGTGGTGGATCTGACTGCAGCAGGCAATCAGATCGGCACAATCCGTTTCCAGCACTTTGTGAAAGAAGCTGCCCGTTTGTAGACTAGGCAGCGACTGAGTCCAGAAGGTTGTTGTCAGAGGTGCTCTGCTTACATTGGGCATTGTGACACGGAATGATGATTGTGATGCGTTATTTATGCTAATGAGCTACTGATAACATCTAGGCAATTCAAAGAGTGATGTAACCTTATGTGAGTACACTGAATGTGCTGGTCAGGCAGCAGCAGAAAACTATAGTAAACCGATCTAGCACTGATCATCTATGTCCAGTGTGTAAATATTAAGTGTAAAATAATTTTCTGAATACATAAGTCTGTGGCACCCAGGTAGCAAATCCATCTGAGTAAAACATGAAATTATAGTTTTTGAAATTCATTACAGAAATGACCTAAATCAGGGGTGGGGAACCTTTTTTCTGCTGAGGGCCATTTAGATATACTGTATATAACATTATTCACGGGCCCGGTGCAGGCCATGCCCCCTCCACGTGACATCACACAGGGGCAGGGCCACAATTGCCGGTGATTACAGCTCCCCAGAGCATCCTGAGGATGCTCTGGGGAGCTGTAAGGGCAGCGGTGTGACAGTCTGAAGCACCCTAAGGATGATCCAGGCGGCACTGCTGCATAGATTCTGGCTGCAGGGTGCCATTCTATGCACCCTTCTAGCCAGATGAGGCTAGCCGAAAAATGCTCAGAGGGCCAGACCAAATGATTCCGGGGGCCTTATACGGCCCCGGGACTGAGGTTCCCCATCCCTGACCTAAATCATTATCTCTGAGGCTCTGTGTAAGATTTTATCTAATCCTAATAAACTGAAACCCCTTATAACAAACCTCTAATATACCAAGGTCACATGAAGAGGGAATCAATTTACATTTCACTGGCATATAGTAAATCACTTTTAGGTTGGCAGAGATTTGTCCTGACTATGGGCCTGATTCAGCATGGATCGCTATTCTACTTATATGCAAGTAACGCAGTTGCTAGTACCAGCGGTGATGTGTAAGTGTTTGCATTCACATTGCGATCGCAGCCTAACATAAGGATGTCCTTACTCACATTCGTATACATTGGCAACATAGCTAAACAATCGGTAACACTGAGTAACATCGGACCCATACGCACAGATAAGGCAGGTCAGGCCTCACTCGGGAAATGCTTACTTCACCGCATGCTATGAGGCCTCAGGCTGTGTATGGTATCACTGTGGATAATTTATGCACGCCCCTGCAACGCCGTTCCAACGCACTGGCACGCCTGCGTTCGCCCGATCACCCCTCCGTCACCACCCACATGTTGCACCTCCTGTCAATACTCTGCCATGGGTCTGCGTAGCCTCTCCGATCGCAGTCCCGATTACAGTGTGATACCCCACCAAAACACTGTGTTTAAGCCTATGGTGGGTATCACTAATGTATTTAAAAAAACCTATCAAAACAAAATATATCTAATAGTGCAGGTACAGTACGCTGTATCCTCTATATAGCGTCAGTATTAGTGTGTATTGTACCTGTAACCCATGTGTAACATACGCTGTGTCCTCTATATAGGGTCAGTATTAGTGTGTATTGTACCTGTATCCCAAGTGTAACATACGCTGTATCCTCTATATAGTGTCACTATTAGTGTGTATTGTACCTGTAACCCATGTGTAACATACGCTGTGTCCTCTATATAGGGTCAGTATTAGTGTGTATTGTACCTGTATCCCATGTGTAACATGCGCTGTATCCTCTATATAGCGTCAGTATTAGTGTGTATTGTACCTGTAACCCATGTGTAACATACGCTGTGTCCTCTATATAGGGTCAGTATTAGTGTGTATTGTACCTGTATCCCATGTGTAACATACGCTGTATCCTCTATATAGTGTCACTATTAGTGTGTATTGTACCTGTATCCCATGTGTAACATACGCTGTATCCTCTATATAGGGTCAGTATTAGTGTGTATTGTACCTGTAACCCATGTGTAACATACGCTGTATCCTCTATATATGGTCAGTATTAGTGTGTATTGTACCTGTAACCCATGTGTAACATACGCTGTGTCCTCTATATAGGGTCAGTATTAGTGTGTATTGTACCTGTAACCCATGTGTAACATACGCTGTATCCTCTATATAGGGTCAGTATTAGTGTGTATTGTACCTGTATCCCATGTGTAACATACGCTATATCCTCTATATAGGGTCAGTATTAGTGTGTATTGTACCTGTATCCCATGTGTAACATACGCTGTATCCTCTATATAGGGTCAGTATTAGTGTGTAGTACCTGTATCCCATGTGTAACATACGCTGTATCCTCTATATAGCGTCAGTATTAGTGTGTATTGTACCTGTAACCCATGTGTAACATACGCTGTGTCCTCTATATAGGGTCAGTATTAGTGTGTATTGTACCTGTATCCCATGTGTAACATACGCTGTATCCTCTATATAGGGTCAGTATCAGTGTGTATTGTACCTGTATCCCATGTGTATCATACGCTGTATCCTCTATATAGGGTCAGTATTAGTGTGTATTGTACCTGTAGCCCATGTGTAACATATACTGTATCCTCTATATAGGGTCAGTATTAGTGTGTATTGTACCTGTATCCCATGTGTATCATACGCTGTATCTTCTATATAGGGTCAGTATTAGTGTGTATTGTACCTGTATCCCATGTGCAACATACGCTGTATCCTCTATATAGGGTCAGTATTAGTGTGTATTGTGCCTGTAGCTCATGTGTAACATACGCTGTATCCTCTATATAGGGTCAGTATTAGTGTGTATTGTACCTGTATCCCATGTGTAACATATACTGTATCCCCTATATAGGGTCAGTATTAGTGTGTATTGTACCTGTATCCCATGTGTAACATACGCTGTATCCCCTATATAGGGTCAGTATTAGTGTGTATTGTACCTGTATCCCATGTGTAACATACGCTGTATCCTCTATATAGGGTCAGTATTAGTGTGTATTGTACCTGTAACCCATGTGTAACATACGCTGTATCCTCTATATAGGGTCAGTATTAGTGTGTATTGTACCTGTAACCCATGTGTAACATACGCTGTGTCCTCTATATAGGGTCAGTATTAGTGTGTATTGTACCTGTATCCCATGTGTAACATACGCTGTATCCCCTATATAGGGTCAGTAATAGTGTGTATTGTACCTGTAGCCCATGTGTAACATATACTGTATCCTCTATATATGGTCAGTATTAGTGTGTATTGTACCTGTATCCCATGTGTAACATACGCTGTATCCTCTATATAGGGTCAGTATTAGTGTGTATTGTACCTGTAGCCCATGTGTAACATATACTGTATCCTCTATATATGGTCAGTAATAGTGTGTATTGTACCTGTATCCCATGTGTAACATACGCTGTATCCTCTATATAGGGTCAGTATTAGTGTGTATTGTACCTGTAGCCCATGTGTAACATATACTGTATCCTCTATATATGGTCAGTATTAGTGTGTATTGTACCTGTAGCTCATGTGTAACATACCCTGTATCCTCTATATAGGGTCAGTATTAGTGTGTATTGTACCTGTATCCCATGTGTAACATACGCTGTATCCCCTATATAGGGTCAGTAATAGTGTGTATTGTACCTGTAGCCCATGTGTAACATATACTGTATCCTCTATATATGGTCAGTATTAGTGTGTATTGTACCTGTATCCCATGTGTAACATACGCTGTATCCTCTATATAGGGTCAGTATTAGTGTGTATTGTACCTGTAGCCCATGTGTAACATATACTGTATCCTCTATATATGGTCAGTATTAGTGTGTATTGTACCTGTATCCCATGTGTATCATACGCTGTATCTTCTATATAGGGTCAGTATTAGTGTGTATTGTACCTGTATCCCATGTGTAACATACACTGTATCCCCTATATAGGGTCAGTATTAGTGTGTATTGTACCTGTATCCCATGTGTAACATACGCTGTATCCTCTATATAGGGTCAGTATTAGTGTGTATTGTACCTGTGTCCCATGTGTAACATACGCTGTATCCCCTATATAGGGTCAGTAATAGTGTGTATTGTTCCTGTAGCTCATGTGTAACATTTACTGTATCCTCTATATAGGGTCAGTATTAGTGTGTATTGCACCTGTAACCCATGTGTAACATACGCTGTATACTCTATATAGGGTCAGTATTAGTGTGTATTGTACCTGTAGCCCATGTGTAACATACGCTGTATCCTCTATATAGGGTCAGTATTAGTGTGTATTGTACCTGTAGCTCATGTGTAACATACCCTGTATCCTCTGTATAGGGTCAGTATTAGTGTGTATTGTACCTGTAGCCCATGTGTAACATACGCTGTATCCCCTATATAGGGTCAGTATTAGTGTGTATTGTACCTGTATCCCATGTGTATCATACGCTGTATCCTCTATATAGGGTCAGTATTAGTGTGTATTGTACCTGTAACCCATGTGTAACATACCCTGTATCCTCTATATAGGGTCAGTATTAGTGTGTATTGTACCTGTAGCCCATGTGTAACATTTACTGTATCCTCTATATAGGGTCAGTATTAGTGTGTATTGTACCTGTATCCCATGTGTAACATACGCTGTATCCTCTATATAGGGTCAGTATTAGTGTGTATTGTACCTGTATCCCATGTGTATCATACGCTGTATCCTCTATATAGGGTCAGTATTAGTGTGTATTGTACCTGTAGCCCATGTGTAACATATACTGTATCCTCTATATATGGTCAGTATTAGTGTGTATTGTACCTGTATCCCATGTGTATCATACGCTGTATCTTCTATATAGGGTCAGTATTAGTGTGTATTGTACCTGTATCCCATGTGTATCATACGCTGTATCCTCTATATAGGGTCAGTATTAGTGTGTAGTACCTGTATCCCATGTGTAACATACGCTGTATCCTCTATATAGGGTCAGTATTAGTGTGTATTGTACCTGTAGCCCATGGGTAACATACGCTGTATCCTCTATATAGGGTCAGTATTAGTGTGTATTGTACCTGTAACCCATGTGTAACATATGCTGTATCCTCTATATAGGGTCAGTATTAGTGTGTATTGTACCTGTATCCCATGTGTAACATACGCTGTATCTTCTATATAGGGTCAGTATTAGTGTGTATTGTACCTGTATCCCATGTGTAACATACGCTGTATCCTCTATATAGGGTCAGTATTAGTGTGTATTGTACCTGTATCCCATGTGTAACATACGCTGCATCCTCTATATAGGGTCAGTATTAGTGTATATTGTACCTGTAGCCCATGTGTAACATTTACTGTATCCTCTATATAGGGTCAGTATTAGTGTGTATTGTACCTGTATCCCATGTGTAACATACCCTGTATCCTCTATATAGTGTCAGTATTAGTGTGTATTGTACCTGTATCCCATGTGTAACATACGCTGTATCCCCTATATAGGGTCAGTATTAGTGTGTATTGTACCTGTAGCCCATGTGTAACATTTACTGTATCCTCTATATAGGGTCAGTATTAGTGTGTATTGTACCTGTATCCCATGTGTAACATACGCTGTATCCTCTATATAGGGTCAGTATTAGTGTGTATTGTACCTGTATCCCATGTGTATCATACGCTGTATCCTCTATATAGGGTCAGTATTAGTGTGTATTGTACCTGTAGCTCATGTGTAACAAACACTGTATCCTCTATATAGGGTCAGTATTAGTGTGTATTGTACCTGTATCCCATGTGTAACATACGCTGTATCCCCTATATAGGGTCAGTAATAGTGTGTATTGTTCCTGTAGCTCATGTGTACCATACGCTGTATCCTCTATATAGGGTCAGTATTAGTGTGTATTGTACCTGTAACCCATGTGTAACATACCCTGTATCCTCTATATAGGGTCAGTATTAGTGTGTATTGTACCTGTATCCCATGTGTAACATACGCTGTATCCCCTATATAGGGTCAGTATTAGTGTGTATTGTACCTGTAGCCCATGTGTAACATACGCTGTATCCTCTATATAGGGTCAGTATTAGTGTGTATTGTACCTGTAGCCCATGTGTAACATACACTGTATCCTCTATATAGGGTCAGTATTAGTGTGTATTGTACCTGTAACCCATGTGTAACATACCCTGTATCCTCTATATAGTGTCAGTATTAGTGTGTATTGTACCTGTATCCCATGTGTAACATACGCTGTATCCCCTATATAGGGTCAGTATTAGTGTGTATTGTACCTGTATCCCATGTGTAACATACGCTGTATCCTCTATATAGGGTCAGTATTAGTGTGTATTGTACCTGTATCCCATGTGTAACATTTACTGTATCCTCTATATAGGGTCAGTATTAGTGTGTATTGTACCTGTATCCCATGTGTAACATTCGCTGTATCCTCTATATAGGGTCAGTATTAGTGTGTATTATACCTGTAACCCATGTGTAACATACGCTGTATCCTCTATATAGGGTCAGTATTAGTGTGTATTGTACCTGTATCCCATGTGTAACATACGCTGTATCCTCTATATAGGGTCAGTATTAGTGTGTATTGTACCTGTATCCCATGTGTAACACACGCTGTATCCTCTATATAGGGTCAGTATTAGTGTGTTGTACCTGTAGCTCATGTGTAACCTACGCTGTATCCCCTATATAGGGTCAGTATTAGTGTGTATTGTACCTGTAGCTCATGTGTAACCTACGCTGTTTCCCCTATATAGGGTCAGTATTAGTGTGTATTGTACCTGTAGCTCATGTGTAACATACGCTGTATCCCCTATATAGGGTCAGTATTAGTGTGTATTGTACCTGTAGCTCATGTGTAACATACGCTGTATCCCCTATATAGGGTCAGTATTAGTGTGTATTGTACCTGTAGCTCATGTGTAACCTACGCTGTATCCCCTATATAGGGTCAGTATTAGTGTGTATTGTACCTGTATCCCATGTGTAACATACGCTGTATCCTCTATATAGGGTCAGTATTAGTGTGTATTGTACCTGTAGCCCATGGGTAACATACGCTGTATCCTCTATATAGGGTCAGTATTAGTGTGTATTGTACCTGTATCCCATGTGTAACATACGCTGTATCCTCTATATAGGGTCAGTATTAGTGTGTATTGTACCTGTATCCCATGTGTAACATACGCTGTATCCTCTATATAGGGTCAGTATTAGTGTGTATTGTACCTGTATCCCATGTGTAACATACGCTGTATCCTCTATATAGGGTCAGTATTAGTGTGTATTGTACCTGTAGCTCATATGTAACATATACTGTATCCTCTATATAGTGTCAGTATTAGTGTGTATTGTACCTGTATCCCATGTGTAACATACGCTGTATCCTCTATATAGGGTCAGTATTAGTGTGTATTGTACCTGTATCCCATGTGTATCATACGCTGTATCCTCTATATAGGGTCAGTAATAGTGTGGATTGTACCTGTATCCCATGTGTAATATACGCTGTATCCTCTTAGTAGGGTCAGTATTAGTGTGTATTGTACCTGTAGCCCATGTGTAACATATACTGTATCCTCTATATAGGGTCAGTATTAGTGTTAACAATACTGCCTTTGGACCTTTATATACCCCTGCCTATACCTTCTAATATCCTGCCTATAATCCTCTAAGGATGACGCTAATTTGCGTACACAGTCATACAGTAAATAAAGACTCCAGACCTGTGGTTCCAAAGCACAAAGTATTATTCAAGTAAAAGTACAGCAGTTACTCGCTATGATCCTCACATCATCGTAGCGCAAAGAAATTATACAGACCCAAGTACAATTATACATACGCAGCGCTCTCTGGTCCAGATGTAGGCATCAGCAAGAAACCCCTCGTCAATCAGTATTCAGCACGAAGACTAGGAACCCAGGGTCAGAGCACACATATTTATACCCCCCAGGAATAAACAACACAATAGAGAAGTTTGTTGCTAATACCATTGGTCCTAAAGGAGAGGGCATATGTTACAAGGCATTTAACAGGTTGGTTCAAATAGACACAATCCAGCCTCTAACAACTGGTGGTCTCTGGTTTCCCGCCTCATGCAAATCCTAACAGTTGTTCATATAATGTACATTTTGTTGTTTGAAGTCTCTGAGGTCCATAAGTTGAAAATGCATGTTGCGATCTCTCCATCGATATTACCGGAATACTGATGAGAGAGTACGCATCAGTACAATACCAAACATGGCTTACTTATCACGTATAAAACTTTAGTTACGAAATAACCTTTATTTCCTTGCAATGATAATAAATGTGCATAGTCGAATCTTATACCTTAAAGCGTATGGAACCTTGTATGTGAATATGTAATGTGTGAGTATGTGGGGTTTGATGTAAAGACGCTAGTTAACTTGGGGCAGATGCGTGTGCATGGAGCTAATATTCAGCGTTTTCATACAGGGTCTTATGCATTCGCTAATATGCGACTAGTTAACAGCGCAATTGTGCATATTAATGTGTGTATGAGAAATGGTGAAAGATGCAATCGCATAATGCTATTAGTAATATCGCCACATGTACTAAAGTGTGAGTTTATCTAAAATGGCGCTTAGGCGGCCATTCGCAAAATGGCGCCTTGCGATCTCATTTCCTCATGTGTAACATTTACTGTATCTTCTATATACTGTAGGGACATTTTTTAGTGTCTACTGAATATTCATTTTGGTTCAGTAAAAGTACAAATAATGATACAGTGCTACAATTATTACAGGGTGTGAGATAAAGTTTAATACATTGGACATAGGAAATCCATACAGATAGATTTGTTTCAATGGGGAAAATGTCACATAGTCTACAACATATTTGGATAACACAATAACACATTGATAGAGTGCAAAGCATAACTGTGAATATAATAATAATTTGTATTATCCACTATTATTTATAAAGTGCCACAAAGTGTACACAGCACTGTACATGGTAAAAATAGCAAACGTTATACAGTATCAGAGAATTATAGCATAAGTACAATACACAGCACCATACATAGCAAATATAGCAAGCGTTATACAGTAACAGAGTATTATAGCATAAGTATAATACTTATCGCCGTACATGGTAAACACAGCACACGTTATACAATAATAGGGTATTATAGCATAAGTACAATACACAGTACCCTACATGGTAAAAAATAGCAAACATTATACAGTATCAGGGAATTATAGCATAAGTACAATACATAGCGCTATACATAGCAAATATAGCAAACGTTATACAGTAACAAAGTATTATAGCATAAGTACATTGCACACTGCCGTACATGGCACACATAGTAAATGTTATACATTAACAGGGTATTATAGCATTAGTACAATACATAGCGCTGTACATGGTAACCATAGCAAGCGTTATACAGTAACAGGGTATTATAGCATAAGTACAATACATAGCGCCGTACATGGTAACCATAGCAAACGTTATACAGTAACAGGGTATTATAGCATAAGTACAACTGTACAATACATAGCACTGTACATGGTAAAAACAGCAAACTTTATACAGTAAAAGGGTATTATAGCATAAGTACAATACATAGCACCGTACATGGCAAAAACAGCAAACTTTATACAGTAACGGTATTATAGCATAAGTACAATATAGAAACATTGAGCCTGATTCAGAGCTGTACGCTATGCCAATTTGTTTGCAGGTGAGCGATCATTGGCCAACTTCGCATGCGTTCCGATCATACTGCGCCAAGATAACTTTGCAAAGTCACTCACAATGAGAATTCTTTCTGAAATCACTGACAGGATGCGACCATTTTGTGGGAGGTAGCTGGGAGTGGCAGCAAAAACACAGGCGTGTCACAACCATTGTCAGGGTGCGTCTGACTGACACTGCGTTCATGTACACAGATAGAGTGTCATCGGCGTCTCAGGTCTGTCAGCCATTGTGAGTGACCATAGACTCACTCAGGGAGTTAATGTTGGCATAATCTCCATCAGAAGCTGTGTATGTGTAGGCAGTGGTGAACAGCTACGATGACTCCGGTGGGTGTGTCACTACACGCCCACCGGTATTAGCATATCTTCCCACATACACAGCGTGCAAGCTCGCAGCTGCCAATGTATTAGCGTACAGCTCTGAATCTGGCCCATTTTACAGTAACAATGTATTACATCATAAGTACAGTACACACCGGCATAGCATAGGTACCAAACATTAATATCACACCACAGACTGGGTAGGACAGATAACGGTACACAATGTATGGGTGAGCAGGTAGAGTCACTGAATGGGAGAAGGAGAGGAGGGTGTGGGGCCCTGGTGACATGGCGAGCGCTAGGAAAGCACAAGAGGAAGGAGGGCCCTGCCCATATGGGCTTACACACTAAGGGGAAGGGGGGAACTGTTGGGGGGGGTGGTGGACTAGGAAAGATACATAGTGGAGGGTTGTAGGAGAGCGTATAACGTTATAAGGAGAGCTGGTAAGCTTTAATATAAAGGTACGTCTTAAGGGCACATTTAAATTGGGGAGGCTGGTAGAGAGTCTGAATGGCGAGGGAATGAGTTTGGAAATCTTGTAGCTAGTAGCTTACACAATATGTCTGCTACAGCAAAGAGTCATTTACTCAGCTACTTTGTTGCTGTTGCTAGAACGTTTGTGAACCCTGTAGAATTTTCAGAATATCTGCATAAAGGTTACTTAAAATGTGTTCAGATCTCGATCTAAATAATAAAAACAGATAAAGATAAAACAATAAGGACCTCTGTATCAATTTTTGCATGAAAATTGTAATGCTTCCCGCCCTCTTTCCCCTGCATGCCAGCATCTGTGATCACCAGTATGCAGGTACACTTGCCGGCCGGGACAGCTGTTGCGCAAAGGTTTATGACCCGGGGACTCTATTATACATGCATGGAAATTGGCCTGCGCACTGTCGCCAAGGGGACGGAGGGGGATCCTTCAGAGATTTTCGTGTAAAGAAGTTGGGACAGCAAAGGACTCCAGGACTCTCCTGTACTGGATCTACAATCTTTTTTCCTGGAGGTAATTCTTCTCTTTCTTGGCACTACGTCTTCTTTCTTAGGTCTTCAGGATCTCTTCTCTGCACCCTTTTGGACCAGTGGCTGAGCTGTTACCACTCAGTAAGTGAAGGGAGACGGTTCTATCATGCTGAGCTGTAATTGTCCCGAGTGGCCTGTTTGCAACAAGTTGTGATTGGTTCACTGTCAGTGCCAGGTTCAGAAGGCCACATCCAGATGGGCTAAGCTTGTATCTTTATGGATTCAAGCTCTCCAATGCTTAGAACAATATTTCTTAATGGCCAGAGATCCAGCAATGGCGGAAACTTCTCACACTGTAATGGAGGAGGTCCAGGAAAGTTCTTATCCAGGGCTGTGCACCTGTTTCTCTAAATCATCCAGCACTGTCACCTCTACTGTAACTCTGGTGGCTCTCTGTCATCTACATCAGACACTTTTCCACGCAAGGATTGTGGGCAAGTACATCTTAAAAGCTTGGCTCCTCATTCCTGATATCCAGTAATAGCAGCAGCTTCTCAATAAAGATCTCTCAATGGACAGGTAAGTACTTCTGCAGAGCTGGGCTATTTTTTCCCGGACCTCCTCCTTACTTCAGTCTTCGGGAGCTCTTCCCTGCTCCAATTCCTACTGCTGGACTGAGCTGTTATCACTCGTTCTAAAATAAACCAACGATGAAGGGGTGGGGATATAACGTGGCAAGCTATATTTAGCTTGCCACGGCCATCTGAGTGACTCACTTGCGGCGAACTGTGATTGGTTCACGGCAGTGCCAGTTTCAGAAGGCCGCATCCTGATTGGCAAAGCTTGAATCTTTACAGATACAAGCTCTCCAATGCAGGGAAACAATGTGTAGTCCAGAGATCCAGCAAAGACGGCAACTTCTCAAACAGATATCTCAATGGACAGGTAAATAGGAACACCCACACCACGTGACCCCAGCGGCTGAGGGGGCTCCCTCAGCATGCGCGTCACACCCTTCCGACCATATGACCCACCAACGCTTACACACAATAGGACACCGCACCCACGTGTGTACGTGACGTCAGACGGAGACCCGATATGACAAGTGTTCCCACGGCGAAGCACATTCCTACACAGCCCGGCCATTACCACGTGGCGCTAACTCTGCGCCCGCACACCCCCCCTCTCACAGCTGAGTCACACACGCACACTGGTTGGCCGCTACACGTGTCAATCACTTAGATTACAACACCGCCCCCTCCTCCCCACCTGTATCCTATTCAGATTAGCACCTCCGGCCAGAATAGGCTATGCACCCACTTGAGACCGCCCACACACCCACCCTCCACCTATATAACACTTCTCAGTCTATTAATCAGTAACTCCTTGATGAAGGCTTCAGGCCGAAACGCATTGGAGAAGCTACATCTCCCACACATCACTGCTGCATCAACACACCATTGGTGCTCATCACTAACCCCACGGATACGTGGGGCAGAACTGCAGCGCGGACCTCCGCATTACCCTAACCCACAGAGCAGTGACGGGCACCCGTCCAGAAGACACCCTGCGGGCTCGCAGGGTGTCATTAACCACCGGACCCACACCGGAGAACATACCAACTTTGCACCGAACCAGGGACAGCAGACCTACCGGTAGGTACTATTACAACCAGTGCGGGACGCCGCCAATTGCTACTGTACGGGACTTCCTTGACAACACACACATCCTGGTCCAATAAGACTGTAGACCATAGGTCCAGCAAAGGGGACGTGCAGAAGTAAGGGCCGCACGACAAGGAGCCCCCTCAAGGGTCCACCCACTCCCTGACCAGGATCACACGGAACCATCTGTCCATCCCCAACCCCACAAACGGAACCACCTGGGGAGCATTGTGCCTCACCTAATAAACAGGTTGGATTCAATTCACAGTGTCTGGCGCATCCTTTACACACCTCATACCCACCCACACTGTACTCATACACTGTTACACGCCACCCCCCACCCCCCTTCCCCAGTCGCCCTCCTCCCCACTCCACCCCCCCTCCATACACACACACCGAGGAGCGCACGTGTACCTTTTTTCTTTCAGCATATACCAACAGGATCCGGTACTCCTGTTCCACGTGCAGCACCACTTTATCCCCCACCCCACCTTTCCCCCCAGTCGCCCCCTCCTCCCCCACACATCCACTAGATCCACCCATTAGAGCCTGGAGCGAGGACCACTCTGCTTACTATATTTACAGATACAAGCTCTCCAATGCAGGGAAACAATGTGCAGTCCAGAGATCCAGCAAAGACGGCAACTTCTCAAACAGATATCTCAATGGGCAGGTAAGTTCTTCTCCAGGACTGGGCTCCTCTTTCCTGGACCTCCCCCAGCACCATCACCTCTACCTCTTGGGGTTCCCAGGTGTCTGAATTGGGCACTTTTCCACACAAGGATAACAGGCAAATACATCTCGAGAACTTGGCTCCTCTTTCCCAAGATCCAACAATGGCAGCAGCTTCTTATAAAATCTGTCAATGGACAGAAGCTCTACCCTGCTCCATTTTTTATTGCTGGACTGAGCTGTCAATCCAAAGTGAAGGGTTTGGGCTAAATCGTGGCAAGCTGTAATTAGCTTGCCGCGGCCATCTGAGAGACCCACACGCAGAGAACCATGATTGGTTCACTGGTGGTGCCAGTTTCAGAAGACCACATCCTGATTGGCTAAGCTTGCATCTTTACAGATTCAAGTTTCCAATACAGGGAAACAATGTGTACCAGAGATCCAGCAAATATGGCAACTGACAGATACCTCAATGGGCAGGTAATAACTTCTCCAGGTTTGGCCTCCTCTTTCCTGGACCTTCACCAGCACTGTCATCTCTACCTCTTGGGGCTCCCAGGTGTCTGCATCTGGTACTTTTCCACACAAGTATAGCAGGCAAGTAAATCTCCAGAGCTTGGCTTCTCTTTCCCAAGATCCGACAATGGCAGCATATTTTCATAAAGATCTGTCAATGGGCAGGTAAGTGCTTTTCCAGAGCTGGGCTCCACTTTCCTGGAACTCCTCCAGTACAATTACTCCTACATCTTATCCTCTTTTGCACCACATCTTCTTACTTCTGTTTTCGGGAGCTCTTATCTGCTCCATTTCCTACTGCTGGACTGAGCTGATACCACTCGTTCTACTATAAACCAAGATGAAGGGGTGGGGATATATATCGTGGCAAGCTGTATTTAGCTTGACGCGGCAATCTGAGTGACCCACTCGCAGCGAACCATGATTGGTTCACTGGTGGTGCCAGTTTCAGAAGACTACATCCTGATTGTCTAAGCTTGCATCTTTACAGATTCAAGCTTTCCAATAGAGGGAAACAATGTGTATTTAATGGCCAGATATCGAGCAATGATAGCAACTTCTCAGACATATCTCAATGGGCAGGTAAGTTCTTCTCCAGAGATTGGCTCCTGTTTTCTGGACCTCCACCAGTACTGTCACCCTTCCTCTTCTCCTCTTTTGCACAATGTCTTCTTCTCTTTTCGTGAGCTCTTCTATTCTCCCTTTCAACTTGCAGGACTGGGCTGCTACCATATGGGCTAATATAAATGTAAGGGCAGGGGCAGGGCTAAATCCTGGTGAGCTGTAATTAGCTTGCTGCAGCCATCTGAGAGACTCGCTCACAGTGAACCTAGATTGGTTCACCGGCGGTGCCCATTTCAGAAGGCCGCATCCTGATTGGCTAAGTTTGCATCTTTACAGATTCAAGCCTTCCAATGCAGGGAAACAAGGTTTGGACTCCTCTTTTCTGGACCCCCTTCAGCGCTGTCATCACTACCTCCTGAGGTTCACTTACAACTTGCTGGACTGGGCTGCTAACATTTGGGCTCATATAAACGTATGGGGCAGGGCTACATCGTGGTGAGCTGTAATTAGCTCGCCGCGGCCATCTGATAGACCCGCTCACAGTGAACCTGGATTGGTTCACCGGCGGTGCCCATTTCAGAAGGCTGCATCCTGATTGGCTAAGCTTGCATCTTTACAGATTCAAGCCTTCCAATGCAGGGAAACAAGGTTTGGGCTCCTCTTTTCTGGACCTCCTTCATCGCTGTCACCACTACTGTACCTCCTGAGGTTCTCTAGTGTCTACATCAGGTACTTTTCCACACAAGGATATGTCATAAACTACCAAGTTCTCCTTGCAGATGGTTTTAAAAAGTCACTACAGTTTAAAAAGAATAATGATGTTTAAAGTTTGCTAAAGACATTCGGATGGGTTAGAAGACTGTTGTATGGATGGGTTATTGTAAAATGCAACTTTTTGCTAATTTGTCAGGGTTTCCGTCTTAGAATGGATGCTCAACAGAAGGTGGATCTTGCAGCAAGATAACAACCCTAAAGACAGCAAATCGCAAACAGATGACTGAAATAGAAGAAATTGCCGCGCAGACTGTAAGCCAAATTAAATGTCGTGGCAGAATCTGAAGCAGGATGTTTGTGCAAGAAAGTCCACTAACATGCATGAATTGAAGCAGTCCTGTGAGGAGAAATGGATCAAAATTCCTTCAAGCTAAAGTGGAGAACTGATCAACTATTACTGCAAAAGCTTGATTGGTGTCATTAAGATACCAGGCATAGAACCCTACTAATCGCTGACATCAACAAGCTGCCGGTTTTCAAACATGACCTCTTTATTTAAACAGTGCTTTGTCCACTGACCACAGCCAAAGTGTTAGGTCCCCTTCCTCCATCGTTCCTGGGTTGTGCGTCTTCCTTGTGCCTGATAACTGTGCTCCAGTCCCTGGTCTGATTCCGTGTGCCTGATTCCAATGCTCCAGTCCCTGGTTTGTTTCTGACAATGATCCAGTTCCATGTTTGGTATCGCAATCCGTAACATTTGTCCTGATACCGGCTTGTCTTGACTGTTCCATCTGCGTTCATCTCAGCACCATCCGGATCTTGACCTCAGCTTTCCAGGGTTTTGCCGACTACTAGTTTGTCACATCAGAGGGCAGGTCAGAGAGCTGTGACTTGTGTGCCAATCGCAAGGAAGCCCAAACCCCTCGAAAAAGTCCTTGAACATTGATTGGTGTAAAATTCAATGTTGGATCATCTTGACCAATAAATGTAGGTGTAGTATATGCATTTGTGTGTAATTTGAAAACATTTAAGAGTAAATTTATACAAAATCTAAAAACTTACCATATAATCTGATCACTATAACTTATCATTAGTAGTATAAAAGCTATAATTAATATTGAAAAATTCAGTCAAGTAATTTATGTTTAACTCGTATCATTGGTAATATAAAAAAAATATAATTAATATTGAAAAATTAGGAAATCATTAAATATTAGAAAATCATTGAATATTATAAGTCATATTATAAAGTAAGTAATTTATGTTTAACTTTCTTAACAAAATCTAAATATTTTAACATATTAAAACATCTATATCTATATATCTCATATTATATATAAAATTAATCGGCGGCTGTGTACACTCAGGAAATATGTCCTGCACTGATGGATGTGATGGTCAGTGGTAGTCTCCTATAAGAAGAAGGACCAGGGGTCAGTGGGAGGCATCAGGCAGATAAGTGAAACACTACAGTAAAACATTTCCTCTGGTAAAACAAATTGGGGGCGTAATTTCACAAACAAAGCTGATTGGCCAGTTACCCACATGTTCTCAGTATTCTAAGGGGGTTACGTTGTAAAGAACAAACAAACCAGAAAATGTGACGCAGGTTACAGTGTGTCTGGTGGAGGTGGTTGAGAGCTACGAGTTCCCTGGAGGCCTGAAGTGGGCTTGGTGGATATTTCAATATTGTGAAGAAGAGTTATAATAACAAAGGTTTAGCTATTGAAATTGTATATAATTAAATTAGTGTATACTTAGGTGTAGTATGAAATTAGGCTGTGTCCATATTGATAACATTGTAGTGTGTGTAGTTGTTTCTATATTACATTTGCTAGTAAAATTGATGATGAAATTAATATATGGTTAATAATACAAAGTTAAGTAATCGTGTACATTATATAGCATACTTGTTGGCATTTCAACAACTCCTCCTTCCCGGAGATCCTACAGGGGTGGTCCAGACTGGAGGTGAGGGGGCGTGGCTCTGTGACTTGCATCATCACTGCCCCACCCCCACGGCTCAATGCTATGGTTTGTACCATTGGGCAGAGGAAGTAAGCACCCAGACTACCCACGTCACTGGGGAAGTGTGCGGGATGCGGGAGGCGCTGATCTTCTTTCCCAGGAATCTGGGTGTCTCCCGAACATTCTGCATGGGATTTAGGTATTTTGCACCAGTCTACATTGTGGTATTCTCTGTAGTGTCAGAATGGTGCATTGCCTTTATGTATAACACACATAGATAACATTATATTACAGGCATATATGTACTGCCTCCAGCCATCGGTGATGTAACACTAGACTAGTATACAACTACATTTTCATAATGCCTAAAACAAACTGACAGGAGGAGAAATATAAATACTACGGTGACATTTATAAAGCTATAGCACAGAAAACTACAAATAAAGGTACTTTTTACTAAATGTAGAGATGTACTTTTGTGAAAGTCCTGTATGTAACATATAGGGATGTACAGAATTATGGATTTGGACATGTTCTATGAGTGTGTAGCAGGATTTGTGTTAGACTGAATCAATTATTGTGATTTTCTGGTGTTTGTGTGCAGAGCAGTGAGGGCAGTGTGTGCCCGTATAATACAGGTGCCCCCAGGGTTCCTGATGTGTAGGATCAGATGAGAAGAGGTGATAGCACAATGGGGCCTGTGCAGCTTCAGTCCCAAGAGTCACTGACAATCCAGTCTTTAATAATGATCACTGACAAAGGGTGTTATAGGGGGCGTGGCATGGTGCACAGCAGGAGATGGGCATTCCGTCCCTGAGATTGTGCCCTGCACTATCCTGACCAGTCACCATGTAATTCACACCCCCTAATGTTTTACTCTACGTAATATAACATCCATGGGGGAGGGTCTCTGTCCTAACCACACCTGAGAGATATAATATGTAACAAGTATATGCACTCAGTGGCCTGTCCCTACCTATGCAGAGGCCTCTTCCTCACTAGGTGACCATTTGAAAGAAGTGATTTAGTTTATGTCCATGTCATGGTTGTTATTCCCACTAATCAGCCCCTGTTGTTAGTAATCTGTCACCCCTGGCCATACACATCCACAGGAACCAATGAGGCAGTGCGGCTACTGTATGAATCACAACTCCCATGATCTACATATACAGTAACACACACTAATAATGGGAAAATCTCCAACATGACCCTATTAGGAGACGTCACTGTAGGGAATGTGATCACACACATGACTGCACATTACACATTGGAGCGTGGCCCCTACTGCTAGGCTTACAAGTATATAACACCGTGTATCTCATCAGTACAAAACTCACCCTGTATGCCGCATGGTATTGATTAGTTCCCAGAGCGGCCATTGCCTTGGTTTCCATTGATGGTATTTACGGAAACCCCCCTGCATCTTAGTCTTTGTATCCACCTCCTCAGGGTCTGAAGGCACGTGCTGGGGCGAGATGACGATCGCCTCTTCATCCACAGGTGTGCTGTGAAGCAGAAGCAGGAACACAAGCACAGGGTGACCTGTTCAGCTGATGTTATTTCAGAAGGAGGGACGCATTCCTCTGGGGCTTGTGGCACTGATGGTACTGGCTCTGGGAACATCTTCTGTTGTTGACTCGTTTGTCTCCTGTAAAACAAGTGTAATTAGAGCCCCGGCTGCTAAGGAAACAGTTACTGATATTAGCAAGTGTAACACGTATTAGCTGGTATCGTAGCCTGGATGCGCTATGTGATGTCACTTATTCAGTGTACAAGCTCTGCGGACATAACGGACGTTACCTGCTACCTGCACCTGTATGTGTCCCAGCTAATGGCATATTACACGCTGTATACTCCAGGCCTGATTAAGAGGTGGACAGAGACGTGGCCACGTCTATTGGTGATTACCCATCTGCAAATGCCACTACATATCCCTTCCCTGGTGTACATCCATGCGACCGAATGTGCAAGGACTGAGACCCCTGCTGCCAGCGTCCGTCAGTATATATGTCAGTATGCACAGTCACTCCCTAGTGTATGGGAACACGTATGTACAATCAGTCCTTGTTTCTATGTGTCAGTATGCACAGTCACTCCCCAGTGTATGGGAACACGCATGTACAATCAGTCCTTGTTTCTATGTGTCAGTATGCACAGTCACTCCCCAGTGTATGGGAACACGCATGTACAATCAGTCTGTGTCTCCATGTGTCAGTATGCACAGTCACTCCCCAGTGTATGGAAACTCCCATGTACAATCAGTCTGTGTCTCCATGTGTCAGTATGCACAGTCACTCCCCAGTGTATGGGAACACGCATGTACAATCAGTCTGTGTCTCCATGTGTCAGTATGCACAGTCACTCCCCAGTGTATGGGAACACGCATGTACAATCAGTCTGTGTCTCCATGTGTCAGTATGCACAGTCACTCCCCAGTGTATGGGAACACGCATGTACAATCAGTCTGTGCCTCCATGTGTCAGTATGCACAGTCACTCCCCAGTGTATGGGAACACGCATGTACAATCAGTCTGTGCCTCCATGTGTCAGTATGCACAGTCACTCCCCAGTGTATGGAAACTCCCATGTACAATCAGTCTATGTCGTCTCCATGTGTCAGTATGCACAGTCACTCCCCAGTGTATGGAAACACCCATGTACAATTAGTCTGTGTCGTCTCCATGTGTCAGTATGCACAGTCACTCTCCCAGTGTATGGAAACTCCCATGTACAATCAGTCTATGGGGTCTATGTACTAAGCAGTGATAAGAGACAGAGTGAAAATGATAAGTAAGTGATAAGGTACCAGCCAATCAGCTCTCAACTGCCATCTCACAGGCTGTGTTTGAAAAATGACAGTTGGAAGCTCATTGGCTGGCACCTTATCACAGACTTATCACTTTTCACTCTGTCTCTTATCACTGCTTAGTACATAGACCCCTATGTCTTAATGTGAAAATTCGGCGTCCTCTAAAAATGGCCCTGATTTAGAGATTATGCAAAATGGGTTTTATGGGACAGGGCAGTGCTGCTGGTTTGCAGGGACAGGGGAGAAGTTTAAATATGCAAATGTCTCACAGATGTCTAAAAATGTATTGAGACAGCCACTTGCTGCTTTGCTAATCCAAGCATCTGTGTACAAAGACTCTGTTTAGGTTGCAGATCCTACCATTATAGGTCTGAGTGATCCTGTGGTCGCACGGAATGGCCACAGGATGGTAGACAGGAGATACTTTTCTTGCATACGTAATTGCAGGCAGATGAGTGACACGCCCCCAATACGGTCACCACACACATGCACTCTTAGTTGCCACTCCCTGTTCCCTCCCACAAAAGCTCCCTGATTGAGGGTAAATAGTAGCTGCGAGTGACTACAGTAATGTACCGGGAGACATGCACAGTGTGACTTAGACTTGTGTGCAGATGACTATTATCGCTCAACTGCATACATATCGGCGTAGCGTAGGACTATGTATCAGGCCCTTAGATTCCTCCTCCAGTCAGGGTATAAAGGACATGAGTAATGCATCCATCAGTCATTGGGCTGTTTAGAGGTGGATTCCCAGGCAGAGGCTTCGGAGCCTTTTAATTGTAGAAAAAAAGAGAACAGTCACCTGGGGTGGGCACTCTGGTGTCACGGGGTAGCCAAGACAGCCTCACTCCCGGTTCCAGTACTCACTGCGTGCTACGAGGTTAGCAATTTCTACGTAAATCTGCATGAGGGACCGATGTTACTCGATGTTCCCGATGTATACGGAGGATTGCAAGGTAATACGGATAAGCGATTGCAGTAGTGGGCATTTCTATTCTGGCAGGGTGACGGCATTGTGATTGCAATCATTAGCATATTTTCGCAGCAGACCTATGTGCGATTATGGAGCTGCGATCACAATAGCGATCCTTGCTGAATCAGGCCCTATATTTGTGAGGTGGTGCAGGACGTAACCCAGGTAGCTTCTAGGGTGTTACTGAAATCTAATCCTAGTCCAGAAGGCAGATGAGTCTTTCTGGTCAGTCCTCAATCTCAGGGCCTTGACTGCCAGGCTCTGGGTGGACGGTTCCGAATGCAATCCCTTAGGTCGGTCATCAGCGACATGGAGGCTAACACATTTTTGGCCTCCATAAATATAAAGGTTGCACCATCTTCACATCCCTATCTGGGTCGGACATCATTCGCTCCTCAGATTCGCCATCAGTTCAGCTCATGGCAGTGATGGTGGCCTTGCTGAGGAATGGGGGTATAACATTCATGCCTTACCATTACTGCAGGTTCAGTTGATCTGGGGATGCGATGTGCGATTCCATGCAGCGCTATGGGGGAGGGGGAGCCGGCATATCGGGCAGTCGGCCACCCAATCGCTCCGTGTGTGGGGACCGCCCGATATGTCCGACTTCGCATCTCCCGTGCATATCGCACCGTGTATGGGCGGCTTAACTCTGATGGAGATATTTAGAAATAATGACATTAACAATAACCAGAATTTGCGCTCCTCTATCACATTCCTCCTTACTTCTCCCTCTGGTCCCCCCTATACCTTCTACCCACCTACCCCCAGCCCATCCCTCATTATACATATCCTCAATCTCCTCTACCTGCCGGTTGTCGCTCCTGAAACCATTGGCATAAAGCCTCTCTCAGTCCATTTACCTTGTATCCTGTACCCGTTACCCAATTATGCTATTTACCTGTTTCAATGCAACGTTTTTGTTCATGCCAGTGTGTATTCCTCCCTGATACTTTGTCTATGAGCTGTTTATGTGATCTAAACTAACATAAAATAGTGAAGTATCTGAGTGTGTAAAACGCAGTGGTGGTGACTCCAGCCATAGTGACCCTGACTCATTGATGTAGGGAACTGCAGAGCCACACACAAGTGTCTGTCCAATTCTGTCCATCTCTCTATGCAAATGCAGCAGGAGGTGTCAGTAACACACAGACATCTACTTGCTGCATCTTTGATCTCAGTGCTGCAGCAGAAGTCGCAGCCTGGGATCACCATCGCAATCATCGAGACCATCGGTCACGAGATCACAGCACATGCGCAGTCCCTAAACCATCGGGAGATGTGATGTGACCTTTATGTAGCCAGGGAATCACTGGGGATAACTAATCCAGGCCTGACTGCTATGGAGCCACATCTCAGCTTTGCAGATAATCTGACAGATAAATAATGAATGTGATTCCCTATATAATGTAGCAGCAGGAAGCGCTAACATTACCTGGCAGAGATCAGCCAATGGATTTGACAATTTGTGATGTCAGACAAATTACAGTGAGCTGATAATGTGTTATTTGGGGGCGAATGGTCACAAAATGTGATAGGTAATGACACCAACTGGACAATCAGGTGACTGATAACAAAATAATGCTGGGCAGCGACATTCTATCACAGGAACACTGCTACATTACTGTTATGTCCTATGGGAGCTGGTCCCCGTGCTATAGTGTGACCGCCCCTCCTCCCTTCAGCACCGGTCCTTGTTTGTTTCCCAGTAATATAGAATAAATCATTAAAAGACTAGCAGAATTCCCCACTCCCAGTGTAATAGGGAGAAAACAAGCCTGGGACCACCTACTTTACTTACACCCACCATACCCCTACGCAGATTATGCCAAACTTATTTTGTCTTTGTCCTCTACTATGAAGAGGATGATTGGGGATGTAGTCAGGAAGCTGACGGTCTAAATGCCGACCTCCGGCTTCCCGACTGTCTAATCCCGGCAAGGTACTAATGACAGGCGTTGAAATCCCGACGCCTGTCATTAGACCTAGGAATACGAAACGAAGGTGAGGCGGGCACCGGGCGCGGACAACTGCAGGGGGAGGGGGGGGGTTAGGTTAGGAGCTCCCGGGGGGGACTTAGGGTTAGACAGCCCCCTGGGAGGGTTAGGGTTAGGCTAGGGGAAGCGGAGGGTTAGGGTTAGGCACCCCCCCTAGGGAGACTTAGGTTTAGGCTGCGGGGAAGGGGGGGTTAGGTTTAGGCACTTAAAGGGGAGTTAGGGTTAGGCACTGGGGAGAGGTTAGGGTTAGGCACCCCTAAGGGAGAGTTAAGGGAGGGAATTAGGCAAGCGATACTTACCTAGCTAGCAGTCGGAATCTTCACCTCTGCCGGGCTTCCGTTGTCGGGATTTGAACCGCGGGCCATTCTGCCGCCGGTAATATCTACTGCACCCGATGATTGTGGTCACTGACAGTAAGGTGTGAATGCTGTAGGCAGCCTGTAGTACCGATATATATATCATAGGAAAAAGCCACCATACCTCACTGCTAGGCCACTGGGATGGGGTGACGTCTTCTTCCAGTGACTCTGCTGTTGCTTCGGAATCCCGAATAGAAGACATACGTGTCTTATGCCTGTGCAAACTATGATTTTCTCATGTCACTGGTGCTGCGTTTCTGGTGTCACCCCCCCAAGCCCAGGGTCTGCGTTGTTGGACGCAAACTTCCTGGACCCGACTGTCCAGTTCCAATGACCGGGATACGTTCAGTATCCTGACAGAGGGGATGCCAGTGGTCAGAATGCTGATGCCGGAATCCTGACACGTCAGAATCCTGGCATCGGTATCCCGAAGGTAAGTAGCAGGCTTAGTGGGAGGGTTAGGTTAAGGGTTAGGGTTAGGCACTAGAGGGAGGGTTAGGGTTTGGCACTAACTGGGGAGGGTTAGGGTGAGGCACTAAATGGTGAGGATTAGGTTTAGGGTGCGGGGAGGTTAGGTTAGGGGTAGGGAGATGGAGAGGATTAGGATATTGGGCACGATTCTATTCAACGCGATGTAAATAGCGCCGGGAGTGAGCTCCCGGAGCTATTCAATACACCGCGCTGCCAAGTCCGACTAATGATTTCTTCTCTCGTCCCTCCGGGGATGAGAGAAGAATCCGACAAAAGTCCCGGCGTGAGGCTGTTTTCTGCCCTTCGCGAGTGGAAAACAGCCTCGCGCCGGGAAGTTAGGTCGGGGAATACCCGTTATCGCGCCTAAACACCCTGTTTAAGGCGCGAGAACGAGCCTTCCCCGACCTAACATTGCGATGAATTGAATAGCTGCGGGAGCTATCTCCCGGCGCTATTTACATCGCGTTGAATAGAATCGTGCCCATTGACTGACATGTGTCTTCCTAACCCTGTCGGGATGCCGACATCTGGATTTTGACCTCCAGGATAATGAGCGCTGGCATCCTGAACCCATCCCCCAATCTCCATGCTGAGTAACTTTCAGCTTACACAACCTGGCCAAAGCACCAACCATCGCGATTGGTGATCCAAGGGCAGCATCTATGGACCCTGCACTGGGATGGCAGATACATGCAGGTGGCGTCTATCTCCCACAGACACCTCCTCCTGCTGCATGTGCATGTTAGTTGGGCGGTATTGTACAGCTGCTTCCCTGCGGCCGTGCTATACTGTCCATCTCTGAGTCAGGCCCATCTTCCATACTCCATGGAGAGCGAGATAACTAACATAGACCATGGTGCATGTCAGAGGTCTCCAGCACTTACACAGCAGCATTGTGCATTTCTTATTCTCATGTTACATTATAGGAAGTTGCAGTGCTCGAAGTGGGAATTTAGAGGAGGGGTATGGAGATTGAATTCTCGCACCCCCCCCCTCGGCCCCTGCTTCCATATCACCCCATTGTACTTCTCACCCCCCACACACTTCTCCCTGCCTGCTCCCCTCTCACACCCTGCCCTTTTCACTAATTCCATCTCTCTTTCACCCCCTACAATACTAATTGCCTGCTTCCCTCTGTCTGCCCCTCTCTCACACCATTCCCTCTCTCTAATTCCCACTGTCCTGTGCTGCTGGAATGGAGCTGCCGGGGCACGGGAGCATCGTGTCTTCTTGGTTTCAGCTAATCCTGCGCCGCTGTGAGCCAATGAGACGCTGCCACTTGGCAGCGTCTCATTGGCTGGCAACACGCGTGCTCCGCGATTTGCTGGCGGCCAGAGCGAGCTGCTTACTTAGTGCAGCCGGGACCCAATGCTCTGTCCCGGCTACATGCAGCTAATCCGGCTCCGCTGCCGCTAGGCAGCTCCTCATTGGCTGGTGGCCCGTGAACCCCGCGATTGGCTGGCGGCCAGAGCGTGCTGTTACTTAGTGCAGCCGGGACCCAATGTTCTGTCCCGGCTACATGCTACCGCCAATCGAGATGTGTCCCCTGCGGGACACATCTCTACACATTGCCGCCGCTGTTCCAGCGCTGGGATCCTATACTGGATCCCAGGACTGGTACATTCTCTCTTCTGCGGCTAAAATGAAGTGGGGATGGGAAGTGGCGGTATGTCATACCGCCGTATACCGCCCCACTTCGACCACTGGTAAGTTGTATATACAGGAAATACCTCTGAGCTGTAGACCAGGTAGAACCCAGGCGATGGTGAGTCCTGGGATGGGATGACATCTTCTGGTGTCCCAGTTGTTGCTTCGGAATCCTGAAAAGAAGACATACGTGTCTTATACATGTGCTTACTATGATTATCTCATGTCACCAGCACCGTGTTCCGTACTATCCGCTCCGCTTCCTCCATATTGTTACTGCTTATTTTATGCTTTGTTTCACTGGTTAAACTGTTTTTATTCCAAGATTATGGGTTCTATTTACTACAATCTGCATTTTGAATAGTGTGATATTACTGACTGAATTTGCATTGCGAATTCAGCCAATATTACATGGATTTACTAAAAATCCTTTGCAGGGACAGAGCTTGCGATAAAGATCTGTCCCTGCGAATCTCCTCCGCACACTTATCACGGTATTTTCGCAAAAAAAAACGTGACAAGTGCCCGCGCATGTGCCGACCGCCTGCTGCTAAGCCCACCTCCCACCGCAAAAGCTCTGCCCCCCGCGATCGCAACCCCCCCAAAACCTTCCCCTCCTCCCTTAATTACACTTACCTCCGGTGATCGGTGATGTCCTCAGTGGCTCCGGTCAGCTGATGTCGCATCCTGCACTGGGACCCGGCCAGCTTATGACTGGGTCACAGTGCAGGATGGGAGACCAGCTGACCGGAAGGAGGACATCACCGGAGCCCCGATCTCTGGTCCATGGACTCTGGTAAGTTTTTGTTTTGTTTTTTTTACAGTCTTTTTTTATTTATTTATTTATTTATTTTTTACAGTGTATCAACGTGTGGTCTGTTTAGACCACACAGCTGATCACTGGGGCCGACTCCGGGCTCTGCTCTGCCTGTTAGAGCGGAGCAGGAGTCCGGTAACTGGGGAAAATTCTGGATAACGCCACCTCCAGGTGGCGTTATTACCACAGGGCTTTCCCCGTTATTTTTTCACAATTTATTTTTAGTAACTTTGGCCAGATCACATTTCCCATTACAATTATGAGAAATTATGAGAAATGCGATCTGCTTACTAAAAATAAATGATACTTTGGGGCTGGAGTAGAATTTTTACGCCCTTTTGCCCTGTAATAACTATAGGTGATACTAAAATAATGTGAAAAGGGTGTGAAAAATAATGTTAATAAATAGAGCCCTATATGTGTATGGCTTATATAAGTGCTACTAATTTTCTAATCACAACTGTGTACATTGGAATATTATCACTTTATATACTGATTCTGACATTTGGATTTTAAGATGGAATATAGATAATACTTGGAATAAAGACTATTATTGAGCCAGCATTAACCGAATGGACATTATTATGTTTCTGGCTCATTGAACGGAAATGATTAAATCATTTCTTCAGTGTTTATCACCTTTACCTTGTGCCAATCAGAACATACTATGTATAAGTGCCTCATAAACACATAGGGTCGAATTCAATTAGAGGCAAAGAGTCGCGATCACCGAAAAGCGTTTGCGGATGCAATATTTTTTGCCTCATTCGCCTGTTTTGAAGAGAACTTTTTGCCTACTTTCGGCCTTTTCAATTTCAAAACAGGCGCAAATGCATACGTGCGAAAACCCCGAATGGTGAAACTAGCGATAAAGTACAGCATATTTTGGGGAAAGCAGTCTGTACCCCATAAAAAGCCTAACTGACCCTGGAAATCAATATAGAAGTGTATTATTAGCCCTAATAACAGTATTTTCAGTTCTTAACTTGAGTCAAGTGTTGAAATATGATATAAAGCAATTTATTTTTGGGAAAAATATTAGTTGGATGTAATTTGGGGGAACATAAATGGGAACTAGTATATTTTTGTGTCTATAAAGTGCAGTTTTAAAAATTGTAAAAAAATACACCTGCTGCAGCCACCAGCAATCCTAAATACACCCGTCCCATCATACAGCCCCCCAAATACCTGACCCAGTGCTTTACACCCATTTTCCAACACTTTTTACGTTTTCACTCCAAAAATGACATCATTATTAGGGGGAATTAAGAAAAAAATGTATTTGCCTAATTAGTCATTAGGGGGGGTGTCCAAAGGGTTCTGAACCAAGTCCCCACATTTTTAGGCCAAGTTAGGGATTTTGCACATTTTATCACCTGCTCTGAGGTGGTGAAAAGTTTTTGCCTGTTTCTGCCTATGTTGTTTTTGCACCTGCGAAAACGTTCTGGATATGAAGAGCGCGATACGCTGGGATGTGCGAAAAGATCGCATCGACGAATGCTTTTCACCAAACGTTGGACACAGACTCCCAGGACTCAGCTGTGCAGTACCGTTGGCCGGGCTAAGTAAGTTTCAGTTGGTGCAGCCTGGCTACAGCAGCAGCCATCGTGACCGATGATCACAATAGTGACCCGAAGCTGCATCTATGGACCCCGCACTGGGATGGCAGATACATGCAGGTGGCGTCTATCTCCTACAGACACCTCCTCCTGCTGCATTTGCATATTAGTTGGACGGTATTGTACAGCTGCTTCCCTGCGGCCGTGCTATACTGTCCATCTCTGAGTCAGGCCCATATTTCATACTCCATGGAGAGCGAGATAACTTATACCCCTTTTCCACCTAAATTCCGGGTCTGACCTGGAGTTGGAACAAAGGCCCTCATTCAGAGCCGTACGCTCTGAGCAGAGCGCACGCTCTGAATGAGGGCCGTCCTCCATAATTATGGAGCGTCCTCCTGGACGCTCGTATAGCTGTGGGTCACCACCCACAGCCTGTACGTGCGTGCAGGTTGATGGCCGCGATGGTCTTGACCATCGCCACTGCGAGCCGGAGCCTGCGGTTGAGTTTTTCAACCGCAAGGCCCGGAGTGATTTTGGCTCTATCAGAGCCAAAATCACTCCCACTGACATCACTAGTGATGTCAGTGGGCCGGCTTCTGACGGTAGGCGTTCCCTTGGGAACGCCCCTGTCAGGGAGGCACGCCCCCGGCACGCCCACCAAAGGGGGCGTGCTGTCAATCAACATCGACAGCACGCCCCCTTTGATCAGACACAACGAGCGAAGGAAAGTCCTCGTCGCGTCTGGCGCATGCGCACGACGGAGCTCCCGCCGTCGTGCGCATGCACAGTGCACAACATCGACCCACTTGCGAGCAGACAGCCGCTTGCGAGTGGGTCTGAATCAGGCCCAAAGTTCCTATCCGGATCAGACCCGGAATTTTGCCGGCGCCGACTCGGGATACTCCCGAGTCGGCGCCGCTCACACCGGAGTCCGGTCTGCATAGACCCGGCTTTCCCGGCATGAAAGTGGACACTTGGAGATGACGTCATCTCCAAGCGCCACTGAAGCCGGACTAATCGGCCGGCTAACAGCACATTCCAGGTCATCATGACCCGGAGTGCACTGTTCTCACAGCGGGGTTTCACGGGCTACGCCCGTGTTATACCCTGCTAGTTACCTGGGTTGGATTGCCGAGTCACTTGACCCGGCGATCCAACCCTCTCCCCTTTTACACCATACTCCATGGAGAGTGAGATACCTAACATAGACCATGGTGCATGTCAGAGGCCTCCTGCACTTACACAGCAGCATTGTGCATTTCTTATTCTCATGTTATACTATAGTAAGTTGTATATATAGGAAATACCTCTGAGCTGTAGTCCAGGTAGATCCCAGGTGGTGGTGATTCCGGCCTCTGACAACAGGGGGCAGAAATAAATGTCATTATACACAGGAAGGAGGATGTGGGTATAACAGTAATGGCCCCAATAATACAGAGAGCAGAAGAATTAGTATAACAGGGATCAATCTATCGATGTATTTTTAGTATTGAGTGTAATAGTTCTATAAGAAGATAACGATTATATATTTGGACCTTTGCAATTACAATACAGCTGCACCACCCTAACTCTGATAGAGATATTTATAAATAATGACATTAACAATAAACAGAACTTGCACTCCTGTATCACATTCCTCCTTACCTCTCCCTCTGGTCCCCCCTATGCCTTCTACCCACCCACCCACCATCCCATCCCTCATTATACATATCCCCACACTCCCTCTTCCAAATTGCAGCAAGCTGATAAGTCATTGACACCAGCTGAATAATCTGGTAACCCAGTAACTTATTACAGTCTATCACTGGAACACTGCAACATTACTGTTATTCCTATAGGAGCTGGTCTTCCCGCTCTAGCGTGCCCCCACCCCCTCTCCCATTATATTAGCTGTATATACTTTATTACCTCAAGAAGGAAGAACCATGTAATAAAGTGGCGAACGAGCGATTTGGAAGTCTGAGCTCCTCGTTATACTAGTGTCTATGTCACATATGTGTCTGTTCTCTTTTTTTTTTGCTTTTGTCATATTAGACCCCTGCCCACTATACTGGGATTCAATCCTGTTACTTACCCCAGCAACACAGCCCAGGAGTTTGGCATAAAAACCAGGTCACAGCCAGTAGGAGGGAGACTATATATTACACTCCACCCCATAGAGTGATTACCCCTACATTTACCATCCTGGGGACTGTTATCAGCTACGGCAGGGGAACCTCACTCCCATAATCCTCTTGTTGTAGTGGAAACCAGCCCCGGCTATATATGGGAACAGCACTGTATATGCATGTTGGCATCAGTATATAACACCACATGAACGTATGCTGTGTGAGGATTCCCATTTATCAATGATCCCTAGTTTTCAGGCATCCACACATGTCTCATCCATCTACTGACTTACATCCTGGAGGCTACATGGGCAGAACACTGGTGGTAAATACATGGAAAGGTCTCCATCACTGCCCATAAGCACGTTGTGGGGGTCTCTCACCCAGGTCTCCATTGTACAGTAGCTGCTGATGCTGGGGAGAGAAGATTGGATACTCACTTTCAGTTACAATGGTCCCAGTGGTGGCCAGTTCAGTATAAATACATATTATTATTCACTTATGTAATATCAGCCTTTTAGAATTGCTTCAACATTGATGTTAATTGATGGAAATGTATTTATTTATTGACAGTTAGTTATGTAGCACCCACATATTACACAGCGCCTTACAGAGACTATATCAGTCATTCACAGCAATCCCTGCCCTAGTGCAGCTTACAATCTATATTCCCGATTATATAGACTTACATACACACTAAGGTTATACTGTGTCAGGCACAAAGTAATGTACCATTATGTGTTTGAGGTCTGGGAGAAACCAGAGCAAAAGGTGGAAACCCACTCAAACATTGAAAACATACAAACTCCACACAAACAGGGCCTTATATGTAACTCATGACCCCAGTGCTGTGAGGTAGTAATGCTAACCACCGTGTCATGTAATAATTCCAAGAATTCAGATAAAAGTCTCTGTATTTACAGTTTCTATTCCTCTTATGCCTATTCCCCCCAATCTACCACCATTATTTGCCCCCTTGCTCCTTCACCTTTACTTGTTCCTCATGTCTCTTCTGCCCTTAGTTGGTCCCTTATGTGCATCTCTCTGAGTGTAGTAGCTACCTCTTGTAGGTAGACCTAGTGTGGACCATCGGGCACTCACATTGTAGAATACAATTTAAATTTGCAAATTGCTTTTGAAAGGCTTTACATACGGAAGTGCCCTATGCTAACAGAGGGTCCTTATGTGATCTACATGCAGAAGGTAACTCCTGGGGCACAGGCCTGGGCCTTCTCTGGCCATGAGTCCCATGGATGGATAAATGGGTTGTATCCCGGCCCTTAGGAGAGTTACACACACTATGTAGACAGTTTGGCACATGATAGAAGTATACAGTGTGAGCAGTAAGAACAGACTTGATGCAATTTTCCAAATTTTATCGGCCAGTTACAACTTTGCAGCCCCCTGCCACCCGACTGTACACAAAGCTGAGCCCATCATAACCAGTATATATAACAGACTTCTTTCTTGTAGACAGCAGATCATTTTTTCTATACAAAACGGAGCCTATAGAGACCACTCTGTAGAGTAATACACCTTGGGCCTCAGTTATCAACAAGTTTTATCCTATGCATCCAACTCATTGTGTATGATAACAGTGCTGCAGCCAATCAGCTGCTGCCATCTGTTTGAATAATGACAGTTGGGAGCTGATTTCCTGGAGCACCATTTATCATACACAACAAGTATTAAAACTGGTTCCATATGATAAAACTCATTGCATATGATAAAACTGGTTCCATATGATAAAACTGGTTCCATATGATAAAACTGGTTCCATATGATAAAACTGCTTGCATATGATAAAACTGGTTGATAGATGAGGTCCTCAATCACACTGCCATTTACCCGTCAGGCCCCTTTTATTATCTGGTGACAAAAACAAGACAGAGCCAGAAGGGATTGTCAGCAAGTGATGGCATCTCTCATAGGAAACTGAGGCCCTGATTCAGAGCCGGACGCTCTGACCAGAGCGCTCGCTCTGAATCAGGGCCCACCTCCATAACTATGGAGCGTCCTCCTGGACACTCGTATAGCTGTGGGTCACCACCCACAGCATATACGAGCGTGCAGGATGATGGTCGCGATGGTCTTGACCATCGCCAGTGCGAACAGAAGCCTGCGGTTGAGTTTTTCAACCGCAAGGCCAGGAGTGATTTTGGCTCTATCAGAGCCAAAATCACTCCCACTGACATCACTAGTGATGTCAGTCGGCTGGCTTCTGACGGTAGGCGTTCCCTTGGGAACGCCCCTGTCTGGGAGGCACGCCCCTGGCACGCCCACCAAAGGGGGCGTGCTGTCAATCAACATCGACAGCACGCCCCCTTTGATCAGACACACCGAGCGAAGGAAAGTCCTTCGCTCGTCGCGTCTCGCGCATGCGCACGACGGAGCTCCCTCCGTTGTGCGCATGTGCAGTGCACACCATAGACCCACTTGCGAGCGGACAGCCGCTCGCGAGTGGGTCTGAATCAGGCCCTGAGCTATAATCTGGTAATATATATAGAGAAAGTGATGATCTGAGGGGAGATGTATCAAGCCTTGGCGAGAGATAAGGTGGAGAAGTCGCTCAAGGAAACTAAACAGGTTCCTACTGTTATCTTTGAAGCATATCCTGTAACATGACAGTTAAGAACTGTTTGGTACTTTATCTCTCTCCAAGGATTGATACATCTCTCCCATAGTTAAAAGCAGGACTCAGCAAATGTTCCCAAGACACTATAGGTACCAGTGTCCAACACTGTCGGGGTTACAGATTGTTGTGAGCAAAAACTTTACACAAACAGAAGTAATTGGGAATAAACAGCAATTTGGGGTGTGGATATGCAAATGAGAGGGTATGAATGAGGTGTGGCTAGTTATTATTATGGATTATTATTATTGTTGTTTATAAAGCGCTGACATATTAGGCAGTGCTGTGCATTGTGGGGATCATCATACAAATAACACACAATGACATGAAACAGACAGTAAAGGTGCCTTTGCCCATCTGAGCTTACAATCTAATAGGCATCGGGGACTTGGTACATAAGGTAGAGAAATGACACTTGTAGATGTTAGTGGGGAAATAATTTTTTCCCCGTTACCTCCAATCTAATTATGCCTCCCCTCCCTCTTCTTTCTACCCCTCTGCTCTCCTCTCCCTCATCTTCTACTCTCTGTATATACCATGTACAGTATAGTCCCCGCCCAGTGCGGCCGTGTTACATTACCTGTAGCGCGGACACAAAGGCTGCTGCTGCTGCTGTTGTTGTTGCTGCTCTGATTTGAATTCAAATCAGCTGGAAGAGAATTGTGTGACATCAGCAGCCCAGGTAGAGCAGAGGCCAGTAAGCACACTTTCCTACCTTCCTGCATTCCGCGGGAGCCTCCCGCTATAAGCTGGGAGCTCCCACTACCATGGAAAGTATGGAGCATCCCCCGGTATTCCCCACTGCCCTGTCAAAACTCCGCATGGGTGAGTCGGACGTGAAGGGGACGGGGCCTGGCTTGAGGACGTCACAACACTCGACGTCATTTTGTTTAATGATAGGCGCGGGGTTGTGAGTAGTGGAGGCTGCCTAGGTCTGCTAGGCCACCCACCAGTCGCAGTCTTAGGAGTATATAGACAATGATTGGTGGATGGCTGGAGCTGTCCACCAATTAGCGGAAACTGCCGTGCAAGGCTGCAAGCGGCCATGCAGACTCTGGGAGAGAGCCGGAGTCTAGGAGGGACAACAGCAGCATTGGAGGGGCACTTCTGGAACATGCTGTTAATTGAGGGAGAAGGGGGGTTGTCAGGTAAGAGGGGGGGGCACTTCTGGAACATGCTGTTAATTGAGGGAGAAGGGGGTGTTCAGGTATGGGGAGACACATCTGGAACATGGTGTTAATTGAGGGAGAAGGGGTTGTTAGGTCTGGGGGGGCACATCTGGGATGTGATTTTTAATTGAATTTAATAGGCTTGTATGATTTGATATCAGTTGATGTATATAGCAGAGTTGTGGTTGGAATCTATTGCATACACTTTTATGCTTATGACTTTAATATTTTTGATGTATAAATTTCATGTTATCATATATCCTTTCAACTTCCACTGCAGGACAAACCCGTGAGTGGCAATAGAAACGCCCATAGGTGGAGCTAGACACACCCTTTGGGTGTAGATGATCACGCCCTCTTGGTGGTACTCCTACCACCATCTACAATCTCCCTGAAAATAGTTTTCAATAGTAGGCAAGTATGGATGCAGCCCATAGCGCCAACATTTCGGATTTATTAATCTATCATTGCATTATTTGAAGATTATTCTCATGTTTTTGCCTGTTTGCACCCCCCAAAATAATCAGTAATATTTTACAGAAACAAGCCTGGTAGGCACATACTGTAAATGTTTGCTAAATACACTCCTATGGCATTTTGTCAAACTTGAGCTCTGTGTAATAGTTGCTTTCTTGCACTAGCCTATATTTGATGATTGCAGAATCCAAAAGAACACACAATAAAGTTTGTCTGATTTGCTATAATGTTGTGTAACATAATAATATGATTGATAATCTTCAAGGATTGGCTACGCAATCTCGGTGCACACAATCCCGACAGTGTAAATCCCGATGCATAGGGTAAGTAATCTAACCCTTCCCTAATCCTACCCCTAGGTGGTTTTCCCGCAACCTGACCCTAACCCTCCCGCTGCCTAACCCACCTCTCCCACAGCCTAACCCTAATCCTCCCCTCCCACAGCCTAACCTTAACTATTCCTACCGCAGCCTACCCTAGGCTTCCCTCTTCCCTCCTCTACCTAGTGCCTAACCCTAGCTCCTAAACCTAAAGGTGCATACACACGTAATGATTTGTGTGTCCAACGATTTTGTTTAATGATTTCCCTTCAAATTTCCATGAAAAATTAGAACGATTTTGTGTATTGAAAATTGAAATGAACGATTTTGTCAACGATTAACGATATCGGATGGTCCACTTCTTTCCAAAGGATTGGCAAATGTGTAAATGCTTTGGGATGGTGGGAGGGGCTATCATGAAAGGATTAAAAAGGTGGTGGCCATTTTAAAACTCTGCATTTATGATATGTGGCTAGTTTGGTGTGGTTTATACCTGCTAAACGTTGTTGCATAGCTATTTTGCTCGGCTTTGTTTTTGGCTTGCCTCTTACAAAGTGCATTATTTGTGCTTCTGTGATGGATCCCATAAGTCAGAGTCTTCTGGTGGCTTATGCTGGAGTCGTCATGTTGTCTGACAGGACGAGGTCTGAGAGGAGGAGGAGAAGGCCTCGTTCTTGTTGGGCAAAGGAGTGGCTGTTGCGTAGGGAAACCATGTTGTATATGCCCCTCTTGATCGAGATACGTGAGAATAATCTGGATGGTTACCGGAATTTCTTATTGATGGACGAGGAGACCTTCCAGGATTTGTTGAGGCTTGTTACCCCTGTCATCCAGAGGCAGGATACAGACATGCGGAGGTCCATATCTGCAGAGGAGAGGCTGGTGGCTACCCTTCGCTACCTAGCCACTGGAAGATCCCTGGCAGATCTCACATTTGGGACGTTGATTTCCTCCCAGGCTTTGGGACAGATCATTCCGGGGACCTGTATGGCTATATACAGGGCCTTGAAGTCTGAATATTTTAAGGTATTCTGTGTTTTTATTGTACTATTACCTCAAAAAGTATGTCATGTTTTGAATGTTTAAACTGTCTATATTTTGTGAATTCCAGAGCAGTGTGAAAGGGTGTCCCTTCTGAATGTGTCAGGGGTCCTATAACCTGTTTCTATCACATGTGTGTATGAATATGATAGCATCTGTATTTGTTCTCACCATAGTTGTAACCAATATGTATTGGTTTTGTATATAGGCCTGACCAGAGCCGTAACTAGACTTTTTGGTGCCCTGTGACAGAAAGAGCATTGGTGCCCCCCTCATTTTTCAAACGGACATAATGCACCCAAAAAAGGGCCATGGCTTCATGGGGAAGGGCCAGGGAAGATATAGGAGAGGGCAGGAGATGCTGGGGATGAAATAAGAGGAAGCTACAAGCAAGAATGATAATAAACAGAAATTTGACAGGCCCAAACAGCGCCCCCTGACCTGTGGTGCCCTGTGCGATGGCACCGGCCGCACTACCCTAGCTGCAGCCCTGGACCTGACATTAACATTGAGCATTCACACTTTGTTGCTGTTTTGAGGACGGGGAGGGTGCGACCCCTTATAGTGTTTCTGGAAATGTTTCCCGTGTTTGCGATGGTGAGGGTCTGTTTTGGAGCACGCACATTTCCTGCTCTTGGAGGCTGCCAAGATGCCATCAGACTGCATTTGCCTTTACCTACTGCTCTGTGATCTGCCCATTATTGTAACCAAACGTCACCTGTTGTTTGTGAGTGTTCCAATGTTATCCCCATTCTGTTACCTGGTGGCAGCTCTGGAATCAGTGCAAATGGCGCAAGGTGGTCTTTTACACATCCCTAAGCATTTGCCATTTTTATGGACGAACTTGTCCAGCCGATTGCGTCCCCCTGTGCATCTCCGTCCTAACCTGAATCACGCCCTGCATCTCCGTCCTAACCTGAATCACGCCCTGCATCTCCGTCCTAACCTGAATCACGCCCTGCATCTCCGTCCTAACCTGAATCACGCCCTGCATCTCCGTCCTAACCTGAATCAGGCCCTGCATCTCCGTCCTAACCTGAGTCATGTCCTCTGTGTGCCCAAAAAAATGCCATTGATTACCCTTTTGTGTGTGTATAGGCCATTGCAGGTGTTAAGTGTACAACTCAGCAGTTGTAAGTCCAGGCATAGGTAATGTTTAGTCGTAGTCGTGCTGATAGGCGCATATATGTTCCTGTAAGTATAAAAAAACTGCACTGGGGTGCATAGTGCACTTATATTTTTATGTAACACACATAATAAATGTGGGTTTGGGCTATTTCGTCATGTAACATCTGATGATGGCATTATTATGACCAATCTCATCTCCTGCATTTTGTATGTATATTTCTATATATAGTTCTAATTTTGAAATGTAATATTGTTATACAATGTTTTTTTTTATTGTATTTTTTAAAAAAAGTTTATTTAATTGTTTTTTTTATTTTTTTATTTCATGAAACTGACAGTTTCCATCTACTGTGGAGGAATAGCAGTCTGTTGCTTCCGAATTTGATCGCCAATGGAATTTCCCAAACTGCGGGGGAGCCATCGATGGTAAACATGTTCGAATGACCCCACCCAGCAAATCAGGCTCTTTCTATTTTAACTATTAAGGGCTTTTTCAGCTTAATCCTTATGGCTATAGTCAACGCTAATTTGGAATTCATATTTGTGGACGTAGGAAAGAACGGATGGTCTTCTGACGGGGGTTCTTTTAGAAACACTGAGTTTTATCAACGCATGGTTAATAAGAACCTTAATCTTCCCACACAGGATCAGTGTGCTCATGGCCTTGCTTTTGTTTTTGTGGCCGATTGAGGCCTTTGCATTAAATCAGCGTGTTCTAAAGCCCTATCCACAAAAGACATTGAATCATGATAGGCGTATCTTTAATTATCGCCTATCCCGGGCACGCAGATGTGTGGAAAAATGCATTTGGGATTCTATCTAACAGGTTTCGTGTTTTCCATTCAGCAATTAACCTGAGGATAGATAAGGTAAACTGTGTGGTGCTAGCCTCCTGTGCATTGCACAACTTGCTTCGCAGGAACAATCAAAGCCAAATGATTTGTCCCGGAGTGGATTCAAAGGAACACATTGAGGAAATTATGGCCTCTGTGTCTCTTTTGCCTGTTCCAACTGCTAGTGCCCCAGGCGCAAAAGTGATAAGGGAGCAGTATCTAACATTCTTTAATGGTGAAGGGGCCGTTCCTGGCAGGAATCCCGTATTCTTTAAGTAGTTATCAATTATTGATGAATGTTTTGTTTTCCTTTTTGAAACTCTACTTGAAAAGATGCAAATAATTTTGTGGGTTTTGAATGAAGGCATTATTTTTTGTTGGAACCTTGTTACGTGTTACCTTGTTCCCTTGTTACGTCTTGTTTCCGGTTTTGTCACCTTGTGTTACCTTTGTACGTTGTGTTACCTTGTTACCTGTCTACCACCTTGTTACTTTCTTACCTTGTGTTACCTTTGTGACCTTTGTACCTTGTGTTACCTTGCACCACCTTATGTTACCTTTGTACCTTGTGTTTCCTTGTTACCTTTGTACCTTGTGTAACCTTTGTACCTTGTATTACCTTTTTACCTTGT
Organism: Taudactylus pleione; assembly: GCA_031769625.1. NCBI lineage: Eukaryota > Metazoa > Chordata > Amphibia > Anura > Myobatrachidae > Taudactylus > Taudactylus pleione. The sequence continues at coordinate 2,974,677 of JAUIMM010000944.1, forward strand.
GTAACCTTTGTACCTTCTGTTACCTTGTTACCTTTGTACCTTGTGTAACCTTTGTTTCTTTGTTACCTTTGTACCTTGTGTTACCTTATGCCACCATGTGTTACCTTTTTACCTTGTGTTACCTTTTTACCTTGTGTAACATTGTTATCTTGTGTTACCTTCTTACCTTTGTACCTTGTGCCACCTTGTGTTACCTTTGTACCTTGTGTTACCTTGTTACCTTTGTACCTTGTGTTACCTTGTTACCTTTGTTACTGTGTTTGCTTCCAATCGGTTTATTTTGGAAGTTTCTTTTTTTAAATTCAAACCTACTGTTTTCAAAAATGCGTTGGAATTAAAAAAATAAACAGACACCACTCAATTTGGTTTTGGAATTTTATCCAAACACTTCTTTAAAACCTTCGGAGTTCTGGACAAGATTTCCAGATTTATACAAAGCCAATGAGTGCCTTTCACATACGTCCTACTCGGATCAGGTGAACCAGGCACATGAAAAATGACTAATGTATTGCAGGAACCTAATGCAAAAAACAGACAGCACAGTAAAGCAAAATTTAAAAATTTCCCAACAGTGTCTGTTGAAGCCACTAGAAAATACACCAAGTTAAATATCCCGGAGCAGGGTAAAATGAGGGTGAGAAACCATCTGTATGATACTATGATATACTCTTGAATCATCTAAAAAAAAGAGCTGAAGATAGAGGATAGATTAAACTATAAAACTTGCAAGCAAATACTGAATATAAAAAAAATGTTGTAATTAAAAAAATCTTCATCCGGATAAAGAGCTGACTGTGCACTTTGTCAAACTGCGTGCACGCCACTTATGGATGGCCCAGGTAGTTTGGAAGGGGGTCCAGTGGTACCCGACCCATAATGGGGCACATACTGATAAGGAGGATTTTGGGGATATGCCCGAGGGGGATGAATGCTTGCAGATTCCACAGGAGTCAGCTGTTGGGGTCTATATGGGGTTAATGTCGTGTTTTTGTCAATTTCATCGACCAAACCACGACGCGATGCCTCATATATGAGCCGCCTATAGTACAGCTGGGTCTGAGGCTTCATTTCACGCAAAAGATCCCATGCTTGTATGAGAAATGGATTGTGTTTTCACTGTCTGCAAAAAGTACACCTCAAAAGGGATTGTCCTCATCTCAGTGAACCCAGAGTAGAACGCATAAACAAACAAGCATAGAAAAACGGCCCCCAGAATCATATATTTCCCAGTGTAACCAGTCCTGGTGGCCCACAATATACTGTATCCATCTGTGGCTGCTAAAAGTGTTATTCAGTCCAAATTAATCTCACCAGAACTTTTGACCTCCTCTGTAGTCCCGGCCACTGGCCCGGATGGTCAAATACAGTATTTACAAAAGACAAAACCATTGCAGATGACTGTAAATAATATTGTGAAATTAGAGACACTGGGCCTGATTCAGACCCACTCGCAATTGGGCGTACGTACGTTCGGCGTACGTAAAAAAATATTTAAATTCAAGCACTCGCTCGTATTTTCGTACGCAGCAAAAAATCCGCCCCAAACTCAGCCGACCCCTCCTCTAACTAACGAGCGTGCCAAATAGCGAGCGTACATCCCCGAAATGGCTTGAAGGGAACGCACGCACAAGTACAAACCGGAAGTGGGACTGTCAGATTCCGATGACCTGCTCGTTTTTTCTGCCTACCTCCCTCAATCGTATCATGCCAATCAATGTATCAATTAGCTTAATTGTTTGTTTTTTTTCAACACAATGCAATAAACTTTAATCTTGTCCGTGTTTGTATTTGCTCGCAGAATACGTACGGCTGAAACCTTCGCTTTTATTGTTCAAAAGACATGTTAGCCCCAATTAAACAATTGTTCTATTTGTTTGTCTCCCCACAAATTTTCTGTGGTTCATTTCTTTATTTAAATTTGCTTACGCATGTCACTGCATCAAGCCTATCATAACTCTCAAGAGATTTGTGGCCCTGTCGAACACATGACTCATACACTAACCAATAGAATTTGTCCTGTTAATTTCCGAAATACATTAGCCAATCAAATTTTTTTGGGGTGCTTTATTAAAAATATTTTGCCAAAAAAACACCATTGCCATCATGAGATCCGCCGCATTCACCAGGCGCGAACTGCTGGTGCTGACGGAGGTGATGGACAGGCGGATCACAAGTCAGCCTCCACACATCTCAAATAGGCGAAAGCGTTCCGCATATGCGGAGGTACGTCGCCGCCTGCGCTCCTTCGGCTCACGCCGACATATTGGCCAGCTGGAGCGCAGGTGGTCGGACCTGCACCGGCGGACGCCCCGCTTGCTGGCATGCTTTCGCATGCAGATTGCGGAAAGTAAGTTTTCTGGACTGTGGTTTTCAACTTTATCTTGTGGGCCCTAACTGCGTGTGCATGTTTTCATGTCTGTCCTATTGAGTCATTGTAGTCATATCTGCATGTGCATGTTTTCATGTCTGTCCTATTGAGTCATTGTAGTCATATCTGCATGTGCATATTTTCATGTCTGTCCTATTGAGTCATTGTAGTCATATCTGCATGTGCATGTTTTCATGTCTGTCCTATTGAGTCATTGTAGTCATATCTGCATGTGCATGTTTTCATGTCTGTCTTATTGAGTCATTGTAGTCATATCTGCATGTGCATGTTTTCATGTCTGTCCTATTGAGTCATTGTAGTCATATCTGCATGTGCATGTTTTCATGTCTGTCCTATTTAGTCATTGTTTTTTTTTTTTTGTTTTTTTTTTTTATTTTGGATTCCTGTTGAAACTAAGCACAATATTTTTTTCATTTTTTAGGGGCACAGCAAAGACTACGGCGGCATCGCCAGACAAGACGCTGGTCCCGGCCCCTCTCTCCAACCCCCAATTCCTCAATTACCCCCTCCTCCCCAGACCCTGTGGCCGAGATTTCAGGTCTACTTCCCCTCCAGCCCAATTCCCCCTCTCCTCCATCCGTCCCTCCTCCAAATACCCCCTCCCAGGATTCCGCAAACACCCTGCCCCTAGGTTTGGGGAATGTAGCCACCTCCGAGGTGGTCCAGGGAGTGGCTTCTGGCTCTGGCGTTTTGGAGAACGGTATGTTTTTAAATTTTCTTTTGGCCACCACAAACTGTTTGTATGTAATCATGTGTCGTCCCCATTTTTGTTGGCTTACTGTCGCCTTAGGGTATTTTTGGGGGTTGTCTTTACCTGTTCCTGCTGATGTCACCATACACATATCACACCTGTGTGCATTTTTTTAGGGCCCTTGTATTTTTGGCCTACGACATTTTGGGGTGCTGGGTTTTATCCGTGTAATGTTTTTTTTGCCCACAAGCTTTTAAGTTTTGGTTTGCTTGTTTTGTGTTTTTTTAGAATGTTGCTTCATTATCGATTTATTAAGCCCCAAACTTTTGTCACCCACAGAGGAACAGAGGCGTCGGGAACAAATAATTCATTGTGTGGGCCGTATGCGGGAGCAGGTCACCGGGCTTCTGCAGGGCCTTGACCATCTGTTGGTCCTCCTTAGGAATTAGTATATTTTTTTTTTACAAATTGTTTCATAATAAATCAGTTTTAAATCAAGCTCTGTCTCATGCGTTTGGAGTAAATCCAAGATTCTTTACACTGACATAAGTAGACTCTTCAAGCAAGGATTGCCACAGAATCTCACTACAGATTGTGTGTTGTATTTTGAATGCAAACAGGCACAAGAAACACCTCCCAGTACCAATGTCATTTTCCTTTTTTGTGGTGGTCAACATGATAGTTTACACCATTTTTCAGGTTCCTATTTGGTGGCCAAACTGCTTAGGACAATCTTACGAAGGCAACTGATTGTACAGGATTCCTTGGTGTGTTGGTTAGTACCCCGAAAACATATTACATTTTAGCTCCACTTGCTTCATTACTGGGTTACCCCTTAGGTAAAATTAACGTTTGGGAGTTTGTTTACACTTGCTTCTAACGTGCCCAAAAAGGAAACAAATTACACTCTCCAAATATTTATTCACAACAGCAATCAAAATACAAAGTGGTCACTCACAAAAAAAACACACAGTGATAATCAGAAATACACCACATACCAAAAACATGAAACAAACACACAACAAATCAAGAACTGGTTGACGAAGGTCCATGCCCACATGATTTAAAAAATATGGCGTTGCAATATTGGTGTCAGAATATATTCCAGAAGTTTCCACATAAAGGTTTTTGAAGGGTAGCAGGAAGTAGTCATCGTGGGAGTGCCAAAGATTATGCAAACAAACAGAAGATGGTGCAAGAATTAATATCAAAAAAGATGAACGCTAAAAAACCGTAACACATTGGGTATACACACTGTTATTTGGTCAATAATTACCTAAAATATCGGGCCACCACATCATCGCGTATGGCCCCCCCACATACTGACCTCCAACCAACCTCGGGGGGGCCATGCTCAGGTAAGGCATCCTCTGGCTGCATTGGAACACCACTCCTTATGGCGATGTTGTGAAAGATCCCACACAGGACCACAATTTTCGAAACCATATCCGGCAAATACATGAGCTCGCCACCAGAGCGGTGGAGGCATCTGAATCGGCCTTTTAAAAGGCCGATACAGCGCTCCACCACTTGCCTGGTGGCTGTAAGTGCGGTATTAAACTCACTTTGTGGACCTGGTGTGGGAGACAAATAAGGAGTGAGCAGCCAGGGCATGCAAGGGTATCCACTGTCTCCTGTGAAAAAGAATAGACAACATCAGGATCACTGTGTATCAAGCTTAACATTGTTATGTACTAAAGGTCTACACTTATCCAGAAGCCACGCATCACCAGCTTGGAGGTTGTTTAATTTGTGCCATATCCCTGATTGCCGGATGACGAAGGAGTCATGTGCACTTCCTGGTAATTTTGCATTCAGGGACAGGATCTGGAGGGAGGCATCACATACCACCATTACATTCAGGGAGTGATAGTGTTTTCGGTTGCGAAATATTGCCTCCAGCCGTGCTGGAGGCTGAAGTGGTATGTCAGTACCATCCACAACCCCTATGATGTGTGGGAAGCCAGCTATTTGGTAAAAATTGGCCTTGGCCACACTAAGGGCACCCATATCCAAAGGCATTTTAATAAAATGGAGGTGCTTGAAAAGTGCCTCCATCACTGCCCTCAGGATCCTGGAAAAGGAGGATTGTGAGATGCCCGCCACTATTCCCACCGTTGTTTGAAACGATCCTGAGGCACAGAAATGTAACACCGCCATAAATTGCGTAAGTGGTGGTATTGCTGTTGGACTGTCAATTTGCCGCTCAAGATCACTCTCTATTAATGAGAGAGTGTCTATGATGATTTTTGGAGGAAGACGGTAGCGTCTTAAAACCTCATCATCGGGCATTCCAAAAAGGGTGACACGTGTTCGAAATATCTGGGGCCTTGCACGCCTACGATGCCTACGCCTGGGACGAGATTGAGGTTGGTCGGCTTCCGGGAGCATGGCCAGAACAATCCGCCCAAGATCAACCTGAAATGGCAAGATTGGAATGTAAGGCTTTGGACCCACCCGAAAAGAAAATTAAGAACAACTTAGCTTGATGATACCATCCATTGCTGCTTACATGCCGGGGTATTGTCACGATACGCCCAAACTGAAATTAATCCCAAAAATAATTTGAAAAATTTTAGTCTGTGCATTTATGTTTCTAAATTTTGTGCTAGACAAAACTTAAAATATGCGAAACACACATTTGGCCAAAGAGCAAAACGACATTGCACACAGTACATCAAAATGGGTTGAAATGTAAGCCAAAAAAGCGAAAGGGCAACCACAAAAATTTTTACAGGATTAATAAGCATTTAAAAATGCGCTAATTAGTTCGCAAATACAAGTTAATAAACAAACTGAGAAAAATGCGCTAATTAGTTCACAAATACAAGTCACTATACAAACAGAGAAAAATGCGCTAATTAGTTCGCAAATACAAGTTAATAAACAAACTGAGAAAAATGCGCTAATTAGTTCGCAAATACAAGATAAAAAATGGACTTACCAAGAGCAAATATATAAGATTCCAAATCAAAAGGTCTTTGGGTCCGAAATTAAAAAAATGCTAAAAGATATGAAATTATGGATCACAAAATTAATAACAAGAAGAAACACAATGAGACACCAATTGAACCAAAGTTAGACTTCACAAAACTTACCAAATCAAGAAACGAGGCCAAAAAACAATATACAAAAAAAGCGAACGGAAAATAAAAACGCAAATCTAGCAAACAAAATAAACTCCAAACGCCAACTCCTTTATCCGCAAACAAGAAACTCCAACCAAGGTAACCTCCAACAATCCAAAAACGCCACCTCGACTCGAGACACACCAAGCCATAAATAGTGTTTAGTTTCCCGCACAAATTAAGGAGGGATCATAGGAACGCACAATCAATGATGCGGCCGCAAAATAAGGACGCATGTATAAATACGTCACGAAAACACATTTAAATTCTGGTGTATTTCTTGTTTGGACCTCAGACATGGCTACAGACCAGGGAAACAATGCCCAAGAGTCAGGCGGTAAGTCTTTCATGCATTTTGTATCAATGATTAATTTGAAACATAAGATTGGGCAAGTTGTGAATTAGAGAAATCTGAATATTTACACAAATAGGTGAGGAGGATGACATGGAAGAGGCTGCTGGGCCCAGTATTCCGGCCAAAGCTGCAAAAAAAAAAGGCAGCCACATTTCACAAGAAAGGAGATGGAGGTTTTGATTCAGAAGTGTGTGGACATCCTGCCACAGGCAGACAGGAATATGAGTATAAGCCAGAAGTGGAGAATGTGGGAAGAGGTAGCCGTTGCTGTCAATAGGGTGGGTGATTATGTCCGTCTAGCCCGGGATGTCAAACGGCGGTAAGTAAACACTTGCCCCCCCTAAAAACAAACATCATTTTAAACAAAAGGATAATGTCTTCCATTTTTTCCCACAGATGGGGCGACTTCAAATATCGCCTAAAGCAAAAACTCGCGGACAGGGCTAGGCATGCAAGGGGGACAGGTGGGGGTCCCACCCCTGTGTCATTGGAGTTGACGGATTTAGAAGAGCTGGCACGGGTGTGTGCAGCCTGTGGAGGTGTTTGGCGTGTCCAACATGGATACGGACATGCCAGACTTTGCGGCTCCTCATGTTGTCCCAGGTAAATCTTGTGATGTCACCAACTCTGAAATGTTAGTGGGCCAATATGTAGATTCTAATGTGAGTCTTTTCTCATTTTTCCTAACAGAGACACATGCCGATGAGTCTGCTCCAGAGCGGAGCCTTGCCCGCCGAATTTCTGCTGGCTCTGCAGAGTACATCCGGCTGAGGACCCTGCAGAAGCCAGTCCAGGGCAATCCCCCTCGCAGGCAGTGGCCCTCCTCACAGAACTCAATTTCAAATCGGATTTCCATACGGAGATTCTGCAGAGGATGGACGCCAGTCTGCTACGGGTGGCTGAGGCCCTGGAGCAAAATGCTGCGGCCAACGTGACCATTGGTCAGGCCCTGGCGGAAAATACCAGGGCCAACATCCGCATCGCCAATGCCCTTGAGCAGCTCGTTCGCCAGCACATGGTGGAGCCGACCTCCCTTCCTGCCGGAATATCAGGATCCTCCACCTCTGGCACAACATCAGCCAATCCTCCAAATGTGCCTAGCCCTGTGCCTAGTCCAGAGGCCACAACATCTGCCTCTGGACAGGCCAGCCCGATGACATCCCGGACCCGGTCTGGCGCCCTCCCTCCCCCAGCCAAACGGGTGAAAAAACGGTGACAGCAATGGCGACTTTTCCCACACTCCTTCTGTGCTTGGCTCATATTCCTTTCTGGTCAAAACTTCCCTCTCCTTTCTTGTGAATTGTTTTTAATTTTGTGTTCTACATTTCATAAATCTTTTTTTTGGCCCAATTATTGTAACTTTGGAATTGAACCATGCAAAAAAAGTTTGGTCAAAAATTTTAGAATTGTGATTTTTTCTTTGAGCAATAGAAAAAAAAAAAAAAATGACATTCTATTCTCACATTATTGTCACAATGGATTACATTTAATCCTGGGCCAATAGGCACAAACTGGCAAGAACCACATTTTACATGGCCCCCAAAAAAAGGGCTCTTTAAGAAACGTTTCAAATTTAACATAACGAGGCAAATTCAACAGGCCAAAAGAAAAAGGGAAAAACCAAAAAAACATGATGACATTATTGTTACAATAGGCCCTAACCAACAAATTGAGCCCCAAAGAAACTACCACAAATGTACGTAAATTGATTGTGTAATCATCACATTAGCAGCTATGATTTCCACCTGCGTACGCTTTTGTGCTAACACAAAAAACTACTTTCAATACACATACCAAGCCGGTTTTCAATCCACCACTAATTGCTGTTCAGACCACCCGCGATTAATCGCAGCAACATCGAGGAGTGCCGGGATGGAGGTGAAGGCCATCGCCAATGTGGTCGAGTAATCCAGACCCTAAGCTGTGCGAGCATTTTGAAGGGAAAGAGGATCATCCAGTGACGTATGAGTCGGTCCGTACACATTTTACACTCGCATCTGCTAATGTATGTACGCCCCAAAAACGCCTCGCCACGCCTGCGTTTTTCCATCTCCACCCCCGTCAACACCCAAAAACGCCCTGTTCTGTCAATCACATTTGACAGGTCACTTCCTGTACGCTATTTGACGAACGAGACCAAAAAAACTCGCAATCTGCCGTACGCACATGCGCAGTGTTACACCGACGCATGCGCGGTTAGTCAACATCGGAACGCAACGAGCGTACTGCTGTTTGCGAGTGGCTCTGAATGAGGGCCACAGTTTTTAGTCTCAGATGACTGCCCACTTAATCTTTTGGAGGCAGATTAACTGTCAGCATTGAATGCCACAATAGAATACAGAGATGGGGAAGTGACTCTGACTTCCAAGCCAGGACTTCTTGGAAGAATAGCCTTTGATACAAGAAATGTACTGACAGATCTCATTAATGTAGTTAACACTGAAAGTCCATACTTAAATGAGATATTTGCTAAAGTCCCTTATACGTTATGGGCAAAGGGCAAAATGGATGTAGGACTATTGCCCATCCAGCCTATAGAAATTAAACTTAAGCCACATGTACAGCCGGTCAAGATTAAACAATATCCTTTTAAGACCAGATCAATTGGCTGCAGTGACTCAACAGGTAGGAGATTACCTGAAAGCAGGGGTACTTAGCTAATGTTGTTCCCAGTCAGAACTAGTTTTTTTCCTAATAAAAGGAAGACCAAAATCCAGATGAATCTCCCTCTTTTAAGATGATTCATGATTTAAGAGAGATTAAAAAAAGTTTACACGTTGATACATCGACTGGACCTAATCCTCACACCTTGTTGAATGGCATATCACCCGCCTCACAGTTTTACTGTTTTTCAATCCGAATAACAAAAGAAATCCAACTATTGCTTGTATTTACACAGCAAAAAAAGCAATATGCTTGGACTAGACTGCCACAAGGGGGTGCTACAAGCCCTAGTGAATACTCAGAGACAATGTTATTGGTTTTAAAAGATTGGCTTCCTGCCAGTGCAATCACGATCGTTGCACAATATGTGGACGATTTACTTTTATGTGTTGACTCCGAGCAGGATTGTTTGCATGATTTAATAGCATTACCGAATATTCTGCACAGTAAATATTATAGGGTATCTAAAGAAGATGGATACCTTATGAAAATAAAGTGTAACTTTTGTATGATGCATTCAGGGGAACTATACAGCAGAGTCCCCTTGAACTAACATGTCAGGAATGCTGCCTGGGATCGGTCTGTACTCACCACTGTGCCGGCATCCTCGGGCTCTCAGGTGTCCAGATGCCAAGTGTGGAGGTGAGTGGTGGGCTGTGTATTCTCCCCAGGGCCTGCTGGGGCTTTCATGCATGTGTCTTGGTTCCCGTGGTGGCGGACATGGGCACAGCCATGTTAGTCTAAATCATCTGACTAGTCTCATCCAATGGCAGTCCTGCGGTCTGTCAGCTGATCTCACGATCCAATAACCAACTGCCTAGAGGTATTTAAGTCTGTCTCCTGCAGCAGGTAGTTGCCTGAACAACTTCAATTCTCCAGTGATTACTACTGTGTATGCTTCCAAGCTTCACCATTGTACTCTGCTGTCTCCAGTTCTCAGAGAGGATTACCTGTGATCTTTCATTAGACTTCCAGAACAGTACACACCCTTGTACCCAGAATTACCTAGGTTATCACCAGTCCTCAGTGTAGATAATTCCTTTACTCCTCAGCCTTCAGTTGTTATAGTAAGCTATTCAGTTCCCTGACCTTTTTCCTGTGTGCTGTGGTGTTAGCTTTCTTGCTGATTGCTAGTAACTAGTTCCCAGCTGAACCTCTGGCATTCCTAGCACATGTCTGCATTCAGCCCTCTGCTTCGTTATGCAAGTGAGTGTATCTTACTAAGTAACCTACTGTGTTTAGCTCCAGACTTCACAGCAGATACCAGTGCTTTGGACTATTATCTCCATAAGCATCTAGTACTAGTATTATTCTTTCCGTATATGATTGGTTCCTCTATATTTATCATCTCCTACATTTGGATACTTGTACCAGTGAAATCTTATCATTATCTCATGCGTCCAAATATCAGCTGTTATTAGCATTCCATGTTACCAGGATTCCAGTATTTATTTCAGTCTTCTGCATCTGAATTGTGCATTCACAATGCAGATTCAGTCTTCTGCATCTGCATTGTGAATTCTCTCATTTATTGCCATAGTGTTTTCAGCTCTCTTCACATATCACGTTAACAGTGCATCCACCTGTGTCCTTAAGCTTGTATATATGTTCTTCCATTTGTCCCCATTAGCATCAGACACCTGACCAAAGGACCGCGACCTGCCTATCGGGTGCAGCTAAAACCCATATCCCGATTGGAGGGGTCACTGGAGAACACCTCCCGATAAGTTAGACTCCGCACCTTTGACCAGGTCTTGTCAATGTCTGGTGCTAGTGGATGAAGAAGACGTATATACAGGTTCTTTGCCTCCGATACCTTCCTCATCCTAAACCCTCGCCTTCTAACTCTACGACCACAACTATCACTCTTAGTTTCGTGACAGTTTGTTCAGGCCTAAAATATGCAAGCTGCCGGGTTAGAGGATAAGGCAGGGTTTTTTTTTTAGTTACTCTCTCGATTGGAAGCTCATGAGACAATTCTGCAACTCATGAAACAAAAACTGCAAGAATTTTCTGGTTTATTTAAAAAATTTTGTTCTGCTCCATCTGCACCATTTCCAGCTACTTTACAAGTTCCGCCAATGAAATCTCCTGTGTCTGTTTTTTCAGAGTCTCAAATTTTATCTTTCTCTACGGCAAGAAAATGTTTTGGGTCTTCCAGTGCATTTTTGGAGTGTCCTTTGTCTTGACTGTCAACTATTACCAGTGATTATAACTTTCTCATGAGTTTTTCCTAGCTATTGGAACAACTCCAATGTCTTCTGCCCAGAATATTTCAAGTTATTCCCAAGTTTTCTTGTGCTACTCCTGACGTGCCTAACATCACTGTCAAGCAAGCTAAAGTAAGGCATCAAAGTTTCCTGTGCGCTAAGCTTACTAAGATTGAACGTCAGCGCCGCCGGGAACTACATCCTTGCCTATATTGTGGTTATGACTTTATGAAAGACTGTGCTCTTTGTCCTTCAAGAAGTGGGGACAAGGGTGTGTTCCCCAAAGACTGCGCTTTCAGTTCTTCCCCTCAACCATCGGTGATTCCTATTCCTCTAGTTTCAAGCAAAGGGGGAATGTTATCCAAGCAAAAGGAAGTTTATGATTGGGGCCTGGTTACGAGATGCTTCTTCCCTCATCCAAGGAATTTTGGAGGAATAGGTCATCCACCTAGAGTCAGAGACACATTTCATACCATTTCTACTGGTCACAGTTTAGACGTTTCCTGTTCTATAGGAGGTCTCCAGCCGGTTGTCCCTGAAGAACCATCTGAAAAGCCAGACTTAAACTCTTCAGTTTAAAAGTCCCGTACCTCAGGAGGGGGTTACAAGTTTCTCGCCCCAGGAGGAGGTTTTAGGTTCTACATCTCGAGACGAAGTCTCAAATCTCTTACCCCAAGAGGGAGGTTCAAGTGACATACCTCAAGAGGGGGTTCTAAGTGTCATTCCCCAGGAGGGGATTCCAAGTGCTATTTCCCTGAAGGGGGTTTCAAGTTTCACACCCCAAGAGGGAGATTCAAGTGACATACCCCAAGAGGGGGTTCTAAGCGTCATTCCCCAGGAGGGGATTCCAAGTGCTATTTCCCTGAAGGGGGTTTCAAGTTTCACACCCCAGGAAGGGGTTTCAGGTTATGAGCCCCAGGTGGGGAATTTAAGTTTCAAGCCTCAAGAGAGGAATTCAAGTCTTGTACCCCAGGAGGGGGCTTCAAGTCGCACCCCAGCAGGGAGTTTCAAGTGTCATACCCCAGGAGGGGGTCTCCAGTTTCCCACCCCAGGAGGGGATCTCAAATCTCACACCCCAAGTGTGGGTTTCAAGTCCTGTATCCCAAAAGGGAGTTTAAAGCTTCTCACCCCAGGAGGGGGTCTCAAGTCTCTCACTCCAAGAGGGGGTTTCAAGTTATATACCCCAGGCGGGTGTTACAAGTTTCACATCCCAGGAGGGGGTTTTCATGTCGAGTTTCATGCCCCAGGAGGGGGTCTTCATTTTGAGTTTCATGCCCCAGGAGAGGGTTTTCATTTCGATTTTTATGCCCCAGGAGAGGGTTTTCATTTCAAGTGTTATACCCCAGGAGGGGGTTCCAAGTGCCATTCCCCAGAAGGGGGTTCCAAGTGCTATGCCCCAAGAGGATATTTCAAGGCTTATGCCCCAGGAGGAAGCTTCAAGTAGTCTGCTCATTCCAGATGGGGACTTCCCTTTGTCTACTGTTGAATGCGCTTCACAAGCTTTAATATCTCAGAAGGCCAGTCCTAAAGTTTATTGTACCAAGCAAGTGTTCCAAGTCCTTAAATAAAAACAAGCAAAGACATTAATAGAAGACTATGGAGGCAAAGTCTTTAATAATATTATCAGTAAGATCAATTACCTCATCATGGGTCGTGATGGTGGAGAATCCAAACAAAAGAAAGCAATGGGCTTAGGGACTAAATTTATAGATGAAGACGGCTTGTTTGAATTAATAAATACCTTGTTCAACAGGAAATCATCTTTAGAGCACTTCATCTCAGTGGACAACAAATTGTCTGATACTAATTCTATCTTGTCACTGGGTCATACCCAATCTGGTGCCCTTCAAGGTTCAAAGAAAAAAGTGATTTAGTACCCACACAATAGCAGTTCAATTCTTTACATATTATAGACTGCACCCATACATATGATCTAGTAAATATTTTTATATTTGATTTCTCATGGGAGGTGCACCCTAGAATAAATATCAAATGCAAGAAAAAGAGGTAGTATTCTAAAGTGGGGCACGCAAAAGCAGTATCTCCTAAAATGTAACCTTTATTACATAAATTAAAAGCGAATTATAAAAACAAAATGTGAAGTGATATGTACTTGTAACATTTATGTTATATTGTCAGTTAAAAAATGGACACCTCAAAAATAGGGTATTCACCCCAGTCCTTGGAATGTGGGCCTTGAGCTAGAATGCAGCTTTTGGTATTGGAGGTGTATTATTATCCAGGTCAATTATCAACCTCAATTAATTGGTGGATACCTCTCCAAACCCTCTATACCTGAAAATTCACTACTATCCGCTAGTGGCTCTTATATATTCTGAATCCTGCTGGTTACTAGAATGAAAATGTCATGTAACTACACATAGTAACTATTTTTTTCTGTTCCAAAGATGCTGATCTCTGTCCAACTGGGATCAATCTCCACTGCCATTCATTCTGCTGCTCTCAGCAGTGAATCATCTGTTATACACAAAAGGTCAAATCAATTGACTTATTCAGCCCTCTCTCTGTATAGTTACAAATAGTGTATGTCTGCTTGCAGTATCATTCTACAATAACCAGTAAACCATGTGTAATTCACTCATACTGTTCAACAATCTGTGTTGTATAAACCAGTTAAACATCTGGTACACACTTTAACACAATTGTGTGTGATCCAGTAGGTTATCACACTGCAGTTGTAGACTGCTAAGGCAGTGTGAAAGTATCAGTACAATTTCATGTGTATAATATTCTCATGGGATGCTTAGATACCCTTACTATATTCCCATGGGGTGCTTAGATACCCTTACTATATTCCCATGGGGTGCTTAGATGCCCTTAATATATTCCCATGGGATGCTTAGATACCCTTACTATATTCCCATGGGGTGCTTAGATACCCTTACTATATTCCCATGGGGTGCTTAGATGCCCTTAATATATTCCCATGGGGTGCTTAGATACCCTTACTATATTCCCATGGGGTGCTTAGATACCCTTACTATATTCCCATGGGAAGCTTAGATACCCTTACTATATTCTCATGGGGTGCTTAGATATCCTTACTATATTAAAGCAAATAATGTTTAGAGCAGTTGATAATTTTTTCACTTTTCACACTGTCACTCTCAGGGAGATTCTTTTGATATTTATTTATAACCACAGGCAGGTGTCACACATAGTAAATCATTTTTTTGCACGGGTTAAATGTCTGCTAGTAACATGCATATAGTTCTATTGAAAACACTTCTCCCCCTCCTCCATCCCTATCTATTCTCTTGCTTCCTACTCCTTCATCCTTCCCTATCCTTCTCCCCCTCCTTTTCAATTATTCATTATTCTTTATTGTCCTCCTACTTTCATCCTTCTCTTTTCTGGTCCTTTGCCCTCTATACTCCTGGTCCTTTGCCTCCTTCATTATCTATACTCCTCCTCTCTCTGTATCCTCCTCCTCGGCCCTATCATTCTCTTTCCTGGTCCTTTGCCTCCTTCATTATCTATACTCCTCCTCTCTCCCCATCCTGCTCCTCAGCTCTATCCTCCTCTTTCCTGGTCCTTTGCCTCCTTGATCGTTAACTATACTCCTCTCTCCCTATCCTGCTCCTCAGCTCTATCCTCTTTCCTGGTCCTTTGCCTCCTTGATCGTTAACTATACTCCTCCTCTCTCCCTATCCTGCTCCTCGGCTCTATCCTCTTTTCTGGTCCTTTGCCCTCTATACTCCTGGTCTTTTGCCTCCTTGATCATTATCTATACTCCTCCTCTCTCCCTATCCTGCTCCTCAGCTCTATCCTTCTCTTTCCTGGTTCTTTGCCTCCTTGATCATTAATCTATACTCCTCTCTCCCTATCCTGCTCCTCGACTCTATCCTCCTCTTTCCTGGTCCTTTGCCTCCTTGATCGTTAACTATACTCCTCCTCTCTCCCTATCCTACTCCTCGTCTCTATCCATCCACCTCCTCTATTTTGTCCTTCTCTCATGCTGCATCATGTCAGGGTCAGAGAAATGTGTGCAGAGCCCCTATTGGAGGAGCACACAATGCAAAGTTAGTGAGTGCCGGGGGATAACCAGTGCCCCAGATACTCTATGGAGGTGGTTGTGCCAGGGCAGTTGGTACTTGGCTAGCTATTGCCAGCATCTCTATCTGACCCTGTGGTCAGTGTCTAGAAACAAAGTATGGGAGGGAAAGTGAATGAATGTGGCAGGGTGCAGAGGAGAAGGCTTATGCATGGCATATATTAGAAGGTTGCTGGTCCCTTCAGAGTGGCAGCCAAAAGTTATCAGAGACTAATCCAACCCTGATGGTGCCCCCCAAGTGATGGCACCCTAAGCTGCATCCTTATAAGCCTCATGGTTGATCAGGTACTGTAGACCAGGCATAGTAAGTGAAAAATAATTAGTTTTCCTATAATGTAGTGAGTAGTCTGGTGCTCACCTTTATTGCACTAAATCACTAGTTTCTTGATTTCCTTTTACTGATGTGTTTTTGCATTTTAGGGTGAAAATCTGATCACGTTAAAGTAGAAGAGCTACGTGGAGAAGAGACGTATATTACAGACGATCAGCAGTGTAAGGAGGAACTAGTCCCTACATATATCGGTACAGGTGAGTAATAATCACCAAATACATCAATATTAATGGAGCTCTAACTACTCTGAAAGTGAGAATTAATTAGCTAATTGATTCAATTCAATCAAATTGTGTCTAATTCATGACATTCCTCTGAGAACATTGGAATGGATCGAGGAATTTAGCAATTTACAGTTCCCCTGGTCCCTTATTCTTTCCTCTAGCACCATTCACATGTCCTAGAGGAAAGCTCATGTGAATGGTGCTATGAAGATAATAGGTCAATGTTTAACTCGGTCATCTTACCATCTGATTGGTTTGCCAGTTCCAACCCTTTTAAAAATCCAAGCAGTGTTTAATTGTATATATACACTACCTACAGCTCTTTCCAAGAGCAAGAGTCCCCTCATGCAAATGATGTGCCCCCCTAGCAGCTATTGTCTTGTGATCACTAGGCAATACTGGTATAACCTGGGCTATGGAAATCTCCAGTTTTTCTGTTTTCCATAGATAGGGGGAGGGCACATGGCTTACTGATCATAGAGGAGGTTCCGCAAGTCTTGTGTCAGCGATCAGCAAATCCTCCCATATACAGTGTCAAATTAAGGTCAACATGGGCCTGTTGCTGATATTTATGAAGAGCCTATTGTGTGCCACTGCAGGGGGTGTGACCAGCCTTCAGTGGGTGTGACTAGTGATGTGTCATAACCAGTGCTGCAGAGGTGTGGTCTGCACAGGGGGTGTGGTAACACCATGGAGGGCATAGCTAGCACCTGTACTATTTTTCAGCAAGTTCCTGAACATCTCAATAACTCTGGAGGCCTCACCTTCTCTCAAATCACTCGGCCCATGGTGGTGGTGGTGTGGTGGTCCTTCTATCCCCAGGTTACTCCTATCAACGCCTACCCTCTGAACCATCCCTTACGTTCTCTACATTTGGGGTTCATGCCATACGCCTCTTCCAACCAGTTCAATTGCGAGTAGCTGTCATTTACCGTCCCCCTGGCCCTCCCTCCAAATTCCTTGACAACTTCCTGGCTACCTCACTTTCTCTCCTCTGACCTTCCCTCCATTATCCTAGGTGACTTCAATATTCCAATTGATATCCCCACAGTATCCTCTGCCTCTAAACTCCTTACCCTCACCTCTTCATATGGCCTCTCCCAATGGACCTCCTCTCCCTCCCATGTGAGCATTCGCTTGACCTGGTCTCCACTCACCATTGTAATATTTCTGATTACTCCTATTCCCCATTCCCCCTCTCTGACCATCGCCTTCTCTCTTTTAACCTATCCCTCTCTCCTTCCCGTCCTCTACCTCCTAAGGCCACCATCACTAAGCATAACATTGAGACAATTGACACTGTTTCTTTTTCTTCCCTGCTTGACTCGCTTCTCTCCCCTATCCTCTCTCTCTCCTGCCCTGAACAAGTCGCTTCCCTATACAATGCCTCCCTTACTTCTGCTCTGGACTCTGTTGTTCTGGCGATCACTACTCACCCTTGAAGATCCACACCTCAACCCTGGCATTCCAAATGCACCAGATACCTGCAAAAATGTTCAGGAACCGAGCAACAGTGGAGAATATCATGCTCTAAGGCAGATCTTCTCCATTTCAAATTCATGCTCTCATCCTACAGTGCTGCCCTTTCCCTCTCTAAACAGTCATATTTCAAGAGCCTCATCTCCTTCCAGTCCTCAAATCCACAGCATTTCTTCACCACCTTCAACTCCCTCCTCCGCCCACCCCTTCCTGCCTCCCCTTCTCGCTCTCCGTCCTTAATTTTGCTACCTACTTTACATCTAAAATTGATTCCATACGTCAGGACATCATATCCCACCAGTCCCCCAGTTCTCCACCTCCTCCTCTCCCGGATCACCCCTCCCTATCCATTTTACCGACTATAACAACCTTTTCCCTCATCTGGTCCCCCCCCCTTCCACATCCCCCTGTGACCCTATCCCTTCACGTCTCCTCCGCTACTTCTCGCCTTCTGCCTGCTCCCATCTCCCTCTCATCAGGCACTGTCCATTCTGCATTCAAACATGCCCTTGCCTCCCCCATTCTTAAAAAAAACCTACCCTTGATCCTAACACTCTCTACAACTACCGTCCCATCTCCTCCCTTTTGCCTCCAACCTCCTTGAGCGTGTTGTTTACAACCACCTTACCACTTTTCTTTGCTCCCACTCCCTCCTTGACCCTTTTCAGTCTGGCATCTGTTCTCTCCACTCCACTGACACTGCTCTCACAAAAGTCAGCAGTTACCTCCTTGCTGCCAAATCCAGGGAACACTACTCTCTGCTCATTCTCCTTGACCTCTCTGCTGCTTTTGACACTGTGGACCACCCTCTCCTGCTGCAAATCCTTCACTCCCTTGGTCTATGTGACACTGCCATCTCCTGGCTACCCTCCTACCTCTCTGACCAATCTTTCTCTGTCTCCTCTGATGAATCCCCTTCCCCCCTACAGCCTCTTACCGTATTTGTTCCCCTAGGTTCTGTTCTTGGACCACTCCTATTCTCACTCTATACGTCCTCACTGGATGAACTCATCAGCTCTTATGACCTCCATTATCATCTCTATGCTGATGATACTGAGATCTACCTTTCCTCTCCTGACCTCTCTCCTCTCTCGTATCTCCAACTGTCTCTATGCTATCTCTTCCTGGATGTCCCAGCGATTATTTAAACTTAATATGTCTAAGACTGAGCTCATCATTTTCCCACCCTCCAACATAACCACACTCCCCACCATTTCTTTATCAATTAATGGCACAACTATCTCCTCTTGTTCCAAAGTGCGCTGTCTTGGAGTTATCCTGGACTTCTCCCTCTACTTCAAACCACATATCCAGAGTCTCTCGCAGTCCTGTCGTTTCCATTTTAAAAATATTTCCAAGATTAGACCCTTTCTCACCCAGGATGCCACTAAAACCGTCATCCACTCACTGGTCATCTCCATATTGGACTACTGTAACCTCCTCCTATCTGGCCTCCCCAACTACCTTCTCTCCCCTCTCCAGTCTGTTCTCAATGCTGCTTCCTCTCCAAATGCTCTACATCTGCCTCCCCTCTCCTACAGGCCCTCTACTGGCTCCCCTTCCCCTTCAGATGCCAATTCAAGGTTATCACACTCACTTACAAAGCCCTCACCCATTCCTCTCCCATTTACATCTCTGACCTCGTCTCCTGTCTGCCCTCTTCGTTCAACAAATGTATGCCATCTCTCATGCCAATTGTTTACTTCCTCCCACTCCCGCCTCCAAGATTTTGCCTGCGCTGCTCCCCACCTTTGGAACTCTCTCCCTCTTCCCATCATTCTCTCTACCTCTCTACAATCCTTAAAACGGGCTCTCAAGACCCACTACTTCATCAAAGCCTTCCAGCTCTCATCTTAACTTGCTGCTCTATGCTCCTTCTTTCCTGTCTACCCCATCTGTGTCACATCTGTTTGTCTGCCCCTCCCCTTTGGAATGTAAGCTCTTACGAGCAGGGCCCTCTACCCTCTTGAGCTTCTCCTTTCTTTACTTTAATCTACTTCTTACTCACCACTAGGTCACCTAACACTTGTTTATATGGGTGTTATGGTAGCTAATGTAGCAATATATATTATCCTCGTCCTGTATTGTAAAGTACTGTAAGTCACTGGTCAACCTATTTGTTTATGTACTTTGTAAAGCGCTGCGGAACACTTGTGGCTCCATATAAATAAATTATAATAATAATAACTATCCTGGGCTAAATGTGTATGTATACATGTACAGTATATTCTCCAACCAAACTAGAGGCGGCACTCAGAGGCTTGCAAGAAGTGAACCCTGGGTTAGGGTGTTTATTGGGTGGTTGACGTTTCAGGGAACATATCCCCTTCCTCAGGACAGCAATCTAACAAACTGTGATATAAACAAGCAAATAAATAGTGTGAAACATTAATTGAATAATGGCTGCTATAAATGTCTAGGCTGTACTAACTGCTCATAATTAAACACTGGTGATACTATTTTACATTCGTATTCAGGCAGGAGATTTCAAATGAAATGGCCACTGACATGTAGTACAAGTTTTGTTGTTTACGTGATTTTCTGCCCCTGTGGCTTGTATTACATAGGTAAGATCAAGATGGCACAGCACCGTTTGGCCATAAGGGTGGAATTACAGTCTGGCACCAGTGAACAGCCGGTAGCCCGGCACTTTGCTTTATTCCAGCATAGCATGGCGACCTTAAAATACAAAATTATAGACCATGTACCAGTTTCTACACATGGTGATGACAGGGTGAAAAAGTTGTTACAACTCGAGTCCAGATGGATTTTTTGCCTGGATTTGTTGGCTCCCCGTGGTTTAAATGAGCCGCTTGGGCTAATTATGTGTCCCGATGATGATATGTTGACAATTTAGACTTTTAGGTTGCTCTTCATGAATAGTTGGTTATTCTGTTTTTTGACCACTAGATGGGGATGTAACGCAGATAATTTTCTCTTTTCAGCATAAAATGTCAGGTTTATATAGATTTTAAGCTCCAGGGTTCTTATATTTATTTTTTTGCACTTTATATGTGAGTTTTTATTTACACATTTGCAATTTTTTTTTTTTTTTATCCTGAATGTTTACCAGAATGCAATGTTTATATGTTATGTATTATGCACATTCTATGCTCATTGTCTCTTATTTCTTTGCTAGGCTACACCAATGCACTTTTGACAGTGCATTATATTTCCATAGACATTTTACCATGGTCCGATTTTTGTATTCACAGGTTCATATGGTCCCGGGGCCGGACTGGATGATGTCACTTTCTGTGCGACGAGATTGCCACGACCGGAAGTGCCTGTGCAGGACGGACAGCCAGCGTGACCTGGGCAGCCGCAGGGTGATAGGGGTAAGTTTTGCTTAATGTTTCACACTATTTATTTGCTTGTTTATATCACAGTTTGTTCATACCTCCCAACATATGAGTCTCCAAGGTCGGGACTTCTGCATGCCGAAGGCGCGCGCTCCTGAAAAAGAGGCGTGGCCTGTCCTTAAAGGGGGCTTGGCCTAGTGGCACACCTCTGTTTACATCACTAATGGTCGTGCCCAGCATCTCCGAGATGCTAGGCTGCCCATGGGATTCCTCCCCGCACTGTGAATAGATGCCGTGCGCATGTGCACGGCCTCTATTATCTCTCTGCTCACCCGCTGCTCTGCTATGTAGAGCAGCAGTGCGTGTTCCTCACAACTTCCGACCCACCACGGGATACTGCGGCCCGCCGGTAGGACATCGGGACAGTCCCCAAAAACCGCCACTGTCCGGAGGTATGGTTTGTTAGATTGCTGTCCTGAGGAAGGGAATACGTTCCTCAAAACGTCGACCACACAATAAACACCCCAACACTTCTTGCAAGCCTCTGCGTGCCGCCTCTTGTTTGGTTGGAGGGAATTTGGGGGTGCATACCCCCGAGGAGGGCACTGGAGCAAACAGGGGCATTTTTAGAAAGGAGGAGGCCCGTGTGCATTCTTCGACACGGGCCCCCTCCTCTCCACCCGGCGGCAGGCAGCGCACTGAGCTGTGCGCGGCCAGCGCCGGAGTTATAGACTCTGGGCACTAGAGTGTGCCAAGAGTCTATAATGAATGCACAGGTCCCTGGGAAGATGGCCGCGGCGTCCACTTTCCCTGTACTGCGCAAGCGATGGGAAAATGGCCGCCGTGGCCATTTTCCCATAGTTTAACAGCGCCAGACCCCCGCGCTGACGTGGGACTCCGGAGAGGTAAGCAATATTATGGGTGCAGGGTGTGCAGTGCGGGGCCCCCCTAGACCCAGGGCCCGTGTTCCCTGCACCCGTTATAGATATGCCCCTGGGAGCAAGGTGTTTCACTGTTTATGGTACTGGAGTGCCAGGGCTGAGGTCTGTGTATGTATATATATATATATATATATATATATATATAAAATATGGGATTGGTACGGGATTCCAGCCGTCAGAATTTCCACTGCATATACCCCTCACCAAATAAACCACCCACCTATTGATATACCTCTTGATCATCCACAAATTCTGTATACAGTACTCCCTTCCCACTACTAGGGGTATAGTTACTAAAGGTCGAATTTAATCAATGTTGATTGGTTTAAAATCAATGAAAATGGACCTTTAGTAAATATACTCCCTACTCTCAGATACCATTCATCAAACACTGAAATAACTCTCGCTATCATCCCCCAACCACTCCATAAACCAGGCGTTCTCAGCTCCAGTCCTCAAGTACCACCAACATGTCATGTCTTGTGGATTTCTTTAATCATGCACAGGTGAGGTAATCTATTTTGCTGGGTCAGTAATTATCAGACCTGCTTCCACAGACAGAAATCCTGAAAACATGATTTGTTGGGAAAACTTGGGAGTTGAGGTTTAGGCAATGCCAAATTAAGGTCTGCATGGCCCTGGAGCTGAAATACATGAATGACCATTTATTTTATTTATTACCAGTTATTTGTATAGTGCACACGTAATCTGCAGAGAATGTTTGACCATTACATCATTCCCTGCCCCATTGGAGCTTACACTCTATGGTCCCTACCATAGGCACACACATACACACTAGGGTTAATTTTGATGGGAGCCAATTAACCTACCAGTATATTTTTGGAGAGTGGGAGGAAACCAGAGCACCCGGAGGAAACCCACGCAAGCACAGGGAGAATATACAAACTCCACACAGTTAGGGCCATAGTGGGATTCGAACCCACAACCTCAATACTACTGTGAGGCATTAATGCTAACCATTAGACCGTCTGTGCTGCCCATACCGTTGCATATACACTGTATATATATATATGTATATATATATATATATATATATATATATAAAAACCCAGGACCAGTGCTTATTAACTAATGCTTATGTCTTAACTCGTTTTAAATCTTTGAGACATGTGATCAATAGACCTAATGTCTAAGGCTGAAGCAAGAGCCAATTGGGACTGCCCTAAGATAGGGGAGGAGACATACTGCCAGCCCGGAAGCTCTGAGGCTGGATAACTGGTACATCCTTCTCATGTCCTTTCTTTTCTGTCTATCACTCTCTCTTCCTTTGCTCTTTCCAACTGGTTCCCTTTACTCTCAATGCTCTTCTCTATGGCTCTGCCCATGTTTGTCTCTATCTCCTCTCCTTTTGCCCATACCTCTGTGTTTGATCTCTTCCTCATCTTTGCACCCTTTCCCTTTAAACACTCTCTGTCTTTCTCCCCTGACAAAGCTTCCCTCTTTTACCAATTATCTTTCTACTTCTTCATACCTCTCTCTCTCTCTTCATGGCTGTATTGCTCCTCTGGTAACTTATCCATAAGCAGCAGACGGTGATAGCCAGGCGGAAGCTCTGCGATGGTGGTGGTGAGAACAGTCACAGCCAGAGGAATATTATAATACTCCTTGCACCCTCTGACTCGTTGTGTCTTGTGGCTCACATACCCTTCTTCCTATGACAGAAGCATGTATGTTCTCCAGCTCCCAGCAGTTCTGTTTACCTCCGCTTGGAGATAAGGGATGGCAGGGGTGCTTTCAAATGTGGAGCCCACAATGTGTGTCTGCAGCATTCACAGTGACCTTAATAATTTGGTTATTGTAGAAGAGGTCCATCTGGACAATGCCCTTCGCCCCCTTTATCATGGTGTCCAGGTCGTGTGCCCCACATTTGCCCCATCCTGGTCAGGCCATGGGGTGGCGGGGTTAAAATGGGCAGGACCTTGGACGGCCACAGATGCTGGCTGTGCTGATTTTTTTTCCCTGTTCACACTACCAGTCGCCAGTAGATCCTGTGAGCGTTGGGCCTATTTTAATGGGAGGCCTGGAGCTGCAGCTCCACCTGCCCCATTGTTGATCCGGCCTGCCCATATACTGTACCTATCTCTGAGCCATAGTTGCCCTGAACTGTGCCCCCATCCAGCCTCACATCTACCCCTGAACACCAATATCTTTTACAGTCAAAACTCCTCCTCTACAATCTCATTGTGACCATTGCATGATATTCACCAAATATTGTTCTAACTATTTCACCCTCCAGTCCCAATAAGGACAGAAGCGGCATGTGACAGATCCATTCACATAACTGGGGAGGGACATATTTATCAATTATTGGGTTTCAAACCTGATCATTGTAATTTCTTATCGCGTCTATTTGTGGCAATAAGAAATTATACACCGCCCCAATATATAAAATACCATGCTCAGGGACAGGGGCTCCAGAAGGAGTCTGACCCTCTGATTTGTTCCGAGTCACCGCATCAGAGGTCTCTTCGCTCCTCTATAGGTACTACTGCGCATGTATGGTGTACTGACATTTAGGGGGCACATATAGGGTAAGTAAATCGTAATCTGGATGCAATGGAGGAGGCGCCCAGAATGGTATCTTGCCTGGCATCCCATGGGGTCTAAATCCATATCTGGTTGGGGTTAGGCTACGGAAGGGAAGGTTAGACACTAGGGGGAGGGTTAGGGTTAGGCTACAGGAGTGAAGGTTAGGGTTTGACACTAGGAGGAGGATTAGGGTGAGGGTTAGTCATACTTACCGCTGGAAGCAGCACAGAACCCGCCAGAAGTCAACCTGACATCACTGCTGAACCTGAAAGACACCACTGGAGCCGCTGGATCCCCATCCCCATACCAGTAACAGTAACTGATTATGACAAAAATCCCAAATGACAAGTTTTTTGTATTGCACTGGGGATGGCTGGTTCATAGGCTGGAGATGCAGATCACCCGCTGGGTGACACGGGCAACCTGCTGCTGTCCTCTCGCGGGCATACCCCACAGGGCCCACTGGCCTACTGTATGATACCTAATGGTTATGTCAGCCCTGAAGCTAAGAGCCAACTCCAAAACCCGGAGCTGGAGGGGAGATGAAGTAGAAATGGGTGCTGGAGCTTAGTTCCCGCAGCTGCTCTGCTCTCTGCCAGCTTCACATTTTGAAATGAACCATAAAAGTAGGTGAAAGTTTCTATCCAACTATCATTGATTAGGAAGTCACATAAATCTACTACATTTACGTTAAATAGCCACTAAACCTAAACAAAAATCTAATAAATGTATAGTCCGTAGCAAGAACATCTCTAAGGCTGGCACTGGGTGTATGGAGTGGCATAATGTATGTATAGTCCGTAGCAAGAACATCTCTAAGGCTGGCACTGGGTGTATGGAGTGGCATAATGTATGTATAGTCCGTAGCAAGAACATCTCTAAGGCTGGCACTGGGTGTATGGAGTGGCATAATGTATGTATAGTCCGTAGCAAGAACATCTCTAAGGCTGGCACTGGGTGTATGGAGTGGCATAATGTATGTATAGTCCGTAGCAAGATCATCTCTAAGGCTGGCACTGGGTGTATGGAGTGGCATAATGTATGTATAGTCCATAGCAAGATAATCTCTAAGGCTGGCACTGGGTGTATGGAGTGGCATAATGTATGTATAGTCCGTAGCAAGATCATCCCTAAGGCTGGCACTGGGTGTATGGAGTGGCATAATGTATGTGCAAGTCCCACTTCCTGTTTTACAAACAGATATTGGTGGCCAATAAGGCGATCTCTAGACCCTCTGCAGAGCATTGTTGCAGTTAGAAGATCACAAAACATTGTGTAGTTGAACCCTGTCCATATATGAGACCTGTCCAGCAAAGTAATACACCAACCAATGTTATAGAAAACAACATAAAACATTTTATTGTAAATGCAAAGAACAATATAAATACTGGAGCTGATGGTGGAATTTGCAGTATCAGCGAACAGCCTGGAGCTGATGGTGGTTCTTAATGTGTCTTTTCATAGTCTGGAGCTGATGTTTATGTTGGCACACAGCCTGGAGCAAATGGTGGAGCTTGCTATGTGTGTGAAGAGCCTGGAGCTGATGGTGGAGCTTGCTGTGTTTGCGCACAGCCTGGAGCTGATGGTGGGGTTGCTGTGTTTGCGCACAGCCTGGAGCTGATGGTGGGGTTGCTGTGTTTGCGCACAGCCTGGAGCTAATGGTGGAGCTTGCTGTGTTGGCGAAGAATTTGCAGTATCAGCGAACAGCCTGGAGCTGATGGTGGTTCTTACTGTGTCTTTGCATAGTCTGGAGCTGATGTTTATGTTGGCACACAGCCTGGAGCAAATGGTGGAGCTTGCTGTGTTGGTGAAGAGACTGAAGCTGATGGTGGAGCTTGCTGTGTTGGCGAAGAGCCTGGAGCTGATGATGGAGCTTGCTGTGTTTGCGCACAGCCTGGAGCTGATGGTGGGGTTGCTGTGTTTGCGCACAGCCTGGAGCTGATGGTGGGGTTGCTGTGTTTGTGCACAGCCTGGAGCTGATGGTGGAGCTTGCTGTGGTGATGCACAGCCTGGAGCTGATGGTGGAGTTGCTGTGTCTGCGCACAGACTGGAGCTGATGGTGGAGTTGCTGTGTCTGCGCACAGCCTGGAGCTGTTGGTGGAGTTGCTGTGTGGGGGCACAGCCTGGAGCTGTTGGTGGAGTTGCTGTGTGGGTGCACAGCCTGGAGCAGATGGTGGAGTTGCTGTGTGGGTGCACAGCGTGGAGCTGATGGTGGAACTTGCTGTGTATAGTCTATAGCCTGGAGCGATGTTACTTGTCCAGTACTATTCTACGTTGTTTATATACCCTCCTGTCCACCCTCAGCCCTGAGATCGACAAACACCTGGATGAAATACTGGTGGTCAGTGTGGAAGCGCAGCATCTTTGCGCTCATGGAATCAATAATATAGAGGCAACGGCTCCAAAAGTCTTCCTTTGAACTTTCCACTAAGAATGGCTTCATTGGATAGGAGGTCTCACTACCCACGTATGCATAGGATATATACAGGCATGTGGATAGAAATGCCAGTAGGTCTTGCTCACTGTCCAGCTCTGATAGAATGAAGTCTTGGCAGAGCATGTAGAGGAACAGTACGTTGGTCGGGTTGATGAAGCCTTCTTCCTGCCAGTATCCAGTGAGAGTCGCGTCTATACTCGCCATCCATAAAATGATATCTGTAGGTGACAGATTGGTCAGCTGGTGACACCTTCTACAGATGAACTCTGCAAAACAGCTCAGGAGCTCGCTGGTTGATGCCTGCATCATGGTGCATTTTGGTTCCAAGCACACTTGCTGGTCTTCAATGACATTAGACGCAAACTTCTTAGCAAAAGTGCTGTCTGAGGCCTGTGTGAAGGTTGATAAATCAACACAGGATAGAGATCCCTTCATGCTCTCTCTGATGAGGTGGGTGACATTGGTGTCGCCGTTTCTGCGTGGTCTCCTTTTAGCGATAAATCGCCTAAAGCGCCAGATAAGCGACTGTCTTCTGACAGATCCTCCAGTCTTGCTGTTCTCGACAGCAGCACGATGGGTCCCATTTGGTGAGTCTTCCTCTTGCTGACCCGCCTTGCGGCAACATTGGAATGGGAGACAATTCCACATTCCCAATCAAGTTCCTATTCTCTATCTATGGTACCTGCAAGCAGAAATGTCTGCAGGAAGCAAATTTGGATTCGGTCTGTGATCTGTGGTGGATCTGACTGCAGCAGGCAATCAGATCAGCACAATCCGTTTCCAGCACTTTGTGAAAGAAGCTGCCCGTTTGTAGACTAGGCAGCGACTGAGTCCAGAAGGTTGTTGTCAGAGGTGCTCTGCTTACATTGGGCATTGTGACACGGAATGATGATTGTGATGCGTTATTTATGCTAATGAGCTACTGATAACATCTAGACAATTCAAAGAGTGATGTAACCTTATGTGAGCACACTGAATGTGCTGGTCAGGCAGCAGCAGAAAACTATAGTAAAAACGATCTAGCACTGATTATTTATGTCCAGTCTGTAAATATTAAGTGCCAAATAATTTTACATAAGTCTGTGGCACCCAGGTAGCAAAATCCATCTGAGTAAAACATGAAATTAGTTTTTGAAATTCATTATAGCACAGGTTCTCAAACTCGGTCCTCAGGACCCCAAACAGAGCATGTTTTCCATGTCTTCACAATGAATCAAGTGAAATAATTAGCTCCACCTGTGGACCTATTAAAATGTGTCATTGAGTAATGATTACACCTGTGCACCTGCTGGGTAACCTGCAAAATGTGAACTGTGTGGGGTCCTGTTTACCGAGTTTGAGAACCACTGTAATATAGCAATGACCTAAATCATTATCTCTGAGGTTCTGTGTGAGATTTGTATTTAATCCTAATAAAGTGAAACCCCTCATAACAAACCTCTATTATACCAAGTTCACATGAAGAGGGAATCAATTTACATTTCACTGACATATATAAAATCTCTGCTTTTCTCTGCTCAACGGCTAAAACTGCAACTTACAGTGAGCTTTTGGTCCAGAACATGCCGTGGCTTTCTCATCATAGTGAAAAACGTATCCTGATGTACTAGATATGTACCATATACTGTATATTATAAGGGCACTTAATGTATTTTTTTTTCACAGCTTAGGAGGCAAATTCAAAAGTGCTCTCTGGGAGAGATGTATTATAGCGGCATGCATCGTACTGTTATAACTCTTCCTGCAATAACATCTCATCTGCCACAGTGGGGGGAGAGAAAACACGCTTCGGCGATCCCTGCCAGACCCCACAGAGCATCGGCCTAGTGCTGTGTCTCACCTCAGGCCGGCTCTACTGGGCATGTGCGAGATCTCACGTGCTGTCCCTGCTGTGGTGATAGGGGAACGGCAGCTGCAGCTGTCAGAATGGTCAGTGCCATTGACTGTTCATACACTGGGTGGCACATCGGCGTGCTATCGTCTAAATAGCAGTGCTGATAATGACTCGGGCGCATATTGCCCCTATCATTTACCACCCAACCCTACATTAATACATGGGGGGGAGAAGCGATATTAGTACATAACGTGCGCTGACACCACTAATCCCCCTCACGCCTGTTACTACATCTCCCCCTCTGTGCAGCTGTATGCGGCTATCGGCGCTGTGCGGACGGTCTCTGCAGTGTGGATGCTGCTGTAACTAAGCAGCCATAGAGGCAGCACTACACATCACTACTGTGTGTAAGCTGCCTGTGTCTGCTCTCACATACCCCCTAGTAGGTGACATACTGTGTGTATTATAATAGTATGACATACTGCACATCTCCCCGGCTGCCCCAATTCGATCATGGGGCGGGAGAGGCTGATTGCTGCAGTAGTGAGTGTGATAGTCTGCGACCTTCACATCCCCAACACACAGACCAGGATCAGCACACTGACAAGCCTGACCGCTTTCCCTAACACTCATCTCTGTCCTTGACACAGGATTGACTCTTGTCTGCCCCAGGGGAGAGCTACTGCTGCTAGAATTGGCCACGCCCCCAACCAGATTGTAACCGTGGCTCCATCCTCGAATTGGCCCTGTCCCCCACTGGGAAGTGACCCACGGCCCCTCACAAACAGGCTGCAACTGGTGGGAGATCTTGGGCTTTACAGTGTTACATATGAGTGAGACCTCGCGGCATAAAATGTTGCATTGCAGGTGGCTGAGCGATCTGTGGCCGGGTAACAGCAGGAACCTGATCTGTGCAAAGCTGCTGCTGCTGTACGGGACTATGGGGCCAGCCCCTTTTTCCCAACACAATCATGTACACTACAGAGGCTGTCCCTCCCCCTGGGACCAGCCACCAATGAGCTGAGCTCCTTTACAGCCTGCGCCTCCCCACCTGCCTCCTATCCTCCATTCTCTACCCTGCTTCCCTCAGTACCCATCCTGTCTTCTCCACCCCCTGCCCCCCTCCTCTCTGTACTGATAGTGCCTCCAGGTGAGATGGGACTGTGATTAGCATAGAGTGTTTCCCACGGGAAGCCACTCCCCTGCCTTTCCGTCCGCCTTATCCGGCTTCAAGGGCTACAGCCCATGCAGTCCCCAGTAGCCGGGCTTCTGTGCTTTTTTTTTAACCCACTAGATTTTTTCATGCATGCGCAACACATGCCAGGTCCCAGGCTGACCACAACTACCGCCCAGACCCCCTCCCCTACTTTATAAATGTAGGAGCTGCCATAACAGCAGGAAAGAACGTGATCATCACTCTGAGTGTTTGTTTGATTCTAACTGTATCTAAAATATGCAAATAATAAATGAATACAATTATTTTATGAAAACAATGGTGGTAATAAAATAGGTTCTAATTTTATGTTCAAAGTAAGCAAATAACAAAAAGCACAGGGAGAGTTTCCCCCAGTAATTATACTCTGCGCACCTTGTGGTCATACAGATCATTTGGTGATTGAGCTCACTGTGCGCGGTCCCCTCCCCCCGTATTCCAGGTCACATCGCAGTGATAATCTGGACCAACGTCTCTACTAATGCTGCCCAGTCAGCATTAATAACTGTGATGACATTAATGCTGTATAGTGGATTTAATTCTTTAAAACATATCTCCGATTGGGAAAAAAACCTGATTAATGTCTCCGCTTTAGAAGATCAGACATGTCGGTCTGGTAGGTGAATATGAAAATCCGGAGCTAATGAAGCTGGAAGTGGCCCTAATGCAGATAATGGGGTCAGAGATGGCGATGGTCAGTGATGTGTCCCGATGTCTGTGTAAAGAAAGAATGGACGTTGTTGGCAATTCCTCGCCCCACTGCGGCTTCCAGTTCTCCGAGAGAGGCATTAGATAGCTGCTTGATGCTGGGGAAACACTGCAGGAGTTGCTGAGCCTTCACCCTCCCCACACCTGGAATGGTCTGGACGGTGTGGAGAACGCTGGCATCACACAGCTGGCTGTGCTTCTTGCCAAGGAAAGGGTTACTGCCCCCCTCCCTGCTTCTCTCCTGCACCTGGAGGTGGGGGGGGAGACATTTTAGACAGACTAAATATTGAACATTTGGTACAGTTGACAACACATTAGATCAGGGGTGGGCAATAAGCTGTTGTGGAACTGCACATCCCAGCATGCCTTGAAACAGTTTTAGCATGGCCAAATAGCAAAACTGTGGCAGGGTATGCTGGGATGTGTAGTTTCACAGTAGTTGAAGGGCTGCATGTTGAATACCTCTGCCCTACATGGCATCCGTCACGCATGCACACCTGTTTCTGATTTTTTTTTTTTTAAATATAATATAATATCTATACACACACAGCCATGGCCAAAAGTTTTGAGAATGACACAAGTATTGGTTTTCACAAAGTCTGCTGCTTCTGTTTTTTAGACCTTGGAGTCTGTCAGAATTTGTGGGTTTATGTTTGTCCACCTGCCTCTTGAGGACTGACCACAAGTTCTCAATGGGATTAAGGTCTGGGGAGTTTCCTGGCCACTTAGTTATCACTTTTGCCTTACCATAGTAACATCGGACAAAACGGTCTCAAAACACTGAAGCAGCAAACTTTGTGAAAACCAGTTGAGTCGCCTGCAAGAACTTCTGAAGTGGACAGGAGCCATTTTTTCATATCAGAGTAACAGGCTGCCTTCTGAAACCTCTCCTTCTCACGCATAGCGTGCCGCTGGTACCAAGGACATAGAGCCAGAGCCAGCAAGCACAAGTGTAAAGTAATAAAGTATAAGCTTTCCACACAGGAATTTTTTTTAGCCCATATATCGCTTTACTTAACATTAAATATTGTTTTAAGCTGAGATCTACAGTATTTACTTACTAAATGAACGATAAGTTGCGCTGCTTCACTCTGATTGGTCACCGGGAGTAACGCCATGCCAAGTTCTAGGACGACAAAGTTCTGTACTGGGGGAAAGTACTGATCGCTCAGCCGCGTCCTCTCGGCTATGACGAGGCCTTTCAGGTTACTAGCCTTTGCAAATCAAACAGAAAAATGTTACCATGGAGAGTATAGACCAGGTGGAAGTGAATGAGGTACAGAAAGCCAAGTGGGGGGTGCAGTCGGCGTAACCACTCTCCTTGCTGAAAAGCTGTTACAAACGGCACCTATGCAGTGTTAAGCTAGGCACACGCTGAGACGATGTTAGCACGATATGTCGTTTCCGGCCGAATTGGAACGACATATCGGCCGCATCGCTCAGTGTGTACGACCAATATGCGCGCTCCTGCGGCTGCATGCCACATTGTCTGGTCGGCCGTGCTGCATGTCCAACCGGACGATATCGCATGCGGCCCCGTTGCAGGTAATGAAGGATGGAACGAGGGATCGCTCTGTCTTTCATTACCTCGTTCTGATGTGTACCCAGGATCCGATATGTCGGTCTGTCAGGCCGACATATTGTCTGGGTACACATCGCTCAGTGTGTACCCAGCTTTAGACTCTGGGGTGGATTATTAATGGACTAGTCAGAGCTCTAGGCCGTCCCTCACAAATAGACTAAGGGCAGCTCTTATTTTTTTTTTAAATAACAAAGCATGTAGTCAATTGCCGCCACGGGGAGGGATCACATCAATCCGGCCAGGACCTTTCTGTGTGAACTGCAGCTCCACCTCCTCCATATGATGTCAGATGCTGACGCCCATGTGGGCATAGTACAGCGGTCAGTAGCACTAGCAAATAAATATTTATACTACTCTAGTCTAATAAAATGAATAGACTGTACAAAACTGATACATCAGTCTCCCCTGAGCAACGAATGTCCACACTTGCAGATTTCAGCATAAGAGTGCTCCTGACACATGCATTCGCACAGCATTCTGGGGGCAGTGGTCACAAACTGCTACATTACTGCCGGGGGAAGGGGCAGCGCAGTTAGAGCCGAGGGACGTATACGACTGTGTCACTGAAACCTCAGCTGGTTGCATTCACATCCCAAGCGACTGTGCAAGGTAAGAGGTTAAAGCCTAGAAAGACTTTAGATGGAAAAACAGAATGACAAATATACTGCAGTTGATGATAGGATTGTAAGATACATAAGCTGCATGTAATAGACTAGTTTTTTTTATTTCAGACATTGGGAAAAACTGAAAATAATTCTACTTTTGGGTCCATCCCTGCTTTGAGAAATATGTCCTAGTGAGTTCAAATCAGAGTGCTTAAAAAAGTTGACCGAATCTCCGTTCTAGTTTACATTCTGCAGGACCTGTTTGTGACCACAAGATGGAGCTGTACATATAATAGTGAATAGTAGAAACAGGCAGTTAAATTAGTTCACTAGAATTTTGAAGTGTATTTATTCCTGGAGGGTGCCATTATCGTCGATTTACTTACTTTGCGAAAGCGGACCAGTCGTCTTTTGAAAGCGTTTCCTGACACCATATCGCTCTCTGATATATAGAGTATGCAGGCTCGGTTGGACAAATGGAAGTCTACTAGTCCCAAGCCGTCTTCAAACATAAGTTTTATTTTTCCTGTGGAATGAAAATCAAGACCAATAATCAGCTAAAGACATAAACTACAGAGAGGGTGTTTACAAATCATAGATATGCACTATGTAGACCGAGATGGGGAACCTCCTGCTCGGGTGCCGTATAAGGCCCTCAATCATTTGGTCTGGCCCTCTGAGCTTTTTTATGCTAGCGTATAATGGCACCCTGCAGCCAGAATCTATGCAGCAGTGCCTCCAGGAGCATCCTTAGGGTGTTTCAGACGGTCACACTGCTGCCCTTACAGCTCCCCGGAGCATCCTCAGGATGCTCCGGGGAGCTGTAATCACCGGCGCACCGGGCCCACGAATAATGTTATATATATATATATATATATATATCTCAAAATGGCCCTCGGCAGTAAAAAGGTTCCCCACCCCTGATGTAGACAAAGTGATTGGACACTGACAGCAAAATAGATCAACAAGATTTTATTGACATCAGTAGGTCGACCACGTGCAGTGATTACTGCAGACACCCTTCTGGGCAAACTGTCCACAATTTCCTGGACAGCAGCGGGTGGTATGTTTTACCATTCCGCCTAAAGTACAGTGACCAACTGTGACACTGAAGATGGTCGAGTCTGCTTAAAACGCACCAGTCACTCCAATTCGTCCCAGAGGTTCTCAATGAGGTTAAGATCTGGACTCTGAGCTGGCCAGTCCATTTGGGTTACCGAATTTTCTGTATACCAGTCCAGTGTCGCCCTGTAAACATGACAGGTGGCATTGTCGTCTGATAAAAACGTGTTGTATGCTTAGAACTGCGAGTGCCTCCCTATGAAGTGTTCTTGTCGAAACCGCCACATTAGTGGCCATTTGGAACTCGTGTGCAGTGGTATGCATTATGCTTGCGCAGGGGTGTCCAATCACTTTTGTCTACATAGTGTATACGCTACAGCCTTTATCATCGAGGAAATAGAGCAGTGGTTCCCAAACTTTCTCAGTTCGAGGCACCCTCAGGGTCACTATCATTTTTTCAAGGCACCCCTAAGCCAAAATAATTACCAAGCAGTCCTGTTTTTTATGTAGTTAGGTCAATATAACGTAATAAGTATTTAAAAAAAAAAAAAGACAAAAGTGGTGCTATTCTTACCCATTGTCTCTCTTCCATTGCCCCCTCCTCCATGTGTCTTCAGCCTCCCTTTGCAGCCCCCTCCAGGTCTCTCCCTTTGCAGCCCCCTCCATGTCTCTCCCTTTGCAGCCCCCCTCCATGTCTCTCGCTTTGCAGCCCCCCTCCATGTCTCTCCATTTGTAGCCCCCCCTCCGTCTCTCCCTTTGCAGCCTCCCTCCATGTCTCTCCCTTTGCAGCCCCCCTCCATGTCTCTCCCTTTGCCGTCCCCCCTCCATGTCTCTCCCTTTGCCGTCCCCCCTCCATGTCTCTCCCTTTGCCGCCCCCCCCTCCATGTCTCTCCCTATGCAGCCCCCTCCATGTCTCTCCCTTTGCCGACCCCCCTCCATGTCTCTCCCTTTGCAGCCCCCCCTCCATGTCTCTCCCTTTGCAGCTCCCCCTCCATGTCTCTCCCTTTGCAGCTCCCCCTCCATGTCTCTCCCTTTGCAGCTCCCCCTCCATGTCTCTCCCTTTGCAGCCCCCTCCACGTGTTTCTAGTCACCATTTGCAGCCCCCCCCCATGTCTCCCTTTGCAGCCCCCTCCTCCATGTCTCTCATTACAGCCCCCTTCCTTCCTTACTTTTA
Organism: Taudactylus pleione; assembly: GCA_031769625.1. Lineage (NCBI taxonomy): Eukaryota > Metazoa > Chordata > Amphibia > Anura > Myobatrachidae > Taudactylus > Taudactylus pleione. The sequence continues at coordinate 3,009,631 of JAUIMM010000944.1, forward strand.
GCAGCGATCACCAGCACTGTTCAACCTCCTCAGATCAGCCAGGATCCCATTAAGCAACAGGCTTACCACTGACTGCTGCGGCACACTCCTACACGCTTGCATCCCCCCCCTTACCAACCAGACCCTCTTCTGCCGTGCAAAAATAAAAAAGAATAGATCAGGCAGTTCTGGGCAATCTCGTTAGGCCACCGGCCATGGTACCCCAGCGCACTGATTGGGAACCACTGAAATATCAGTAATTCCCATCAGAGCCTGTTATAGACAAACTAAGCGGTCAATTCAATTAGGTGCAAGCACCTCATCTTACCCTGTACTCACAGACTTTTGTATGCAGCTCTATGGTAGGCAAACAAAAACCAGCGAGTCTGCGGCTACCGTAAGTGGCACAATCGCGCGCCCTTACTTCCAGGACAAGCCGACTCGCCCCTGATTGAATCGAACCCTTAAGGGGAGATGTACCAAGACTTGGAAAGAGAAAGTGGAGCACTTGCGCAAAGCAACCAATCCGCTTCTAACTTTCATTTCAAAGACTGCTAGATAAATGACAGAAGCTGATTGGTTGCTTTGGGCACCTTCTACACTTTCTCTCTCTCCAAGGACTGATACATATCCCGTTTAAACGGTTAAGCGGCAAACAAAAAGTAAAGCCCCAAATTGTTTTTACACATGAATCATGAAGGTAAAATACATTAGTAGGTTTTCTCCAGATTTCTACTACTTCTTTGTATAAAAGTATCTCATTACATAAGACAACAGACATCTTCCAGCTAGCTGCCAATATGGGTCAAAAAGCTCAAATAGCAAAGCACATCATCTGCTCAGATCCAGCCGTGTGGTGGCTGAACTGCATTTAGTTGATAACAGGCAGTTTATTGGCATACGAAAATAATGGTCAGAAAAATACAGTAGTGTGTAGCGAGCAACGTCATATCTTCTGACCTTATAAAACTGTACCTTGTAATAACTGAGCAAGTTCAGTTTCTCTCCATTTCTCGCTCCCGATGACATGTCCATAAGGAACAGCGGAGGCGCCAGCCCTAACCGGGGTGGTCTCATTTGTCGCCATTGAGAGATCCGCGTTATTGCTCGGTCAAATATAGACATCCTAAGGGTGAAAGATAAAATTGGTTACATCAAGGCATCTATTGTAATGGGAAAGCTGCTGGAGTCTCCTGAGCCTTAAGATTGCACCCTGTCCTCTGTTATTGGCAGGAATTATAAGGCTAGTTTTGCCTATTAAATGATTGCTGCTTTAAAAATGTGGGCAGACTTGACTTGAATGGTGTCTGTATCTTGCAGGCTATGATAGAAGCCCCTAGATCCCCTTCAGTTAATGTGACAGGCACATCTGAAATAGCATACTGTATGTGGGACAGCTAGATCCTCATCTCTAACAATACTGATGGAATGACAATGAATTGGAAGGGGATTTAGGGGAACATTTATGAATGATGCAATGTGTATATGTTTGGACATTAGTTCTTATAACAGGACATGTGCATTTGACATGAAGGCGTTGATTTATTTATTTTTGCATTTTTGGCTCAATAACAGTACCGGTCATCCATTGTGGTGCAAATAGTATAGTATTAAGGGCCTGATTCAGAAATTGACACAGGAGTGATCAGTGTACTCAGTAACAGAGGATCTGACAAGGTATGTAACTGATGCAGGTGTCAGCTTTGGAATTGGGAGTCTCAGAGTCTCTGTGGTGTCTCAGATCCACTGCGTGCGTCCAAAGATGGGTGCTGTACTATAGATAGACAGTAAAAAAGGTAGATAATGTCTAGATAGACACCAGATGTTAGACAGTCAATAGGTCGACTAGGACAAAAGGTCGACGTATAAGAAGGTCGACATGTACAATAGTTGACATGAAAATGGTCGACAGTTTTTTATTTTGTTAGGTTAGGTATTTACCCCAATGGTTAGGGTTAGACACCAGGAGGGAGGATTAGGCACTAGAAGGGACGGTTAGGGTCAGGCACCTACCCCAATGGTTAGGGTTAGGCACCAAGGGGAGGGTTAGGGTGAAGATTATGGCTAAAAAAAACCCACAAAATGTGTCAACCATTTTGCGTCGACCATTTGTACATGTCGACCTTTTGTCCCAGTCGACCTATTGACTGTCAAACATCTGGTGTCTATCTAGACATTGTCTACCATTTTACTGTCTATCTGTTAATCCATACCCTTAAAAAGACGCAGCATCAGGAACATCAGTGGACCACTGCGAGTAAGGTGCCAAGGCCAGTGAATCTGCGACATGCCTCCGTTTTGAAGAGTCCCCACCCTCCCTCTTCTCCGCCCACAAACACCTGCAGCTTGTACAGCGCACTGTGTGCCTGATTCAGAGCCGGACGCTCTGACAGAGCGCTCGCTCTGAATCAGGGCCGGCCTTCTTGACCACCTACAGCTATAGCGAGCGGCCAGGAAGATGGTTGCGATGGTCTTGACCATCGGGTTTGCGACGAGACCCTTGTGGTAGGGTCTCGTTGCCGCAAGCCCAAGAGTGCTTTCGGCTCTAACAGAGCCGAAAGCACTCCCACTGACATCACTTGTGATCACTTGTGATGTCAGTGGGGCTGGCCCCAGACGGTATGTGTTCCCAAGGGAACGCCTCCGTCTGGGCAGCCCCGCCCCCGCCCCGCCCACCAAAGGTGGGCATGCTGTCACTCAACATCGACAGTACACCCCCTTTGGTACGAGACCCGGAGCGACCGCTTGCCCGTCGCTATCCGGGTCTCGCGCATGCACACGACGGAGCCTGCTCCGTCGTGCGCATGCGCACTGGGCCACCATCGACCCGCTTGCGAGCGCATAGTGCTCACAAGCGGGTCTGAATCAGGCCCTGTGTCCGGGGTTGCAGAACATGTGCACCACAGCACAGACGCAGTCCCATAAACCATTGGTCAATTGCAACCAAATTAGTACTGTATCCAGGGCTAAAAGTCACCAAAATAAAAATAAGGATCAATAAAATTAGAAATCATAATTATTTAAACCAATTCAGTATCTTAACTTATTAACCTTCATACATAAATGTTAGCAAACGTAAATATTCATAAATTCCAAATTCAAAGAAAGAAAGTACAAGTATTCTGCTTTTGGGTCACTCAGAAGTAGATAGAGGAATATTCTAACTAAGGCCCTCATTCAGAGCCACTCGCTATCGGCAGTACGCTCGTTCCGAGCGATGTTTGCACATCTGCGCATGCGTACGGTTTTTAGTACGCATGCGCGAACCAGTCAGTGCGGCCGAAAATCATTTGTACGCAATATAGCGAATGCCTGCTATTTTGAGTGACAGAATGAGGTGTATGTGGGTGGTAACAGGGGAAGGTGCTTGAAAACGGGGAGTGGAGATCCGATCGCAGGCGTGCTTAAAGGTCAAAACGGGCGTTTTATGGGTGTGCATAATTAATACAGCAGCGTCAATGACCACGTCACTTGGTTTTTTTTAACTCAGAACTGCTCGCAAAATAGCGGTTGAAAATACCAACCACAAGAATAGCGAGCAGTTCATATCCTGTTCGATGTACTCGATTAATCTAATAAATAGCGGACATGACGTATGGTGCGAGCGGCCAGGGGGCATTTTTAAGAAATAAAAGAGCGTATGTTTTGCTCGCTCGATCAGACTTAGAGGTGTGAACAGACTGCAATGTGCGAACGGATCATTTGCATAGCCACCCCTTGTTTTTGAACGAACGAACGCAAATAGCGAACGGCTCTGAATGAGGGCCTAAATGTCTTGAAAAACATATACACCATTATCTACAATTGGAAAACCCCCTCCCTCCCCGCACCATATACCTAACCCTCCCGAGGGGGGTGCCTAACTCTAACCGCCCCCCCTAGTGCCTAGCCCCCCCTTCCCCTAGCCTAACCTTCCCAGGGGGGCCTAACCCCAAGTCCCCCCGGAGGTCCCTAAACCGAACCCCCCCCCCCATCCCCGAGCTAAATGTTCCACTTACCCGGCAAAGAGGACGATCGGGATGGCGGGGGCCAGTCCCTTGTCGGGTAGGTCGTGTCGGGATTTAGAACGGCAGCATTGCGTCCGCTGTTCTATTAACTACATCCCCCCCACTCCACCACAGTTCATTACCCACATGCCCACCTGTGTGCACCACATGCCTGTCATGTATGTTCTACAGCAGCTTATTTCTCAGCTTCTCCCTGACATGTCCCCTTCACAGCAACTTATTGCCCACATGCCCTCTCCACAGCAGCTTATGATCCACATGCCCCCAGGTTCTACATGACATGCCCCTTCTACAGCAGCTTAATCCCCACTTGCCCCCAGCTTCTCCCTGACATGCCCCCCCACAGCTTATTGCCCACATGCCCCCAGCTTCTCCCAGACATGCCACCTCTACACCAACTTATTTGCCTCAAGCCCCCAGCTTCTCCCTGACATGCCCCCTCCACAGCAGCTAATTACCCACTTGCCCCAGCTTCTCCCTGACATGTCCCCTCCACAGCAGCTAATTGCCCACTTGCCCCCAGCTTCTCCCTGACATGCCCCCTCCACAACAGCTTCTCCCTGACATGCCTTCTCCACAGCAGCTTATTGCCCACTTGCCCCCAGCTTCTCCCTGACATGCCCCCTCTCCACCAACTTATTTGCCACATGCCCCCAGCATGTCCGACATGCCCCCTCTATAGCAGCTTAATCCCCACTTGCCCCTAGCTTCTCCCTGACATGCCGCCACAACAGCAGCTTATTGCCCACATGCCCCCAGCTTTTCCCTGACATGCCTTCTCCACAGCAGCTAATTGCCCACTTGTCCCCAGCTTCTCCCTGACATGCCCCACCACAGCAGCTTCTCCCTGACATGCCCCCTCCACAGCAGCTTATTGCCCACTTGCCCCCAGCTTTTCCCTGACATGCCCCCTCCACAGCAGCTAATTGCCCACTTGACCCCAGCTTCTCCCTGACATGCCCCCTCCACAGCAGCTTCTCCCTGGCATGCCTTCTCCAAGCTTATTGCCCACTTGCCCCCAGCTTCTCCCTGACATGCCCCCTCTACACCAACTTATTTGCCACATGCCCGCAGCTTGTCCCTGACATGCCCCCTCTATAGCAGCTTAATCCCCACTTGCCCCCAGCTTCTCCGACATGCCGCCACCACAGCAGCTTATTGCCCACATGCCCCCAGCTTCTCCCAGACATGCCACCTCTACACCAACTTATTTGCCACATGCCCCCAGCTTCTCCCTGACATGCCCCCTCCACAGCAGCTAATTGCCCACTTGCCCCCAGCTTCTCCCTGACATGCCCCACCACAGCAGCTTCTCCCTGACATGCCTTCTCCACAGCAGCTTATTGCCCACTTGCCCCCAGCTTTTCCCTGACATGCCCCCTCCACAGCAGCTAATTGCCCACTTGCCCCCAGCTTCTCCCTGACATGCCCCTCCACAGCAGCTTCTCCCTGACATGCCCCCTCCACAGCAGCTAATTGCCCACTTGTCCCAAGCTTCTCCCTGACATGCCCCCTCCACAGCAGCTTCTCCCTGACATGCCTTCTCCAAGCTTATTGCCCACTTGCCCCCAGCTTCTCCCTGACATGCCCCTCTACACCAACTTATTTGCCACATGCCCGCAGCTTGTCCCTGACATGCCCCCTCTATAGCAGCTTAAACCCCACTTGCCCCCAGCTTCTCCGACATGCCGCCACCACAGCAGCTTATTGCCCACATGCCACCTCTACACCAACTAATTTGCCACATGCCCCCAGCTTCTCCGACATGCCCCCTCCACAGCAGCTAATTGCCCACTTGCCCCCAGCTTCTCCCTGACATGCCACCTCCACAGCAGCTTATTGCCCACTTGCCCCCAGCTTCTCCCTGACATGCCCCCTCCACAGCAGCTTCTCCCTGACATGCCCCCTCCACAGCAGCTTATTGCCCACAGCTTCTCCCTGATATGCCCCCTCTACACCAACTTATTTGCCACATGCCCCCAGCTTGTCCCTGACATGCCCCCTCTATAACAGCTTAATCCCCACTTGCCCCCAGCTTCTCCGACATGCCGCCACCACAGCAGCTTATTGCCCACATGCCACCTCTACACCAACTTATTTGCCACATGCCCCCAGCTTCTCCGACATGCCCCCTCCACAGCAGCTAATTGCCCACTTGCCCCCAGCTTCTCCCTGACATGCCCCCTCCACAGCAGCTTATTGCCCACTTGCCCCCAGCTTCTCCCTGACATGCCCCCTCCACAGCAGCTTCTCCCTGACATGCCTTCTCCACAGCAGCTTATTGCCCACTTGCCCCCAGCTTTTCCCTGACATGCCCCCTCCACAGCAGCTTCTCCCTGACATGCCTTCTCCACAGCAGCTTATTGCCCACTTGCCCCCAGCTTTTCCCTGACATGCCCCCTCCACAGCAGCTAATTGCCCACTTGCCCCCAGCTTCTCCCTGACATGCCCCCTCCACAGCAGCTTCTCCCTGACATGCCCCCTCCACAGCAGCTTATTGCCCACTTGCCTACAGCTTCTCCCTGATATGCCCCCTCTACACCAACTTATTTGCCACATGCCCCCAGCTTGTCCCTGACATGTCCCCTCTATAGCAGCTTAATCCCCACTTGCCCCCAGCTTCTCCGACATGCCGCCACCACAGCAGCTTATTGCCCACATGCCACCTCTACACCAACTTATTTGCCACATGCCCCCAGCTTCTCCGACATGCCCCCTCCACAGCAGCTAATTGCCCACTTGCCCCCAGCTTCTCCCTGACATGCCCCCTCCACAGCAGCTTATTGCCCACTTGCCCCCAGCTTCTCCCTGACATGCCCCCTCCACAGCAGCTTCTCCCTGACATGCCTTCTCCACAGCAGCTTATTGCCCACTTGTCCCCAGCTTTTCCCTGACATGCCCCCTCCACAGCAGCTAATTGCCCACTTGCCCCCAGCTTCTCCCTGACATGCCCCCTCCACAGCAGCTTCTCCCTGACATGCCCCCTCCACAGCAGCTTATTGCCCACTTGCCCACAGCTTCTCCCTGATATGCCCCCTCTACACCAACTGATTTGCCACATGCCCCCAGCTTGTCCCTGACATTCCCCCTCTATAGCAGCTTAATCCCCACTTGCCCCCAGCTTCTCCCTGACATACCCCCACCACAGCAGCTTATTGCCCACATGCCCCCAGCTTCTCCCAGACATGCCACCTCTACACCAACTTATTTGCCACATGCCCCCAGCTTCTCCGACATGCCCCCTCCACAGCAGCTAATTGCCACATGCCCCCAGCTTGTCCCTGACATGTCCCCTCTATAGCAGCTTAATCCCCACTTGCTCCCAGCTTCTCCGACATGCCGCCACCACAGCAGCTTATTGCCCACATGCCACCTCTACACCAACTTATTTGCCACATGCCCCCAGCTTCTCCGACATGCCCCCTCCACAGCAGCTAATTGCCCACTTGCCCCCAGCTTCTCCCTGACATGCCCCCTCCACAGCTGCTTCTCCCTGACATGCCTTCTCCACAGCAGCTTATTGCCCACTTGCCCCCAGCTTTTCCCTGACATGCCCCCTCCACAGCAGCTAATTGCCCCCAGCTTCTCCCTGACATGCCCCCTCCACAGCAGCTTCTCCCTGACATGCCCCCTCCACAGCAGCTTATTGCCCACTTGCCCACAGCTTCTCCCTGATATGCCCCCTCTACACCAACTTATTTGCCACATGCCCCCAGCTTGTCCCTGACATGCCCCCTCTATAGCAGCTTAATCCCCACTTGCCCCCAGCTTCTCCCTGACATACCCCCACCACAGCAGCGTATTGCCCACATGCCCCCAGCTTCTCCCAGACATGCCACCTCTACACCAACTTATTTGCCACATGCCCCCAGCTTCTCCGACATGCCCCCTCCACAGCAGCTAATTGCCTACTTGCCCCCAGCTTCTCCCTGATATGCCCCCTTCACAGCAGCTTATTGCCCACTTGCCCCCAGCTTCTCCCTGACATGCCCCCTCCACAGCAGCTTCTCCCTGACATGCCCCCTCCACAGCAGCTTATTGCCCACTTGCCCCCAGCTTCTCCCTGACATGCCCCCTCCACAGTGCTTATTGCCCACATGCCCCCAGCTTCTTACCTTATTGTCTTCCATTGCAGCGTTTCAACCACTCCCATAGAATAATCATATCATGGAACCTAGTTTCCTCACATCAGAGCCAGAGGAGGAGGAGATCACACAGCCAGGCTGCTGTACACTAGAGGTCGCTTCTGATCTCCTACAGTTATGTCCCAACTACCGTACACGGGTTATCCACTAGTAAGTGTAAAGGAAAGCCGGCTTACATGCATCCTGGCTTCAACAAAATGGCTTTAGCATCACCTCAACTGGGGACACATAACTTTTCTTGTGTTACAGATCCCTTAAAATGATACATTTCCTATTAGCACCTTCCGGCTTACGGACCTGCTGCTTTGTTACAAAGAAATGAATAGACTTATGCAGGTCAGTGATTCCCAAATATCCTCTTACCCCCCTTCCCAGTTCTAATTATTCCCATGTTATAAATGTATCTGTGATGTCTGCATCTTCTGTGTTTATTATACTGTGGAATATGTTCTCAAATTAACATGTTTCCTCGCATATCATAACTGATCTCTTCATTTTAAAGAGCAGCAATCAAACTCACACATTTGTATCTATGAAAGTAAAGTATAATGGAGTATTTCCTTCTCCTATAACAGAACACCTAAACTGAAACGGCTCGCAGCCCAAAGGCAGCAAGTACAATTCTGCTGCTGATTCTGGTCATAATAGCAGCTTATAGCATGTTACTTGTGTATGGTCAGGGAGATGGTTGTTGCTAGACCCAAGTTGGAGAAAGGACCCCTGACTTCACAACCATGTGACCGCTGCAGCAGGGTCGGACCGCTACTAGTGTTACTATCCACGTGGGCATAAAGAGGGAATATTAACCTGCAAAGCGAGCCACCGTGCCCGAAACGTGGTGATCGAAGTGAACCACCGTGCCCGAAGCGTGACGATCGATGTGAGCCACCGTGCCCGAAGTGTGGAGATCGAAGCGAGCCACCGTTCCCAGAAGCGTGGTGAGCCCGCAAGGGGACACTTTTGGCCCTCGTTCTGAACCTTGCCCCTCCCCCTTTTGCCACTGGTCACGTGGTTGTGACGTCAGAGGTCCTTTACACACCCCCAGGGCCAGCCGGCTCATTACGCCAGGTACGCAGCCGTGTACGGCGCCAAGTTGTAAGGGCGTCATCTGTCCCGCCGCTGTCCACCACAGCTGTCGGAGTTACAATGGGGGCGATTCAATTCAACGCGAATTGAATAGTGCCGGGAGCGATCTGCCTGAGCTGTTCAGTTCAGTGAGCTGTGTGGTCAGAGAATGCCGGTTATCGCGCCTCTCCCTGTCACCTAGTGCTTTCACCCTCTCCCTGTTATCACTCTTTCCCTGTCACCCTCTTTCTGTCACCTAGTGCTGTTGCCCTCACCATGTCATCACCCTCTCCCTGTCACCCACTGCTATCACCCTCTCCGTCACCTTCTTCCTGTCACCCTCTCCTGTCACCTTCTTCCTGTCACCCTCTCCCTGTCACCTAGTGTAGTCACCCTCTCCCTGTCACCCACTGGCTGTCTCCCTCTCCCTGTCACCTAGTGTAGTCACCCTCTCCCTGTCACCCACTGCTATCACCCTCTCCGTCACCTTCTTCCTGTCACCCTCTCCTGTCACCCTCTCCGTCACCTTCTTCCTGTCACCCTCTCCCTGTCACCTAGTGTAGTCACCCTCTCCCTGCCACCCACTGGCTGTCTCCCTCTCCCTGAATATATATCTTAGGGTGTAATTGTAGCTTAACACCCAGGGTGGTCCTGCTGTATAGGGGCCCTATAACACTTCATGCATTTGTATGTGGCGGTCTATGAGTGTGTTTAATTATTGTCATGTAGGGGCCTATGTGTGTGTTTGTTTTTTTTTCACGTTTTATTACTTTTATGTGGATGCCAATGTGTGTAGTTTTTTCTCATGTGTGGATCTATGTGGGTTTTTTTTCCTGCAAAGCGCTATGTGTTTTATTTTTACGTGGGGGCAGAATGTGTTTTGATTTTTTTTTAATGCGGAGCCTATGTGCTTTATTATTTTCATGTGGGTCCTATGTATGTGTTTTCTTCATGCAAAGCCTGTGTGTTTGTTTGTTTTTTATGTTGTGGCCTATGTATGTGTTTTCTTCATGCAAAGCCTATGTGTTTGTTTGTTTTTTATGTTGTGGCCTATGTATGTGTTTTTTATTTATCACGTGGGGCCCCACACAGTGGAGGTTAATGTGTGTGTTTTTTTTCCCCCTTTTGGGTCCATTGTATATTATTACTAAGGATTCTGTATTGTCAGATGCAGGAGAAGGTCCATGTGGGGTGACACCATTAGTTACTGCACTCGATTACCCCAACCCTAGTGACGCCACTGAGTATAGTATTAAATTATAACCATGTGTATATAAAGCTGGTCTTGTGATCTACAGATTACATTTTGTCATTGTTACATTATTACATGCACTCCGGCTATTTCACACACCGAAATATGAGGCTTTATTTCAACAAGGGGCCCCAAAATCTATATCCGCTTACCAAAAAAATTAGGCTCGGGCCGGCCCTGCACACCCCAGTGGGTGAATGTTTAATTCTGTGCAGATAATGTCTGATATTTGGAAGACTGTAGCCCTGTCACAGAGAGATGCAGGATAGAGAAGCTGTGAATGCTGGATATAGATAGTTATCTGGATAATGTGTGCCCGACAACTCATTAAATGGATTAAATGAAGTCATTGTGACCATACAAAAGTACATATACGAAGATAACAATTTATAGCAGGAGGCACAGAGAGATGAAATATATATACAATTTCGCCCATAAATTGCAACACAAAGGATATATATTTAGTGTACATTCTAGCACCCTGCACCTGTCACAACCTGTGCAGTACCTCTTTCCTGCCTGGGGTGTCACTCTCTGCTCTGGTCTGTGGGCTGAAGGCAGATTCCCGATGTTCGTCGAGAATCTACTAGCGGGATAGCATACCCGTTCTGCAATCCCGCTCGCAGACTTGCAGTAGACTGTCAGTGATTGACAGTCTGCTGCCATTTGTGGGCAGGGAGGGGGGGGGGCGGTGATGCCCTCCGTTTTGTGAAACTGAGGCATGTTGGGGGGGGGGGGGGGGGAGGGAAGAGGCCAGGATCTCCGTTGGCTGACAGAGATTTCCTGGCCTCTTCCTCTCAACTGCGGCAGCCGGCTGCAGAACCCCATAGGTCACCTTAGCCAGCCGATGCTACGCAGATTATCCGATGCTGCGTTGGACAACGCAGCTCGGATAAGTAATGCACAGGAGCAGGTGAAGGAGGTAGGGGGATCTGTTTAGAGTCTGGTGCTAAATATATATGTTTCTAATGTGCCAATCCAACCTGTCACAGTAGTAACATACTTTTTTTTTTTTCCATACTTCCTAGGCTGATATAAAGTTGCCAGCATATTGTACTCTGCATGGTTAGGGGACTTCAACATGGATCAGACCCCACTTTCAGGGTGCCTGCCTCAGAGTGTGAGAGCCCAGAATGACCTGAATCCAGTGTCTGCGGAAATACTAAACCTGACGCTGGAGATGATCTACCTGCTGACTAATGAGGTGAGAGGCAGCGGTAATGTACCGCCCTGCGGTCAGATCACTTCTATACAGGGCACTTGATTGAGTGGTCACTGGAAAATGTAAAAATGTCCTACGACCACAAGGTATACAAAAGGTCAGCAATGATTTGGTTAACGCAAGAAGGTCAACAGTACAAATGGTCGACAGGCTCAAATGGTCGACACAGAAATGGACAACTTTTGTTTTTTTCTCATTTTTAGTTTTAGGATTGGGCACTTACTGTAGGGATGGTTAGGGACCAAGGGGAGAGTTAGGGTGAAGATTTGAGTTAGAAAATAAATAAATGTGTCGACCATCCCCCTGTCGACCATTCCCATCTGTAGATCTTTTGAGCCTGTTGACCTGTACTGTCTAACTTTTTCCATGTCGATCTTTTGGTGTCTACCTAATTAGTGTCGACCTTTTTATTGTTGACCTTATGTAACAGATTTATGAACACACAATGGTGTATCTATAATAGGTGCTGCACCCACTGACTATACTTACCTTATGGCTGCTGCTGCAGAAACCACAGAGATAACTGCTCCAACGAGTTACGATCCTGTACAGTAGAGAAATGCCCATAAAATGGAATTGGCATATGCCCAAGTGCTTTAGAGCCGTCACTGTGCATGCGATAAAACGCCCCTGTGAAAATGGGCAACCAGAGCGCCAACAGCAATTATTTTGGGGCAGTATTGTTGCCTTGTTTCCCTTAACACAACAGAAACTTGTATTAATCCTGACATCGCAAGGGCTAAATGCATCCCCGACTACTGGCTAATTACCCTTCCTGGTAAAGCTGAGAGTGGCAGTCCTTTCTAGTGCTGGTCCACCTGTCTTCAGATAGTCATATAATGGCCGGGTAACATTTTCCCCCACTTTACTAGAGTCCATGGCAGGACTTTGGTTTCCTGCACAGTCACTGGGCCTGTATCAGAGTTGTACACCAATGCCATTGTAGCTGCGATTCTGTACACAGCTGCTGTGTGACAATATGCAAATGTTGTAGACGCCCACCGGCATCTTTGTGAATCTAAGCATCTGCGTACAAAGAACAAAGAAGCAGCATTGGTCACAGATGCTTCAATGTTAGTCATCCTGAGTAACTCCAGGGAGGCGCAGAATGTCCGTGGGATCTGACGCCGGAGCCATATCTGTTACGGATCGCAGATGCAGGATGTGACACGCCCACAAAACTGTCACGACACCTGCGTGTTTAGCCTCCATTCCCCGTTACCTCCCCCAAACACTACCTGACTGTCAGTCACACAGCAAATAAGTACTCTCTGTGAGCGACTACACTAATGTAGCTTGATGCAAGTGCAGTGCAACTTAGACGCACACACTCAGACGGTCGATAATCGCTCATCTGCAAAAATCAGGCCCATTATCAACATGTAGAACTACTGTCAGCAAGAATTTTAAATAAAAAATAGAAAGTGTATAGATGTGTGCATTTATATATGACCTTGTGTTCTAATTCACAGGATTATGTAGTTATGAAGAAGCCTAGTAGTGCCTGTGATTCAGGAGGATCGGGCAGGACCCAGAGTCCCATCACGATACATGAGAGAGACAATGCGCAGAAGATCCTGGAACTCACCAACAAGATCATTCAGCTGCTAACTGGAGAGGTGACTGCTGGGAATGGGACATTATACAGTAACACCAGGGGATGTGTCTGGGTGATGACTGGAGAGGTGACTGCTGGGAATGGGACGTTATACAGTAACACCAGGGGATGTGTCTGGGTGATGACTGGAGAGGTGACTGCTGGGAATGGGACATTATACAGTAACACCAGGGGATGTGTCTGGCTGCTGACTGGAGAGGTGACTTCTGGGAATGGGACATTATACAGTAATGGAGCGTACACACGGTCAGACTTGTCAGATTTGTCAGATGAACGATCGAACGATTTGAACGATTTGAACGATTTTACCAAAGTTTTGAACGATTTTTGACTGCATTAAAATGAATGGAATCGTCCAAGTCTGACTGCAAACACATCAGATATCAGAAATCGTTATCTGACCATCGGGAACGCGCATCGTTGATCGTCCATCGTTCAGGCATGTCAGATATGAACGATTTTCCATCAGATATGAACGACTGAACGATTTTTAAATCGTTATCGTCCATATCTGAAGAAAAAATCTGATCGTGTGTATGCACCATAACACCAGGGGATGTGTCTGGGTGATGACTGGAGAGGTGACTTCTGGGAATGGGACATTATACAGTAACACCAGGGGATGTGTCTGGGTGATGACTGGAGAGGTGACTGCTGGGAATGAGACATTATACAGTAACACCAGGGGATGTGTCTGGGTGATGACTGGAGAGGTGACTGCTGGGAATGGGACATTATACAGTAACACCAGGGGATGTGTCTGGGTGATGACTGGAGAGGTGACTTCTGGGAATGGGACATTATACAGTAACACAAGGGGCTGTGTCTGGGTGATGACTGGAGAGGTGACTGCTGGGAATGAGACATTATACAGTAACACCAGGGGATGTGTCTGGGTGATGACTGGAGAGGTGACTGCTGGGAATGGGACATTATACAGTAACACCAGGGGATGTGTCTGGCTGCTGACTGGAGAGGTGACTGCTGGGAATGGGACATTATACAGTAACGCCAGGGGATGTGTCTGGGTGATGACTGGAGAGGTGACTGCTGGGAATGGGACATTATACAGTAACAGCAGGGGATGTGTCTGGCTTCTGACTGGAGAGGTGACTGCTGGGAATGGGACATTATACAGTAACACCAGGGGATGTGTCTGGGTGATGACTGGAGAGGTGACTGCTGGGAATGGGACATTATACAGTAACACCAGGGGATGTGTCTGGGTGATGACTGGAGAGGTGACTGCTGGGAATGGGACATTATACAGTAACGCCAGGGGATGTGTCTGGCTGATGACTGGAGAGGTGACTGCTGGGAATGGGACATTATACAGTAACACCAGGTGATGTCTGGCTGATGACTGGAGAGTTGACTGCTGGGAATGGGACATTATACAGTAACGCCAGGGGATGTGTCTGGGTGATGACTGGAGAGGTGACTGCTGGGAATGGGACATTATACAGTAACACCAGGGGATGTGTCTGGGTGATGACTGGAGAGGTGACTGCTGGGAATAGGACATTATACAGTAACACCAGAGGATGTGTCTGGGTGATGACTAGAGAGGTAACTGCTGGGAATGGGACATTATACAGGAACGCCAGGGGATGTGTCTGGGTGATGACTGGAGAGGTGACTGCTGGGAATGGGACATTATACAGTAGCACCAGGGGATGTGTCTGGATGGTGACTGCTGGGAATGGGACATTATACAGTAACACCAGGGGCTGTGTCTGGGTGATGACTGGAGAGGTGACTGCTGGGAATGGGACATTATACAGTAGCACCAGGGGATGTCTGTGTGATGACTGGAGAGGTGACTGCTGGGAATGGGACATTATACAGTGACACCAGGGGATGCGTCTGGGTGATGACTGGAGAGGTGACTGCTGGGAATGGGACATTATACAGTAACACCAGGGGATGTGTCTGGGTGATGACTGGAGAGGTGACTGCTGGGAATGGGACATTATACAGTAACACCAGGGGATGTGTCTGGCTGCTGACTGGAGAGGTGACTGCTGGGAATGGGACATTATACAGTAGCACCAGGGGATGTGTCTGGGTGATGACTGGAGAGGTGACTGCTGGGAATGGGACATTATACAGTAGCACCAGGGGATGTGTCTGGATGGTGACTGCTGGGAATGGGACATTATACAGTAACACCAGGGGCTGCGTCTGGGTGATGACTGGAGAGATGACTGCTGGGAATGGGACATTATACAGTAACACCAGGGGATGTGTCTGGATGGTGACTGCTGGGAATGGGACATTATACAGTAACGCCTGGGGATGTGTCTGGGTGATGACTGGAGAGGTGACTACTGGGAATGGGACATTATACAGTAACACCAGGGGATGTGTCTGGCTGATGACTAGAGAGGTGACTGCTGGGAATGGGACATTATACAGTAACGCCAGGGGATGTGTCTGGGTGATGACTGGAGAGGTGACTGCTGGGAATGGGACATTATACAGTAACACCAGGGGATGTGTCTGGATGGTGACTGCTGGGAATGGGACATTATACAGTAACGCCAGGGGATGTGTCTGGGTGATGACTGTATCATTGTGTGTGTGTCAGGTTCCTATAAGGTGTCAGGATGTCACTGTCTATCTCTCCATGGAGGAGTGGGAGTACTTAGAAGGACAAAAGGATCTGTACAAGGACATCATGATGGAGAATGACAAACGCCACCGAACGCTTGGTAAGAGATTAATGGCACAGTGTGTGTAAAATGAGTCTATACTATTACTCCTGTGTCAGTGCAAGCTCAGAATCCCGATGCCGGCATCCTGACTGTAAGTATTGGGGTTAGGGTTAGGCACTACGGGAAGGGTTAGAGATAGACTGGAGGAGGGGGGGGGTTAGGTTTAGGCTATGGGGAGGGAGGGACAGGGAGAGGTGTAGGGTTTAGATACTTAAGATTTTTAGCTGACACTGGTGCTTACAATGTAATCTATGAATGGGTAATTATGCGCAATCCTCTAATTAATACCCAGAAAATAATCACTTTGTATTCAAACCGGTATTTATTACCATAATCTTATAAAAACAACATGACATGTACTATAAAAAACTTCATTCATCAAATACATACAATATAGAATGCCTAAAATAATGAATGCATACAAAGGTAACTGGTGATGACAGTAATATTGGTCAAATCTAAAACTTATATCTTGACATTGGAACTGAGGTTTTATTTAGAACCAATGGGGGCGATTCAATTGTTTTTTAGTCGTGATTATTAATGAGCGCCTAGTGTTGCAATTCAGTTGTTTTGGGCGCTCATTAATTATCGCCCTCTTCGCCCCTGGTTTAGCTGTCTAAAGCTCGTATTCAACCAGTTTTGCACCCGCGATAAAAATTTTGCATGCCCGACTTTCCGCCGACATCGCGTGTTTTGGACACGGAAACTTATCGTGCGCCCCCCTCCCCGATTTTCGCCGTATTCAATTACAAACCACGCGAAAACGGGACCCGGCAAATGTGAAACAGGTGGAAAGTGCCATGAGAAGTGGGGAAATCATCCTGAACCCCCAAAAAGATGCACTAACATTGGGGATCAATATATAGATGAGTAATAATAGCCCTAATAAAGCTATTTTGGGTACTGAAGTTTTGACAATTGCTTGCTATTAGCGTCCTTGTAAAGGTGGTGAAGAATGGCATTAAGCAGTATTTTTGGTAGAAACGAAGTACTCCTGTCAGATTTGGGGTACTTGAAAATGGTTAGGGAGCGCTAACTGCAGCTAGCGCGCCCTAACCAGGGGGTTTTTCACACATTTCTGCCCTCTCGGCAGGGTGCGAGCAGAAATGCCGGCGGCTATCGTGCCTTGACGGAGCAACAATTGAATTGCTCGGTCGGGCATCTAGAGAAAAATTTCGCCGGCAAAAGAATTGAATCGCCCCCAATGACTTTTTCCACATGACATATACTTATTTAGTATATATATATTTATTTAGACCAGTCATTGCAGACTATTAGAAATAACTTTGTTGCAATTTCTATCTAATAGCTACCTTTGTATGCTTTATTTTAGGCATACTATATTGTATGTATTTGATGAATTAAGTTTTTTATAGTACATGTCATGTTGTTTATTATGAGATTAGGGTTAGGATACTTACCTGCAGGTGTCGGTGTCCTAACCCTGTTGGGATGCCAGTGTCGGGATTCTGTACCCAGCCCCACATAGGCATGTAAATCTCCCCCCAAAAAATTGCAGATTTAGTTGAAAAAAAGTGTTTTCATACTGTTTATCTTCCTCTTAAAGCTGCATACACACGGGACGATCTGTACCACCAACGACATGATAGATATCTTTCAGTGAGTCATCCTGCCACATCTCTGAACATGCAAAGTTGACAATATCGTCCAGATTGGCCTGCATGTACGGACGATCATAG
Organism: Taudactylus pleione; assembly: GCA_031769625.1. NCBI lineage: Eukaryota > Metazoa > Chordata > Amphibia > Anura > Myobatrachidae > Taudactylus > Taudactylus pleione. Next base: position 3,027,339 of record JAUIMM010000944.1, read on the forward strand.
ATATCGTTATCGTTCATGTGACAACGCGCATTGTTGGTCGTTTACTGAATAAAAATGACCGATATATCGTTAAACGATATCGTTATCGTTCATATCGTAACGATATATCTGTCCGTGTGTATGCACCTTAAGTCTTCTCATCTCCAAGATCGTTTCGTATTACCATATAATGCAGATTGTCTTAGAGCCAGCACTTCTCGCTTAGGGGGGAATGTATCAAGCCTTGGAGAAAGATAAAGTGGAGAAATTGCCCAAAGCATCTAATTGTCATTTATCTAGCACAAAACTCCACTTTAGTGCTTTTCAAGGTTTGATACATCTCCCCCTTACTCTCATCATTCTTCCAGCAGGATCACATCCATATTTAAGCAAAAAGAAAGAGGATAATTGCAAACTCGCATTGCTAACATTATTAGTTTTATTAAAAATGTTCTGTGTAATCTGTATTGGACATGCCATCTCGCACTTGAAGTTAACCTAATTGGTGAAGGATGCCTATATGTTTTTTTTTATTTAACTCTTTTTTTTTTAATGACAGATGAGGACATCGATACAGAATCACCCATAGAGTTTTCTTCACTTGCGTCCTATACGGACGTTTTAAGTGTAGACAATCCTGGTTTTGAAAGTAATCAGCAGACGAGATATAGATTGAGAAGACGGAACTCATCTTTGAGGAATGTCAACGACAAATCTCTCAGTCAATGGGAAGAAGACTCTAGAGGTGTAATGTGCCAGCAGGAGCAGGCAAACTTTACATCTATACTTATCATGGAAGAACCTGTCTCTTGTACAGATCATTTCTTAGACTCTGCCATCTGCATACCCGCGGAACACATGTCTGGTAATGTTAAGGAGGAAAAACTCCTAGACAATTATTTTTATACTGGCACAGAGCTTATGGAGTCAGAAGATACATCTGGCGATACTCGGAAGCCTAGGAAATGTAACGGTTATACTCGCAGAAAGAGAAACTTCTTCTCTGTCATGGACTGTTCCGCCTGTGGGAAAACATTTAGCAATAAGGCAGCTTTTAAGTCGCACTATCGGACACACGGCTCAGGGAACACCTACAGTTGTTGTGTGTGTGGCAAATGTTTCAAAGATCAGCCAGGTCTTTCCAGGCACCTGAAAATCCACATAGGGATAAAACCCTTCTCTTGCTCGGAATGCGGAAAAAGGTTTTACAAAAATTGCCGCTTGGTAAGCCACCAAAGGACCCACACGGGTGAGAAGCCGTTCTCCTGTGCCGAATGTGGCAAGTGTTTTTCCAATAAGACGAGCATAGCGACACACCGGAGGTTTCACACCGGAGAGAAGCCTTATTCGTGCTCCGTGTGCGGTAAAAGTTTTACGCAGGGCTCAAACCTTATTGTGCACAAGAGGATTCACACCGGAGAGAAACCCTTTTCGTGTTCCGAGTGCGGGAAGTGTTTCTCGTATAACCCGCAGCTCCTCAAACACCAAATGACGCACACTGGGGAGAGGCCATTTTCTTGTACTGATTGCGGGAAATGCTTTGCTCGCAGCGCGCATCTTGTTAGGCATCAGAGGATTCACACCGGGGAGAAGCCATTTTCCTGCCTCGTGTGTGGAAGACTTTTTACCAATAAGGAAAATCTTGTCACGCATCAGAGGGTTCACACCGGGGAAAAGCCGTTTGCATGTAACGAGTGTGGGAAAAGCTTCACGTTTAACTCCCATCTTGTCGTGCACCAGAGGATTCACACCGGAGAGAAGCCATTTTCCTGCTCTGATTGTGGGAGGAGCTTTATAGAGAGGTCTCATCTGGTCAAACACATGAGGATTCACACCGGGGAGCGACCTTACTCGTGTACTGAATGTGAGAAATGCTTCTCCCGTAGTTCACACCTTGTGGTACATCTAAAAACTCATGAAAGGGATAACATGTATTCTTGCTCTGTATGTCAGCAGTCCTTTCGGTTCAAGAGTCATCTGAAAAGACACCTGAAAATTCACAAGTAGGAGAATGCAGAAGGTGGAATTCAGAGATAATGGAATAGTAATATCAGCTAAATGACTTATTTGCAGTTTGCTTATGGATTTATTACATCAAAATGGCCGAACTCTGCCAGGTCCAGCTTCTCAGCAAAGCTACAGTACCTAGCATGTTCCCTGGGTCTGGAGCCTCATAGATGAACCCATATCTTGGCCTTGTGGCTGGAGAGTGCATAGTGGCTGCTGTGATAATCCGGTTACAGACAAATATGAACCGGCTATTACTTTAGATGCAAGACTGTCTGCATATTGTGATTAATTCATATGAAATAGTTAGTACGTAGGAACTGTCTAGGACTCAATAAAGTCTTCATCTGATCATTTAGTATATACCTTTTTTTTTTTTCTTATAAATAGAGTTTATTTAGGTTATAAACAATCGGGAATGGATACAGAAAAATGAAGGAGAGACAGGGGAACATTAAAAAATTGTACTGGACAAATGTAGCAAAACAAGTATAGTGTGAATTGAACAACAGTCCAAAAATCACTGCATATTACGTAGAGACATATGATAATTACAAGAGAAGTGTAAGTCACTGGTATATCGCCTGATTTAGAGCTGAACGCTATTTCAATGATCACGCAGTTAAGTGAATATCGGTGGTCTGCGCTTGTGCAGCAAATGAATTGCAATCCAGCTCGCTTTAAGGAATCACTCACAATTGACAGGAACAGACCGTTTTGTGGGTGGTTACAGGGGGTTCCGGCACAGACCTGTCTGGGTGTGTACCAGTTACTGTCTGTGATCACGCACGCATAGAGCGAACCTCCAATGTCTCATTTACCATAGCTATTCTGAGTCACCATAGACTTACTCGAGCTGTGGATGTTTTGAGGATCTGCGTACAGTGCTGCGTTTTGTGTACCCAGTTGCGGACAGCTACAATGGCTCCGGTGGGCGTCTCAGCACAAAATCTGTTACCTGCTGCATTAGCTACTGCGATTCGTGAGAGTATACAGTTGCGTATGTATTATCGTCCATCTCTGAATCAAGCCCACAGAGCGCGATTTAATTCAGTGCGGTGTTGAATAGCCCCCTGGGATGGAGCTCCCAGACCTATTCAGTTCAGCATGCTGTTAAGTAAGAGAATGCCCGTTCTCGCAACTTAGCCTGGGTGTCTTGTCGTGAGAACCGTCATTTTCCGCCTAAAGTGCTGGCCGCGTGGCTGTTAGCGCCGTGCTAAGCCAGAAAACAGCCACGCGGCCGGCACTATTGTCAGATTTCTCCTCGCATCCCAGGAGGGTGCGAGAAGAAATACTTTAGCCCACCCAAACAGTGCGTTGAATTGAATAGCTTCGGAACCTCCTTCCCGTGGTTATTCATCTTCGCATTGCATGGAATTCCCCCATAGTACAGGGAGGGGACGGTGACAAGGAGTTCTGTAGATTGTCTGGACTTTAAAAGTTAGTCAACTGAACTACCAGGGGATACTCAATCAATCCAAAATGTATTGTCACATTCACATAACAATGTGTCAGCGAAATTGTAGTGCAAGGTACTCAGGCCCTGATTCAGAGGTGCTCGCTCTGAATCAGGGAGTGCCGGTTTTTTTTTCACTGGCCTCCAGGCCGCTCGCTAAGCTGTGGGTGACCACCCACAGTGTTAGCGGGCGGCCTGGCGATAGTCACGATTATCGCGACCATTGGGCTTGCGACGAGACCACCGCAAGCCCCAGTGAACTTCCTGCTCTAATAGAGCAGGAAGTTCACTACTGACATCGCTGGTGATGTCAGTAGGGCCGCCAATAAATGGCAGACATTCTTTCAGGAACGCCTCCGTTTGTCCAGCCACCCCCCCCTGCATGCCTACAAAACAGGGTGAGCTGTCAATCACAATCAACAGCCGCCCGTCTTGTAGTGAGTCCCGCAGGGAGTGAAAATTCACTCGATACAGGGCTTGCGTGCGCACTGCCCGACCATCGATCCGCTTGCGAGCGCTATGCACTCGTGAGCAGGTCTGAATCAGGCCCTCTGTCAGATAAATTACATAAAATCACTTAAGTGTTCCAGGTGCGAGCAAATTAATATATACCATTGGTAACTCCATAGCCTCACAATCTATATTTCTACTTCAGGGTCCATAGGGTATCCACAGGATACCTTGGGGTATAGGTGTGACATCAGTCGCTGGGCACCATAGAGTTAAGCTTTTCAGCCTCCCAGGATGCACTAGGGTCCCCCTCCTATACCCCGCACCCGAGCCAAGGCACCTCAGTTTAGTTTGGTTCCCGGCCGGAGTCGGGTGCACCTGTCGGAGTGGGGGCTAGAAGAGCCCCTGAAGCTTTCTTCAGTGCAGCTGTGGCTGCACATCTGGATGTACAGCATGGACAGTCAGTCCTGACGTCCATGCTGTCTTCCCCACACCCCCGCCGGTACCAGAACGCCGGTACCGATCCGGGGATGCTGGTGAGCATCTGGGGTCACAGCTAGCGGTGACCCCAGATGTTCCGGACCATGGCCGGATCCAAGGGGGACAAAGGTAAGCAGCGGGGTCCCGCGGTGGGTCCCCGCTGGTCACATGGTCCTAAGTCCCCAGGCAGGGGGCTCCCTGGGGACTGGCTGCAGCGTGGAGACAGGCGACCAACCTGCGCTTTCCACTACCCCCTGGGACAGCGGACCGCAGCAGAGCGGTAGCGCTGCGGCGTCCCAGGGGTTAAATGCATGCCAGGGGAGCGCGCCTTCCCTGTCTCACAGCCGGCGCCTCCCCCGCTGCACACAGCCCTCTCTGCACGCTGCCGACTGGTCCTGTGGCAGCGCTCCTCCCCCAGGCCAGCCTCCTCTCTGCTCCTCGGCGGCCATCTTCTCCAGAACGCATGGTGAACGCTGCTGGAAGCCTGGAAGGAAGCATCGTGGTCTGGGTCCCCCCGCATACCTCTCCTCCGCTGTGGTCAGGTCTGTGTATGCAGCGCTGTGTCCTACCAGGCCCTGTGTCTGCGTACTTGAGTGATCAGCGCTGTTAGTGCAGGAATTGATTTTCTTTGCATTGTATGTGACTGTGCTAGCGCTGCTGCCTGTAACTTTTCTGTAAATTGTCAGCTTTATTACTGTCCCTGTTCTTTCTGCTAAGCCCTTGCGGTGCGGTGCTGCAGGGTGGTCTCTCGCCTATTTAAGATATAATTGGTGAGAGAGGTCACATACGTGGTGCCATCATGTCTGAAAGTGATTTTCCCCTCCGGCTGCAGTGTACTACGTGTAAAGTACCGTTAGCGGAGGGGGAGGGTAGCGCGGAGGGCCTTTGCCGGCAGTGTTTGTCCATGGCGCGGCCTCTTACGGTTACAGCACCGGTACAGGAGCCGCCCTGGGCTTGTTTCGCTCAGGCGCTTACAGCCTTAGTGGGCCAGTTAGCTCCGCAGCCCACGTTTACACCGATGGGTTTATCCCAGCAGTCAGTGGTGTCGTCACCCATGCAGGGTTTCCCACGACAATTGGTGGTACCCCACAGTCTCCCTATTTCCCCGCTCCCGGTTTCTCAGGAGCCAGCGTGGGTTAACTCCCTGACAAGTTCTGTACAGCACTTGTCGGATGTGTTGCAAGGGGAGTCTGTGATGCGGCCGCATAAACGGCCGGTGGCGTCTCTGTCGGCTACTTATGAGGATGACGAGGGGACGTCTGATGATGGGGAGATTCTGGATCCTTACGATCAGGAACCTCTCCATACTAAGGACGCTGATGCTAAGTCCAAAGTATATATTCCTGGACTTATTCGGGCGTTCCGCACAGCCTTGGTGATTTAGGACGAAGTTCCCCCAGCGGCTAAATCTAAGTATGCCTTTTTCAAAGATGTGAAGGGCGATGCCACAGTCTTTCCTCTTTCGGGTCAGTTGGTGGACCATTTAGAGGAGGCGTGGAAACAGCCTGGCAAAAGATACCAGCCGCAGAGACGCCTGGCGGTGGCTTATCCGTTCGCGTATAATTATTTTGCAAAGTGGGAATCCCCTCCACAGGTGGATTCTCACGTGACCCGTCTTGTCCGTAGTGCCACATTGCCGATGCCATCTATGTCCTCCCTTAAGGATGCTACGGACCGCAAGGTGGAGATCTGCCTGAAGTCCGCTTATTCCCTTGCGGGGGGGGCAGCACGGCCGGCTATGGCCATTTGCTGGGTTGCCAGAGCGATGGAGCGCTGGGCGGATTCATTAGAGGCTTCTTTTGATTCCGACTGTCCGGCCGAACAGGCGGAGTTGATTGGTAATCTCCATGATTCGGCCACTTATATCAACGAGGCGGCCCTAGACATTAGTACTCTGGTGCCTAGAATTTCTTCAGCAGCGGTGGCTGCTCGTCGCACCTTGTGGCTGCGATCCTGGAAGGCGGACGCAGATTCCAAAAAGGGTCTGGAGGCGTTGCCGTTTACAGGAGAAGTTCTCTTCGGTCCGGATCTGGATAAGATTGTGGCCACGCTGGCGGCAGCCAAATCGGCTTGTCTCCCGTCGGCCGCTGCTCCTTCTGGTTCTGGACCATCGTCCTTTCGGTCATCTAGAGCCCAGGGCAGGCCCAAACCACAGTCGTTTCCTCAACAGGCTGGCCCTAAGAAATCGGCCAAGCCCCGGAAGCAGGCATGGAGTACCAGACGTCCGGCCCCCAAGCCAGTTGACAAGCCTGCGGCCTGACTGTCCGGGCCTCCCTTTGGGGGATCCCAGGGTGGGAGGCCGCCTGCTGCAGTTCGCCCAGTGTTGGTCGGCCACTACGACAGACACTTGGGTTCTGGAGGTGGTTTCCCACGGATACGCCCTCTCCTTCCGGCACAGACCCCCGTCTCGATTCTTCACCACGGGTCTACCATCAGACCGGAACAAGGCTACGGAGCTGCGGAAGGTATTGCACACTATGCTGCAGGCTGGAGTTATAGTGCCTGTTCCATTCTCCCAGAGGGGCCAGGGTTTCTATTCAAATCTATTTTTGGTACAGAAACCCAATGGGTCATATCGTCCGATTCTCAACCTCAAAGCACTCAACAAGTCTTTGCGGGTTCCGAAGTTTCGGATGGAGACCCTACGGTCCATCATTCTGGCGCTGGAACCTGAGGACTACATGGTGTCATTGGACATACAGGACGCTTACCTGCATGTCCCTATTCTTGTGCGCCATCAACAATTCCTCAGGTTTGCAATCCGCAGCGACCACTTCCAGTTTCGGGTGTTGACTTTTGGCCTGGCGACAGCACCACGTGTTTTCACCAAGGTGATGGCGGTCATGGCGGCTTCTCTGCGGCTGCAGGGAGTCCGCTTGTTGCCGTACTTGGACGACCTGTTATTGGTGGCAGGATCTCCAGAGCTCCTGTTCCGCCACTTGGACTTGACCATTGCACTGCTGCAACGGCACGGCTGGCTAATCAACTGGCAGAAGTCCACTCTAATCCCGTCTCGGAGGATTCTGCATCTTGGAGCCTTATTGGACTCGGGACAGCAAAGGATCTTCGTGACGGAGGACAAGATCTCTGCTTTACAGTCAAGGGTGCGCAGTTGTCTGCACAGCCGCCGGGTGTCCCTACACTCGGCGATGAGGTTACTGGGCTCCATGGTGTCGGTGTTCGACATGGTGGAATACGCCCAGTTTCACTCCAGACCTCTGCAGCACCTGATCCTGTCCAAGTGGAACGGGCTGCCTCAGTCTCTGAAGTCCCAGACGATTGTGATCACCCCGGAGGTTCGCCTGTCCCTTGCGTGGTGGTTACAGACGACCCACCTCAACAAGGGACGTCCGTTCTGGATTCCAAATTGCGTCCTGTTGACAACGGATGCCAGTCTTCGGGGCTGGGGAGCAGTTTCGGGTCCACACTTGTACCAGGGCAGGTGGACGCCGACAGAAGCGGAGCTTCCAATAAATATCTTGGAACTCCGTGCGGTCTTCGATGCTCTCCAGCAGGCACATCTGTTTCTCCAGGGTCACCCGGTGCAGGTCCAGTCGGACAACGCTACCACCGTGGCCTACATAAACAGGCAAGGAGGAACTCGCAGTCGGGCGGCTCTCGTAGAGGTCTCTCGGATCCTGGTTTGGGCGGAGCGCAATCTTCCGGCCATATCAGCGGTCTTCATCCCGGGAGTGCTAAATTGGGAGGCGGACTTTCTCAGTCGCCAGGACGTTCATCCGGGGGAATGGTCCCTGCACCCGGACGTTTTTCAACTGCTGGTGGACAGGTGGGGTCTTCCAGAGATCGACCTCATGGCGTCCCGGCACAACAACAAGTTGCCAGTGTACGGGTCTCGCACAAGAGACGAAGGGGCGTCTCTGGTGGATGCTCTGTCCGTCCGGTGGACATTCCAGTTCGCATACCTGTTCCCTCCGGTCTCCCTTCTTCCACGGGTAATCCGGAAATTCAAACAGGAAGGAGGGACGCTCCTGTTGATAGCTCCCGCGTGGCCCAGACGGCACTGGTTCTCAGACCTTCAGGGTCTGTCCGTGGACAGTCCTCTGCGGTTGCCGCTACAACCGGACCTTCTGTCTCCGGGTCCTTGTCTTCACCCGGACCTGACTCGGCTGTCTTTGACGGCGTGGCTGTTGAGACGGCCATGCTGAGGTCCCGGGGTTTTCCAGCTCTGTGGTGCGTACCATGTTGCGAGCTCGGAAACCGTCTTCCGCGAGGATATACCATCGCGTGTGGCATACGTTCTTCCAGTGGTGTCGACCGAGAGGTTATGCACCGCGGGAGTTTCGTCTGTCTCGGATTCTCGCCTTCCTGCAAGCGGGACTAGATCATGGGCTTCGCCTTGCTTCTTTGAAGGTACAGGTTTCGGCCCTACCTGGTTTCACCGTAGGATTGCTACAATCCCGGATGTGCGCACCTTTATGCAAGGTGTTCTCCGCATTCAGCCGCCCTTTGTTCCACCTGTGGCGCCTTGGGATTTGGCTGTGGTCCTGAGGGCTCTCCAGGGACCGCCGTTTGAACCACTGGGCTCAGTGGATCTTAAATGGCTAACAGCTAAGACTGTTTTCCTTCTGGCTATTGCTTCGGCCAGACGTGTTTCTGAGTTAGGGGCTCTTTCTTGTAGACCCCCTTTCTTGGTTTTTCATGGGAACAGGGCAGTGCTCCGCACTCGGCCCGAGTTTCTTCCCAAAGTTGTTTCCCAGTTTCATGTTAACGAGGAAATAGTTGTTCCGGCCTTTAACTCACCGGGTCTTTCCGTGGGTGAGGCCTCTTTGGATGTTGTGCGGGCCTTAAGGACTTATGTTGACCGCACTTCTTCGTTTAGGAAGTCGGACGCTTTGTTTGTCCTCTATGGCTTCCGTAAAAAGGGTTGGCCTGCTTCAAAGCAAACTTTGGCAGCCTGGATCCGTATGGCTATTTCTGAAGCTTATCTTCATGAAGGCCTACCGGTTCCTCCTTCTCTGAAGGCTCATTCCACTAGGTCTGTGGGTCCTTTGTGGGCAGCTCGACGTGGTGCCTCGGCAGTTCAGATCTGCAAGGCTGCTACGTGGTCCTCTGTCCATACCTTCGTGAGGTATTACAGGTTTGACACCTTCGCCTCTCAAGATGCTTCCTTCGGGCGGCGGATTCTCCTTTCTGCACAGGAGCGTCCCCACCCTTAAAGGATACTGCTTTGGGACATCCCCAAGGTATCCTGTGGATACCTTATGGACCCTGAAGTAGAAAATATGAGATATGGTAAGAACTTACCCTTGTTTTCTCTATTTCTACAAAGTCCATAGGGTTCCACAGGACTCCCGCCCTGTCGCACCTGTGCTGCAGATGGGCTTTGCTCTGGTCACCGGTTTTCCGTCTCCCTCTGGTGAGAATGTGATTCTTGTATGTGTCCAGATCTTTGTTCTCTCTCTTCCTTCTCCTCCTCCGGCCTATGGCTTGATAACTAACTGAGGTGCCTTGGCTCGGGGGCGGGGTATAGGAGGGGGACCCTAGTGCATCCTGGGAGGCTGAAAAGCTTAACTCTATGGTGCCCAGCGACTGACGTCACACCTATACCCCAAGGTATCCTGTGGAACCCTATGGACTTCGTAGAAATAGAGATAACAAGGGTAAGTTCTTGCCATATCTCATATTATTTTTTATGTAACACATTATTTATTTCTACTACAGTTATATTGTGAGTAAACATTGACATACATAATCTTGATATTCCAGTCATCAGTTCCCCCCCTATATATATATATTTCTACTTCAGGGTCCATAGGGTATCCACAGGATACCTTGGGGTATAGGTGATGACGTCAGGCATTTGGCACCATAGAGTTAAGTTTTCAGCCTCCCAGGATGCACTAGGGTCCCCCTCATACCTTGCCCCCGAGCCAAGGCATCTCAGTTTAGTTTGGTGCCCGGCCGGAGTCGGTTGCACCTGTTAGAGGGGGGCCATGAAGAGCCCCTGAAGTTTTCTATGCAGCTGTGGCTGCACATCTGGAAGTACAGCATGGCCAGTCAGTCCTGACGTCCATGCTGTCTTCCCTACACCCCCGCCGGTGCCAGAACGCCGGTACCGATCCGGGGATGCTGGTAGGCATCTGGGGTCACAGCTAGCGGTGACCCAGATGTCTAGGACCATGGCGTGATTTAAGGGGGTCAGCAGGTAAGCAGCGGGGTCCCGCGGTGGGTCCCCGCCGATACATGGTTCAGAGTCCCCAGGCAGGGGGCTCCCTGGGGACTGGCTGCAGTGTGGAGCCAGGTACTAACCTGCGCTTCCACTACCCCCCTGGGACAGCAGGACCGCGGCAGAGCGGTAGCGCTGCGGCGTCCCAGGGGTTAAATGCATGCCAGGGGAGCGCGCCTTCCCTGTCACAGCCGGCACCTCCCCCGCTGCACACAGACTGGCCCTGTGGCAGCGCTCCTCCCCCAGGCCAGCCTCCTCTATGCTCCTCGGTGGCCATCTTTCCCAACGCATGGTGAACGCTGCTGGAAGCCTATGATCGGAGGCATCGTGGTCTGGGTCCCCCCGCATACCTCTCCTCCGCTGTGGTCAGGTCTGTGTATGCAGCTCTGTGTCCTACCAGACTCTGTGTCTGTGTAGTTGATTTATCAGCGCTGTTAGTGCAGGAATTGATTTTCTTTGCATTGTATGTGACTGTGCTAGCGCTGCTGCCTGTACTTTTACTTTCTGTCAGCCTTATCACTGTCCCTGCTCTTTCTGCTAAAGCCCTTGCGGTGCGGTGCTGCAGTGTGGTCTCTCGCTATACTAAAAGTATTGGTGAGAAGGGTCACATACTTTCCACCATCATGTCTGAGAGTGACTTTCCTCTCCCGCTTCAGTGTACTACGTGTAAAGTACCTATACCAGAGGGGGAGGGTAGCGCGGAGGGCCCATGCCGGCAGTGTTTTTTATTGCTGCGGCCAATTACGGTCACAGCACCGGTACAGGAGCCGCCCTGGGCTTGTTTCGCTCAGGCGCTTACAACCTTGGTGGGCCAGTTAGCTCCGCAGCCCGCGTTCTTGCAGATGGGATTGTCCCAGCAATCAGTAGTGTCGTCACCTATGCAGGGTTTCCCGAGGCAATTGGTGGTACCCCGCAGTCTCCCTATTTCCCCTCTCCCGATCTCTCAGGAGCCGGCGTGGGTTAATTCCCTGACTAGTTCTGTACAGCACTTGTCGGATGTGTTGCAAGGGGAGTCTGTGTTGCGGCCACATAAGCGGCCGGTGGCGTCTCTGTCTGCTCCTTATGAGGATGACGAAGTCACGTCTGATGATGGGGAGATTCTGGATCTTTCCGACCAGGAACCTCTCCGTACTAAGAGGGCGGACGCTAGGTCCAAGGTATATATTCCTGGACTTATTCAGGCAGTCCACACAGCTTTGGTGATTGAGGACGAAGTTCCTCCGGCGTCTAAATCCAAATATGCCTTTTTTAAGGATGTTAAGGGTGACGCCACAGTCTTTCCTCTTTCGGGTCAGTTGGTGGACCATTTAGAGGAGGCGTGGAAACAGCCTGGCAAACGATACCAGCCGCAGAGGCGTTTGGCGGTGGATTATCCGTTTGCGAATATTTTTCTAAGTGGGAATCCCCTCCACAGGTGGATTCTCATGTGACACGCCTCGTCCGTAGTGCCACTTTACCCATGCCATCCATGTCCTCCCTTAAGGATGCTACGGACCGCAAGGTGGAGATCTGCCTAAAGTCCATTTATTCCCTTGCGGGGGGGGGGCAGCGTGTACAGCTATGGCCATTTGCTGGTTTGCCAGAGCTATGGAGCGCTGGGCGATACGTTGGAGGCGTCCTTCGAATCCGACTGTTCGGCTGAACAGACTAAGTTGATCGGCAATCTCCGGGATTCGGCCACTTATATCAATGAAGCGGCCTTGGATATTAGTACCCTGGCAAGAAACAACAAAAAGTATTCCCCCAGCACTCAGAATGAAATCAGCAATAAGAGTTGAAAAACTACATGGTGGTAGATAATTCAGAGATCTCAGTTGCATATATTTGCAAAGATATAGCTAAGCCTCCGGGCCGCGTCACGGCGTCTCTGATACCGGAGGTCCCTATCACTTGGTCAGAATCTGGGGTGCAGAACCCCAAAAAAGCCGGCGATAGCCAGCCACCCCAGCGAAGCACACTAGTGAGAGACTAAAGTGTTAGTATAGGATTAAAGGAAAAACTATGTGTTAATAAGTGAAGGTGTAATTAAAAAGCTAAGAAAAAAAAAAATATATATATATACACACACACAAAATATATTGGGAAGTGTAGAAGTGCTAAATAAAGTGTTAATGTGTGCCTCACCAGAGCAGCCCAGCCACACCAACCCCAAAGGGCACCGCACCCCAAACTCATCCCCAAAACTGATAACTATATCCAATTTGGGTAATATATGCCCAATATAAGGCCACATGATAATGGCACATACAAATATACCTGAATTGAGAGCTAGCTTACCTTGGAGTCACCCCTAAGTCCTCCTAATGGCACTACAAGAACCAGCACGCCCTCCTAACGCTGGTCCCATCTATGCCTCTCAATACAGAAATACAAGTTGTAAGCTGCTCAATCACTTCAGTAATATCACTCAGGTGCATGTAAGGGAGGGGTTAGTCTATACAAGAAACAACAAAAAGTATTCCCCCAGCACTCAGAATGAAATCAGCAATAAGATTTGAAAAACTACATGGTGGTAGATAATTCAGAGATCTCCGTATCAGACGCCGTGACGCTGCCCGGAGGCTTAGCCATATCTTTGCAAATATATGCAACTGAGATCTCTGAATTATCTACCACCATGTAGTTTTTCAAATCTTATTGCTGATTTCATTCTGAGTGCTGGGGGAATACTTTTTGTTGTTTCTTGTATAGACTAACCCCTCCCTTACATGCACCTGAGTGATATTACTGAAGTGATTGAGCAGCTTCCAACTTGTATTAGTACCCTGGCGTCTCGAATTTCTTCAGCAGCTGTAGCTGCTCTCCGCACCTTGTGGTTGCGATCTTGGAAGGCGGACGCTGATTCCAAAAAGGGTTTGGAAGTGTTGCCTTTTAACGGAGAAGTTCTCTTTGGTCCGGACCTGGACAAAATTGTAGCCACGCTGGCGGCAGCCAAATCGGCATGTCTCCCGTCTGCTGCAGTTCCTTCCGGTTCAGGTACGTCGGCCTTATAGGGCCCAGGGTAGGCCTAAAGCACAGTCCTTTCCCCGACAGGCTGGCCCCAAAAAATCGGCCAAGCCCCGGAAGCAGGCCTGGAGTACCAGACGTCCGGCCCCTAAGCCAGATGACAAGCCTGCGGCCTGACGGTCCGGGCCTCCCTTTGGGGGATCCCAAGGTGGGAGGCCGCCTGCTGCAGTTCGCCCGGTGTTAGTCGGTCACCACGACAAACACTTGGGTTCTCGAGGTGGTCTCTCACGGGTGTGCCGTCTCCTTCCGACACAGACCCCCGTCTCGATTCTTCACCACGGGTCTACCATCAGACCGGAACAAAGCCGCGGAGCTGCAGAAGGTCTTGCACACTATGCTCCAGGCTATTCTCCCAGAAGGGCCAGGGTTTCTATTCCAATCTCTTTTTGGTGCAGAAACCCAATGGGTCGTTTCGTCCGATACTCAACCTCAAAGCTCTCAACAGGTCTTTGCGGGTGCCGAAGTTACGGATGGAGACCCTACGGTCCATCATTCTGGCGCTGGAACGTGGGGACTACATGGTGTCATTGGACATACAGGACGCTTACCTGCATGTCCCTATTCTTTCGCGCCATCAGCAGTTCCTCAGGTTTGCAATCCGCAGCGACCACTTTCAGTTCCGGGCGTTACCTTTTGGCCTGGCGACAGCACCACGTGTTTTCACCAAGGTGATGGTGGTCATAGCGGCTTCCCTGCGGCTGCAGGGAGTCCGCATGTTGGACCTTGGAGGACCTTCTCTTAGTGGCAGGATTTCCGGAGCTCCTTCTACGCCACTTGGACCTGACCATTGCGGTACTGCAACGGCACGGCTGGTTAATAAACTGGCAGAAGTCCACCCTGATCTCGTCTCAGCGGATTCTGCACCTCGGAACCTTATTGGACTCCGGACAGCAAAGGATCTTTGTGACGGGGGAAAAGATCTCTGCTTGCAGTTGAGGGTGCGCAGTTGTCTACAGAGCCGTCGGGTGTCTCTGCACTCGGCGATGAGGTTACTGGGCTCCATGGTGTCAGTATTCGACATGGTGGAATATGCCCAGTTTCACTCCAGACCTCTGCAGCACCTGATCATGTCCAAATGGAATGGACTGCCTCAGAGCCTATAGTCCCAGACGATGGTGCTCACTCCGGAGGTTCGCCTGTCCCTAGCCTGGTGGTTGCAGACGACCCATCTCAACCAGGGTTGTCCGTTCTGGGTGGCGAATTGGGTCCTGTTAACAACGGACGCCAGTCTTCGGGGCTGGGGAGCAGTCTCGGGTCCACACTTGTTCCAGGGCAGGTGGACTCGGGCAGAAACAGAGCTTCCAATAAACATCTTGGAACTCCGAGCGGTTTTCAATGCTCTCCAGCAGGCACACCGGGTTCTCCAAGGTCACCCGGTGCAGGTCCAGTCGGACAACGCTACCACCGTGGCCTACATAAATCGGCAAGGAGGAACCCGAAGTCGGGCGGCTCTCGTAGAGGTGTCCCGGATCCTGGTATGGGCGGAGCGCAATCTTCCGGCCATATCAGCGGTCTTCATCCCGGGAGTGCTAAACTGGGAAGCGGACTTTCTCAGTCGCCAGGACGTTCATCCGGGGGAATGGTCCCTGCACCCGGACGTTTTTCAACTGCTGGTGGACAGGTGGGGTCTTCCAGAGATCGACCTCATGGCGTCCCGGCACAACAACAAGTTGCCGGTGTACGGGTCTTGCACAAGAGACGAAGAGGCATCTCTGGTGGATGCTCTGTCCGTCCGGTGGACGTTCCGGTTCGCTTATCTGTTTCCTCCCGCATTGCCCAGACGGCACTGGTTCTCAGACCTTCAGGGTCTGTCCGTGGACAGTCCTCTGCGGTTGCCGATACGACTGGACCTTCTGTCACAAGGTCCTTGTCTTCACCCGGACCTGACTCGGCTGTCTTTGACGGCATGGCTGCTGAGACGGCCATGTTGAGGTCCCGGGGATTTTCCAGCTCTGTAGTGCGAACCATGCTAAGAGCTCGGAAACCGTCTTCCGCGAGAATATACCATCGCGTGTGGCATACGTTCTTCCAGTGGTGTCGACCGAGAAGTTATGCACCGCGGGAGTTTTGTCTGTCTAGAGTACTAGCCTTCCTACAAGCGGGACTAGACCATGGGCTTCGCCTTGCTTCTTTGAAGGTGCAGGTTTCTGCCCTGTCTGTCTGGTTTCATCGTAGGATTGCTACAATCCCTGATGTGTGCACCTTTATGCAAGGCGTTCTGCGAATTCAGACGCCGTTTGTTCCACTTGTGGCGCCTTGGGACTTGGCTGTGGTCCTGAGGGCTCTCCAAGGACCGCCGTTTGAACCACTGGGCTCAGTGGATCTTAAATGGCTAACAGCTAAGACTGTTTTCCTTCTGGCCATAGCTTCGGCCAGACGGGTTTCTGATTTAGGGGCTCTATCTTGTAGACCCCCTTTCTTGATTTTTCATGGGAACAGGGCAGTGCTACGCACTCGTCCTGAATTTCTTCCCAAAGTTGTTTCCCAGTTTCATGTTAACGAGGAAATAGTTGTACCGGCTTTTAACTCACCTGGCCTTTCAGTGGGTGAGGCCACTTTGGATGTTGTGCGGGCCTTAAGGACTTATGTTGACCGCACTTCTTCGTTTAGGAAGTCGGACGCCTTGTTTGTCCTCTATGGCTTCCGTAAAAAGGGTTGGCCTGCTTCAAAGCAAACTTTGGCAGACTGGATCCGTATGGCAATTTCAGAAGCTTATCTTCATGAAGGCCTGCCGGTTCCTCCTTCTGTGAAGGCTCATTCCACTAGGTCTGTGGGTCCTTCGTGGGCAGCTCGACGTGGTGCCTCTGCAGTCCAGATCTGCAAGGCAGCCACGTGGTCCTCTGTCCATACCTTTGTGAGGTATTATGCGTTTGACACCTTTGCCTCTCAGGATGCTTCCTTCGGGCAGCGGATTCTCCTTTCAGCACAGGAGCGTCCCCACCCTTAAAGGATACTGCTTTGGGACATCCCCAAGGTATCCTGTGGATACCCTATGGACCCTGAAGTAGAAAATATGAGATATGGTAAGAACTTACCCTTGTTATCTCTATTTCTACGAAGTCCATAGGGTTCCACAGGACTCCCGCCATGTCGCACCTGTGCTGCAGATGGGCTTTGCTCTTGTCACTGTTTTTTTCCGTCTCCCTGTGGTGAGAATGTGATTCTTGTGTGTGTCCAGATCTTTTTTCTCTCTCTTCCTTCTCCTCGTCCGGCCTATGGCTTGGTACGTAACTGAGATGCCTTGGCTCGGGGGCTGGGTATAGGAGGGGGACCCTAGTGTATCCTGGGAGGCCGAAAACTTAACTCTATGGTGCCCGATGCCTGACGTCATCACCTATACCCCAAGGGATCCTGTGGAACCCTATGGACTTCGTAGAAATAGAGATAACAAGGGTAAGTTCTTACCATATCTCATATTTTTTTTTAATGAAACAATTTTTATTATGCACAAAAAGGGAAGATACCAATCCATGATCAAATTGCTGCAAAATACGTGTACAGCTTTTTACATCTGTATTGAAACGGAAGTTCTTACCTAGAAATTAAACAAATTAAATTCCAAACTACCCGTCGGACCATTGATACATAACAAAGCCAAATCAAATCAGGCCATTTAAAAAAAAAAAAAAATAGAGGAATGAAGGAGAGAAATATAGAAAAAGTAAAAAAAAAAAAGAGGAAAAAATATATAACAAAAGGATCTCCGAATTTAGTTGCCACTTCTAATGAAAACTTTGTCTTTATCTAGGAGTGCAGTTCAGCTATCAAAGGACAAGATATCTAACAGACCAGCTTTGACCATCCCCAAATTTTGTGTAACTGGAAATCCATCTGTATAGAATAGGCTTTTTTTTTGCTGACAATTATAGGGCCTAATTCAGAGATGTACGCTACTTCCGCCAAAGCTGCAAATATGTAGCTGCGATGCAAATGTCGCAGCTGTCGGGAGATGTATTTTGCTGTTCACCTTCTGCTCTGCAAATCCAAGTATCTGTGTAAGATCTCCCAGCATTTGCGTACACACACAGCAGCAGTCGCAGATCATTCGATGGTCGCAGTCCTGAGAGTCTATGGTCCCACAGATTGGCTGTTGGGAATTAAGGCGCTGGAGCCATAGCCCATGCGTACGGGCTCACAGTCACAGGGTGAGACATGCCCCGAAATAGTCGTGACACATCTGCGTTAGTTGCCGCCTCTCCCCTTTTACCTCCCCCAAATGCTTCCTGACTGTCAATCACACTGTGAGTAAATATGCGCTGTTTACTGATAATCGCTCAACTCGGAATTTTGTTCAACTCTGAATCAGGCCCATAGCCAGAAAAGGGTTTATAGCAGCTATTAGGATGAACTTGTGTCACATTTCATGATGGGCAAAAACTAACACTTCATAGCTATTTGGTGACTGAAGCTGGGTACACACTATACAATACATTGGTCAATTTTGCGAACCACGATGGATGGCAATGACTATCGTATAGTGCGTACCCCAAATTCATCGTTTGATGAATTGTCTGGTCGCATCTTCCCATCTGATGCGACATACGACCACGGTGCGGTTACATTAATCCTGAAACAATATATCGTGATGTGGGGACACGATATATCGTTACAGTGCATCGAACCGTCCAAAGATCGCCGGGTCGTTCAAGTGTGTACCTGGCTTTAGTTATAAGTGACTGGTTAATAAAATGAGATGCCTTATCAAAGCAACATGTTCTAAGCAAATGTAGCAGCCAATACTTTATGCTCTGGGTACAGAGAGATCTCTGCTGTGATTGTAGTGGCTTTTAATAGAGCCGGTGGCGTACACCCACGAGTGTTTCTGATAGGTGGTCTGAAGTGTACGCAAATAAGCCGTCTCATGGACGTATTATGGGAGTGTCACGGGTGGCCATAGAGGCCATGATTAGAGAGAGATCAAAAAGAGACACTGCACCAGCCACAGTGCATCGAAAGTGCCCATGGTCGTCGCAGTGATGCGCCAATGGTGGAGTGTTTGAGTACACCGGCGGATTTCCACTGTCCACAGATGTTGAAAGTGGGCGTCTTTGGACTTGCAATCTCCAGTGCTCGCAACTAACGAAGGGGAAGGCTGATAATAACATTTGCATATTTTCACAGTTGCAAATCCGAATGAAATTGCATTAGCGTCTGGTAGGAAGGTATGTTGGGCGCTAATCAGATAAAAGGTGTATTTTAATAGAGCAACACATATTCATGACACATGTAATAGACAATAAAAGATGTTGTAGCTTAAAAATCAAAAACATCTAAAGATATGTATACAGATAAAATAAAGAATAATGAAAATAAAAAAAATATATAAACATGAATCAAGAAAAATAAATATACAGTAAAATCAGCATGCACTACAACAATGATATAATGCTACATACACAAAATGGCTCAACTCCTAGTGAAATTACCCCATGCCCTAACAGCAGTCCAAGATGTATCTAAAGGTGGGATACTGTCAATATCCCAGCACAGAGGATGCTGGTGCTTAGAATCCCGGCGTCAGCATCCCGACTGCCGGAATCCCGAAAGTAAGTAGCGGGGTTAGAGTTAGGCACTAAGGGGGGAGGGTTAGGTTTAGGCACCGGGAGTAGTTAGGTTTAGGCACCGGGGAGGGAAGTTTAGGGGTAGAGAGAGGGGAGGTTTAGAATACCTACCAACAGGTGTCTGTATCCTAACTCTGCCAGGATGCCGGTATCGGCATTTTGACCGCCGGAATCCCGTACCCAACCACTAAAGGCCATTTCACCATAAAAGCCAAAAATCTTGGTGGCCAAAACCTCCCCTAACTTTAAGCTGACTGGCCGGCCACTGGCTGTTCTTGTTTTCTTTAGTTTAGTTTATTGTCTAATTTCAAAAGAAATCTAGGAAGCAATCTCTTCACCACTACAATTCTCTCTGTATCATAGTCCTCTTTCCATTGTGGTAACTTATTAACAATTTTTTTGAAGTACAGTACCGAGGAGAAATTAGATTCATGCAGATTGTTAGAAGAGGGGATAAGTATCCCCAGGTATTTCTACACTTCTCAAATTATAAAATTGTAGCATTTAGAGACAATAGATCAGGACACGTTAATAAATGTAATTATTAGGTTATGTATGGAGCACACACATTATGTAGCGCTTTACAGAGAATATTTAGTCATTCATCAGTCCCTGTCCTAGTGGAGCTTACACTCCAAGTCTAAGGGGTCTATGTACTAAGCTTTGGAGAGAGATAAAGACAGTACCAACCAATCAGCTCCTGTCATTTTTCAAACAGCCTGTAACATGACAGGAGCTGATTGGTTGGTACTTTATATCTGTGGCTTAGTGCATAGACCCCTATATTCTCAATTATAAGGACACACACATAAACACTAGGCTTAATGTTTCCCAAAAGCTAGTTACCTACCAGTATGTTTTTGGATTGTGAGGGAAAACCAGAGTACAGTGGGGAACTCGGGACTCCAGTGCTGGGAGGCAGCAAGCTAATTGTTGCACCACCGTGCTACCCCGGGTATTTCTGATTTATTTACATTGACTTTCTAATGAGAAAAGGAGCCGAAAAGCTCAATATTAGTAAGTATGACCATCAGTGATGCAGTTGGATTGGACACAAAAAAGAGCATGTCATTGGCAAACAGATCATTATAAATTCATTGATCCAACCTGTGTACCCTGAAAATTTAGTTTATTATGTAGTGTACCGCCAAGGGTTCTAACAAGTGCAAAAAGGAAAGGGGGCAACGTTCACCCCTGGCATGTACCTCTTATATAAAAAGGAAAGGAAGCATGACCATTATATAAGTAAGAAGCTCTATATAGTATTTGAATAAGCTCTATAACTGTTGATGGAAAGTGAATATTAGGAGGGTCTCATAGATGTGCTACCAGACAGCCAAACCAAAAGCCTTTTCTGCATACAAAGATAAGAAACATATTCAGGCCGTTTCCATGGAGATGCTCCTGCATTTGCAAAACCACTATCCCATACGGATATTATTACCCGAATAGAAAATGGGCCTCAGACTGCACACCCTGAACATACTGTATATACAGTCAGGTGCATAAATATTGGGACAGTGACAGAATTTTCATATTTTGGACTCTGTTCACCACCACAATGGCTTTGAAATGAAACAAACAAGATGTGCTTTAACTGCAGACTTTCAGATTTAATTTGAGGGTAATTACACCCAAATCAGGTGAACGGTGTAGGAATTACAATGGTTTCCATATGTGCCTCCAACTTTTTAAGGGGCCAAAAGTAATGGGACTATCAACTCAAAAGCTATTTCATGGACAGGTGTGGGCTATTCCCTCGTTATTTCATTATCAATTAAGCAGGTAAAAGGTCTGGAGTTGATTCTAGGTGTGACATTTGCATTTGGAATCAGTTGCAGTCGACTCTCAATATGAGATCCAAAGAGCTGTCACTATCAGTGAATCAAGCCATCATTAGGCTGAAAAATCAAAACAAACCCATCAGAGATAGCAAAAACATTAGGTGTGGCCAAATCAACTGTTTGGAACATTCTTAAAAAGAAAGAACGCACCGCTCAGCAACACCAAAAGACCCGGAAGACCACGGAAAACAACTGTGGTGGATGACAGAAGAATTATTTCCCTGGTGAAGAAAAACCCCTTCACAACAGTTGGCCAAATCAAGAACACTCTCCAGGAGGTAGGTGTATATGTGTCAAAGTCAACAATCAAGAGAAGCCTTCACAAGAGTGAATATACAGGGTTCACCACAAGATGTAAACCATTGGTGAGCCACAAAAACAGGAAGACCAGATTAGAATTTGCCAAACAACATCTAAAAAAGCCATGACAGTTCTGGAACAACATCCTATGGACAGATGAGACAAAGATCAACTTGTACCAGAGTGATGGGAAGAGAAGAGTATGGAGAAGGAAAGGAACTGCTCATGATCCAAAACATACCACCTCATCAGTGAAGCATGGTGGTGGTAGTGTCATGGAGTGGGCATGTATGGCTGCCAATGGAACTGGTTCCCTTGTATTTATTGATGATGTGACTGCTGACAAAAGCAGCAGAATGAATTCTGTTTTTTTGTGCAATATTATATGCTCATATTCAGTCAAATGCTTCAGAACTCATTGGACGGCGCTTCATAGTGCAGATGGACAATGACCCGAAGCATACTGCAAAAGCAACCAAAGAGTTTTTTAAGGCTAAAAAGTGGAATGTTATGCAATGGCCAAGTCAATCCCCTGACCTGAATCCGATTGAGCATGCATTTCACTTGATGAAGACAAAACGGAAGGGAAAATGCCCCAAGAACAAGCAGGAACTGAAGACATTTGCAGTAGAGGCCTGGCAGAGCATCACCAGGGTTGAAACCCAGCGTCTGGTGATGTCTATGCGTTCCAGACTTCATGCTGTAATAGCCTGCAAAGGATTTGCAACAAAGTATTAAAAAGTGAAAGTTAGATTTAGGATTGTTTAGTTTGTCCCATTACTTTTGGACCCTTAAAAGTGCGAGGCACATATAGAAACTGTTGTAATTCCTACACCGTTGACCTGATTTGGATGTAATTACCCTCAAATTAAATCTGAAAGTCTGCAGTTAAAGTACATCTTGTTTGTTACATTTCAAAATCATTGTGGTGGTGAATAGAGGCCAAAATATGAAAATTCTGTCAATGTCCCAATATTTATGCACCTGACTGTATATATATCAAGCAATAGATGGGTACAGCGCCAATACCTGTGTGACTTACTGAGTGAAACAAATAAATATTCAAATGTATAGCAACTTAGCCTATTATTTTTTCGGCGTCCGCTCTGAGACAATAGTGTAATACTAGTGTGACTATTTTTAAAAAGTGAAAAACAAGAGAACTGACAATCAGGCGACTAGTTTGCTAGATGTGTAAATTCACACACAGTAAAATGTACAGTAGATAAGTTAATGGTTTCCAAATGTAGTTATACCTCAGACCATATAGAGGGGCGTGTTTCACGCTAATTAATAAATATAACAAACTAATAAATAGCAAGGTGCTTAGTGCAAAATATGATATATCTGATTACATCTAGAAAAAAAATTTTTTGTTGAACTCATATAGACAACAAAGTGCTAGTGCAAAAATATAATGAATCTAAAACAAAGTGCTAGTGCCAAGTATAATAAAAATTATGACAATTTATTGAAAAACAGTGCACATAAAAATATATAAATAAATATGACCATAAAAACAACGACTGGCAGTAAATAGATAAAAACAAAGTAGAGGAAAGTTGATATTTTTAAGCAGCTTATCTGATTGAAGGAGAGAGGTAGTTCTCCACAGTGCATGAGGCAGCCAACAGGCCCAACGCATTTCGTCACTATGACTTCATCAAGGGGATCCCCTTGATGAAGTCATAGTGAAAGGGTGTTGCAATGTGAGAAGAATCATGGAAGAGAGCTCTGGCCTAGATGGGGTCCAGATTGACTTCATCATGAGGGGGATTGATTACATCTTAAAGCATAACTTAATTTCAACATAGGGGGACTGCAATAGGGACTAAATTTGCACCCTCTTATGCAAACCTTTTTTGTGGTCCAATGGGAAAAGAAAGCATCTGGACGAATAATGAGCACTACATGAACCTGGTATTATGGGCACGCTATATCGACAACATAGTTATTTGGAACTGAAAAATAAATGATTTGGAAGCCTTCACACAATCAACAGAAACAATGTCAATTTAGAGTTCACCAGTGACATAAGCAATGAAAAAATTAATTTCCTAGACCTGACCATTTTTCTAGAGAAAAACAAAACTGAAACAAGAACTTGTATAAAAGCCGTAGACTGTAACAATTACCTGAATGTCACAAGCAATCACCACAAACAATGGATTGCGACTGTACCCCAGGGGCAATTCAGAAGGATTCGACATAACAGCTCAAAAAAAGAAGACTATAGGAAACAGTCGGACATCCTTTTGAAGCAATTTAAAGAAAAAACTACAGTATGATTAAGAGAAACTCAAAGCGGACCAAGAAAAGAGAAGAAAGAAGAGAAACAGGACGACATCTTGTTTATATCAGACTTCTCAGGACAGAGTACGCTTTTAGAGAAAAGCGTAAGATCCCATTGGCACATTCTCATGGTGGATCGAGAGTTAAACTCCTACCAGACAAACCAAAAATAGTATATAGGAGAGCACCCACCATCGTCTCACTCCTCGTGCGAAGTTACTATAAAGAGGCAAAAACAGAAACAAAAACATCTTTCTGGCTCCCCAAATAGCTCTGAGTTGGTAACCCTAACCCCTGAAGGTTTAAACATTGATTTTGAAATTACACCATTCCTGAAATAACCCTCTTTATCTCTCCAGACCTGTTTTTTGGGATTTAGATTCCTATTTTTATTTGTACTTTTATTATTTTTACATATTCATACACCCGTTTTATACTCATTTTAGACCTATAACAGACCTTCTAGATCCGCTAGTAACATATCGTTTTGCCTCCATTGTGACCAATCGCCTTATTCAGTTGTAACAAATCCACCTTACAAATATGATTGTATTTTTAAGTATAATACTAATTGAATTTCATCTTTATATTTTGCTACTATTTTTGGTTGCAGCTTTCTCCAAATAGATGTTATGGTGCCTTATACTATATACTGTATGATATCCCTTCCACTTTTATCTGAGGTATAATTTTTCCTCTTATCTATATCTTACTACCAACATTTCCTTGTTATTATTATATTATTATGCACTGTATTTCTGCCAGGTTTATATTTGAAACGTATGGTTCATATTAGAACAATCATCCACATCCTTATATACACACTAATCATTAGAGTTTTTAACTGTGACTCTGTATGTATGTCCTCTCGTGTTTTATCCATTGGTATTCACCTGTTCTTACTGATTAGCACTTGACACTTTATTACCAATTAACTGGTAATATATGGATATCCTGTGTGGGTAGCAGTATCCCAATAAAAGCCTGACGAAGCCTGCAACGGCTGGTGAAATGCGTTGCATTGCGGGACTTTTGAACACTGATCCACTTGCTATATGGCAGTGTGTTATGAGTCTGCCGGCAGATGTTTGTTTAACACTGCACCCTACATAAGGCTGCACTCGTATACCCCAGAGAGTGAACAGCCTGCCCATCTCGGATTGTGACTAGAGCTGAAGTACTGGAAAGAATAGCGTCCTGATTCCTGTGAAGATGGGTGAGTAAAACACTGATCAGGAGTATAGCCCGCTCTGTTTTCTAAAAAGACTGCCTAGATTTTGTTTATTCAGAACTGGCTACTCTGACTTTTACCATTCCCAGTATGATCACAGTACACCATACAAACACTGCTTGGAGCACGATATTTAACATGTTAACAGGGAGATCCTGAATACCTGTTCTCCCTGCTTTAATCCTAAGGACTTTTTGGTGAAAACCTTACTAATCTCCCCCCCCCCCCCCCTTTGTAAGTCTGAATCTTATGTTGTATACCGGTATTAGTATACATTTTAGGAACACCCTTTACCTGGCTCTCATTAGATCACTTTTATTTTTATTTTATATCAACATATCTGTTTTTTTACTTGTATTTTATGCCGGTCTTGAATAATTTATTATTGATTCTAGATCTGTTTTCAGCACATATGAGTTGAGTCTTTTATTTATCCCTATCTTATTTAATAAATATCTTACATTAATATCATATTTGCCTGTTTGATCATTTTCAGTTTTATACATATTTATTTTGATGATGCTAATAACACCTTGGTGGGTGAGCGCTGGTTTTCTTCTGTTCATTCTGCATTGTTTATGTAGATGGGGTAGCCTACATGATTCCTGCAGCTCCCTTCCCCAGTGCATTATTGATCTAACAATAGCACAACCTTTCTCTCCATATTTCTATTATACCCAGTTAGCCAAAAGCAAGCGTCGTAGGGCAGCGATGGTTCTGCTCACAGCAAAGCTCGTACACCCTTAGTAACGGACCTGCCCTAAAGTGTAAGTACACAACCGTACCTACTGATACAGAATATTACACATTTAGAGAAACAAAAACTGAAAAAATTATAATATGAGCGGTAACCTTATATCCTTGACATTATTTACCTAAAAAACTCACCAAACATGATGCCTTGTCCAGTGGACTTAATCTAAATGTGGAAGGAAAAAAACAAAAAACATTTACGGTATTTTTAACAAATTCCGGTGTCCTCGGATAAGTTAGACAGTGCTGGTTGCTCTGATGCCATTGCAGAAGCTATATTGAAATATATGAAATCCTTGCCAGACGGGCAGTATACAACAGAGTACATTTCCTGCTAGCCTGGCCTAGATGGGAGCAGATACTGCAGACATCTCTTTTCTAGCTTGTGCAATCTCCATAGAGTTGTCTTGGAATAGAAGAATTTGGTGGTCTGACCAGGAAACGTTCCCAATGCTCCTAGCCACTGACCAGAGCACAACTTTATCAGCATCATTTTAAAATGTAAATATAACCATGCAGGTTGGATGTAGTTAATATGCTGGCGGAAGGGACGCCGGCCACTGATATACCATCGCCAGAATCCCGCCGCCCGGCAAAGTGCCGACTCCACTATCCCAAAGGACCGATAGAAACCCGAATGAAGGATCCGGGTAAGTATCAGCGTTAGCCCGGTGAAGGGTCAGTCAGTATATTCTTTCAATTATAAAATGCCGAAGATCTTCTGAAAACCTAAGAGCACCTGAAAGTTCAGTTGTAATGTAGTTAGTAAGACCTAGGCCCTTTAATATGCTCTGGAAGGCCTACTGGCCAGAGATTATTAGGGGGGACTGAAGTTGAGGCTTCTGTAAAGTGTCAACCTGTTGCTTAAGTGTAAAGACCTGCTGCAATTGTTCACCCAGGGGTAGATGTACGAAGCCTTGAAGAGAGAGAGTATCAACTAGGGAAGCCAATCCTAGGTAATTTTTTTCAATCTCAAGATTCGGGGTTCCCACGATACCTGAGATTGAGTTGGTCAATGGGGCAGGTGGGCGCGGCTGAAGGGGCTGGCCGGCATGGGGCTGAGCAGCGTGACTTCTGACGCTGTGCACAACCGGGGGCCATGGCAGCTGGGCAGCGTCTGATCAAGTGCTGCTGGTGCTCAGCGCTGCCCGCCATAAAAAAAAAACCCTAAACAGCTCATGTGATTACTAGTCCCAAAATCCGGGGATTGGAGGCTCCTTCGGTCCTGGGATTCAAATCCCAACAATTTTAGGCCTCCCTAGTACCAACCAATCAGCTCCTTTCAGTAATTTTTTAAACACTGCCTGTACAGTTAAGGAAGTAACCTCAAACTCACCCTTTCTGTTAAGGATGTTAATAACCTCCTTAACAGAAAGGGTAAGGTGAGGTTACCTCTTTAACAGATTCCCTAATCGTGGGTAGAGCAGTGGTTCTCAAACTCATTCCTCAGGACCCTCACACAGTTCACGTTCTCCAGGTCACCCAGCAGGTACACAGGTGTAGTCATTACTCTCTGACACATTTCCCAGTTCACCCAGCAGGTGCACAGGTATATTCATTACTCACTGACACATTTCCCAGGTCACCCAGCAGGTGCACAGGTGTAGTCATTACTCACTGACACATTTCCCAGGTCACCCAGCAGGTGCACAGGTGTAGTCATTACTCACTGACACATTTTAAAAGATTCACAGGTGAAGCTAATTATTTCACTTGCGATTCTGTGAGGAGACCTGGAAAACATGCACTGTTTGGGGTCCTGAGGACCGAGTCTGACAACCTATGGGGTAGAGGAACATGAGTCTGATGTAGATAAATGTTATGGGTGAAGATACTGACGGAAATATTTGGGGGGAGATGTCCCTGCAGCCTAACAGCGTTTTACTGTCAGCATTAAAGGAAATAAACAGCCTACCTTAATCTGAACTCATCAATACTTTGTGTACACTGAGTCTATGCATGTACTGTAAATCCAAAAAAGGAACCTGATACAATATTATAATTTAGGTTACTTTTTGTATATGTAATATACATAGACTTATTTAAGTGACTTTTTTCTGTATGTGTAGACTGACTCATAACATGATATAAATTTAAATCAATTGTCCTCAAATTGATTTTCTTCTATAAATGTACATTTTGTGGCTATATTAAAACGTATCATGTAATTTCATTTCGGCATGCAGTAATCCTCTATACGGGATATAGTTCATATCCCGGCTGTCGGGATACCAGTGCTCAGAATGCTGTATCCCGAAGGCAAGTATTAGTGTTAGGGTTAGGCTGTGGGGGAGCGTTAGGTTTAGGCTGGGGGGGAGAAGGGGGGTTAGATTTAGGTGAGGGTTAGTTTTAGTATACTTACCTGCAGGTGTCGGCCATGTAACCTAGTCAGGATACCAGTGTTGGGATTCTGACCGCTGGCATCCCGTACCCAACCCCTCTATATGGGTCATCAGCTTGGGCATTGACTGAATCTTTAGGACCTTTTGCAAGCTTTACCATTGGACTCACCCTGGCTTAAAGTGGACCAGTCAGCAGCAAAAAGTGCAGGCATCCATTCTGTGCACTGAGCTAATATTAGTGGAAATGTAGTCTGTTAATTCACAACCAAAAGCACCTCATGAATATTAGTCAGGGATAATATCACTGGTTCATGGCAATTATTAGGATACATACTGGTTCAGCCCACTAAATGTATACTTCCACTGCGTGTAGGTGATAGGTCCTCTTAAATATTCGAAATAAGTTTTAGTTTAATATTCCTCAAGATCTTTTAATAGGACTATTCGGTTTAATATGCATTCTGTGCATCTCTAGCTTGTATATGGTGTACTGAGGTCCCCACTGGTGTACCTATAATAGCTGCAGGGTTTGTGCTGCACACGGGCCCCTGGATCACACCCTGCACCCAGTGTAGACCCCAAAGTGTGCCTGCAGCAGGTCCTCCTCTACTTAATGTGCCAGCTGCGGCATCTTCTGGGTGATATCTTCAGAAAGATGGCACTGGCGCAGGTAACAGCAAAGACTGTTCCCAAATATAATACAGAAGATGGCGCCACCAAAAAAATCTAGGGGACGGCGGGTGTCGGGGACATTCCTTCACAGGCGTTAATATGCTGCAACAATTTTATAAGTAATTATAAATATACTAGAGCAGTGGTTCTCAAACTCGGTCCTCAGGACCCAACACAGTTCATGTTTTCCAGTTCACCCAGCAGGTGCACAAGTGTATTCATTGCTCACTGACACATTTAAAAAGATCCACAGGTGGAGCTAATGATTTCACTTGTGATTCTGTGAGTAGACCTGGAAAACATGCACTGTTTGGGGTCCTGAGGCAATTCACATTCTCTGACATCCCTTTTGTCCTTTACAAACTCAGGACTATTGCCAGGTGTGACTCTTATGTCTTAGGTCAGAGGTTGCCATTACAGTTCAGATTTTAAGGATGTCCATGCTTAAGCACAGGTGATTCAATTTGATTTAACCATCTGGGTTCAAGCATGGATATCCTTAAAACCTGGACTGTAATGACGGAGTTTGGGAACCTCTATTTTAGGTGTTAATGATATTAATTGTAAGTGGGTTACATTGCTTACTGAAAACAAGGTTCTTGAATGATCTCTTAATTTTTGGTAATCACAACTGAAACCGTTTTGCCTTAAAAAATGTGCTTTAAATCTCATGGCTAAATTGTCAAAACCTCTGCACTTGCCGCTACCCACAGGTTATCACATTTGGCCCATGGAGTTTGGCTGCAAGTTCTACCATCAAGAGGCCCAGGACCGGTCTTCTCCAGCAGACAGCACAGGAACCATGGTCCATTGCCAGGAGACTGCTAAGTTAGTTCCCTATAGATTGCACATACTGTTCTTTCATTGCACGGTTCCTATTTCAAGTCTGCCCCAATAGGTCACCATAGTAGACTGTTTTAACAATGTACTTGATATTATAATATCATGGTGCATGATCTCAGGAACATTTACTGTATGCCTGCATATTATTCCACACTTTACATAAATTACATTCTTGTGAGCTCAGTTAGGTTTGGATTATCAGAATTTGAATCTTGTTAAAATCCATCTAGGAATCTGTGCACCAACTTCCTGCCTTGCTGTCTGACAGTATTATACGATAGTCAGCCGTTTGCTCCCATACGCTGAAAAACGGCCAGAAACGGTCGTTCCAACTAGTTGGTAAAGATCAAACATGTTTGATTTTCATCAACTATCGTTGTAGTGTAGGGGGGAACTTTCCCCCCAACTGAATGATAAGTAGACGGACACTGGCCAGCATTATCCGCCTAATTCTGTCACTATACTCACCTACAGCCATGGCCTTAAGTTTTGAGAATGACATAAGTGTTGGTTTTCACAAAGTTTGCTGCTTCAGTGTTTTGAGACCTTTTTGTCAGATGTTACTATGGTATACTGAAGTAAAATTACAGCATTTCAGAAGTGTCAAAGGTTTTTATTGACAATTACATTAATTAAGTTTATGCAAAGAGTCAATATTTGCAGTGTTGACCCTTCTTTTTCAAGACCTCTGCAATTCGCCCTGGCATTCTGTAAATCAACTTCTGGGCCACATACTGACTGATGGCTGCCCATTCTTGCCTAATCAATGCTTGGAGTTTGTCAGAATTTGTGGGTTTTTGTTTGTCCACCCACCTCTTGAGGATTGACCACAAGTTCTCAATGGGAGTAAGGTCTGGGGAGTTTCCTGGCCATGGACCCAAAATTTTAATGTTTTGTTCCCCGAGCAACTTAGTTATCACTTTTGCCTTATGGCAAGGTGCTCCATCATGCTGGAAAAGGCATTGTTCATCACCAAACTGTTCTTGGATGGTTGGGAGAAGTTGCTCTTGAAGGATGTTTTGGTGCCATTCTTTATTTATGGGTGTATTCTTGGGCAAAATTGTGAGTGAACCCACTCCCTTGGCTGAGAAGCAACCCCACACATGAATGGTCTCAGGATGCTTTACTGTTTTCGGGGTTCTGTGGCTTTTCTCTTGGCCTTGGAGCTGATAGATAGGGCGGACTGGTTGGATCCCACGTTGGTGATGTCCCCTCCGGGCACCAGTATGTTGCCTTTCACCTGGCCAGGTTCTGGGTGCACTTTGCTGCCTCATGGTGTCCAAGCAGCTCCGGCGCATCCTGAAGTTGGAGCATGCATAATACTAGATAGAGAGGAGTCTTTTTGGACAAACATCTAAAAATTTTTGGAGAATGGTTTGGAGAAGATTTTTCTTCTATTCTTAAGGGGCCCATTTATGAGTGATCACATTTGCAATGCTATCTGGACACAATCATCGCATTGCAGGATGCGATCATACCACCCGGACGTGTCACTAAACACCCGCAGGAACAGGAGCTCCGAAAGGAGCCAGTACCTGCAATGTGACCGGAGTGAAGTGTCTGCATCAGCAGTCTCTTAACCCATCTGCCGGGGATCCTGCGCATGTAAGATCTACAGGCCACGCATGTGCGCCGACCATTGCTGGTAAGTTTTGCGATATATAGCCCATAGGCTACAGCAGCTTACCGGGACCAAATTCCATAATGCTATGCATTCCGGAACTTGGTAAATCTGACAGCTTCGCATCCCCCATAGAAACCTATGTTTTCGGGGCATACCTTGCAAATATTTAATGATAAATGGGCCCCTATATATCTTTTATATATATATATACTACCTTGAAGAATAAGCCAAGATATACAGCAGGAAACCAGCACACCACCATTTAAAATGAAAGAAGTCAGAAAATATTTATTACATTTGTCAAATTTGCTCCCCTAGTCACAGGATGGACAGCTCAGTTCCACAGCTTGTGTTCCGTTGGTGTTTGCTGGTCTGGCATGCTGGAGGCAGTGGCATAACTAGGGGGTGGGCTCGTGCCCTTGGCTCCATCTGACCGGCACACGGGGGGCATCGGCCACGACCAGGATGCTGGTCAGTGTAGTGTGGACTGCACAAACACCGCTGCCGACTAGTACACTCGTACTACCAGGCAGCAGTGTGTTTGTTTTGGCAGCCAATGAGAGTCAGACTCTCACTGACTGCTGCGCTCACTCATGAGCTCCATCTTCCGGCTCCCACAGTGGGTGATGGAAGAGACATCATGACATCTCTCCCATAATGTAGAGCAGGCCGGCCCGGGAGGACGGAGGAACGGATGGCGGCGGGCAAAGGTGCAGGATCGGGGATTCAGGTGTTTTTCTTTATTTTTTTTACGCGTGTCTTTGTCTGCCACTGCTGCGGGGACACTACTACTGGGGGCACTATATAAGGGGCACTGCATCGGGGAGACCACTACTGGGGGCACTGCATAGGGGAGGACTACTACTGGGGGCATGTATAAGGGGCACTGCATAGGGGGGACCACTACTAGTAGCTCTGTAAAGTGGCACTACTACAGGGGGCACTGCTACTGAGGACATTGCATAAGGGGCACTACTTTCTCGTCGCGCACACCTACTTGGGGGGGCTCCATTGTTTGACTTGCCCTGGGCTCCAAATACCCTAATTACGCCACTGGCTGGAGGTAATATTCGTAAACTTCTGGTATGGCATGGCAGGTGTTCACTCCCTGTGCCTCGTGGCGGATTCCGGAGGTTACACTGTGTGTGTGGTGGATCTCCGGGATTTGGATGCAGCTCAGATGGGGTCAAGGATGCACAGGTGGGTGTTATTAATTATGTTTGTGCTTGCTATATTAAGCCAGTTTTCTGTGCTCATTTGTACGGCTAACCCTTGACAATGGTGGAACATATACTGAAACGGCCGTCGGGCAGGCCGTGAGCTATGTGGGGACTTGCACTTCATTATGTGCTGATAAGTATAGTCTCTATTACATTGAATGGCATATATGACTTATAAGGATGGCTTTAGGACAAATTTGATATTTTCTGACTTTATTCATATTAAATGGTGGTGTGCTGGTTTCCTGCTGTATATCTTGGCATATACTTCAAGGTGGTTTTTGCGAATGCATTTTTTGACCGGGCTCCCATATGTACCTAAAGGTATGCCTCTGAGGAAGAGCCCAGCTCGAAATGCGTTAGAAAAATTACTGCAAGCCTTACATCAGGATCCAGAACCTGCAGAAGCCAAAGGTATAGTGAGTCACACAGAGCAGTATCCGGAGACTGTTTAGTGTACATACCACTGTCTACTTCACATTCCCTTCTGGCTTCGTTGTGCTGGAATTCTCCTGCTGTCTACACCAGGTTACTGGAGCTAAAAGGCTTTATACCTACTGCAGTGGATGTTGTACTGGTGTGAACACAGGATGTCACTATAAAGATATACAACTACATGCCTATTATTTTGGGGCAATACGGTACGCATTTATTTATTGTAAAGCGTGTCAAACTTGCTGATCATATTACACTATATGGTGCTTGTTCTTACCCTCCTTTTTTTCATAAATTTTTGGGATCATGCAACAACGGTCCAATTGGAAAGCTTTGAGCTGTCACCGAGACTCTGGGATTATAGTTGAACTGACTGACACTTAAAGATACATTGCATATACAGAAATCCAGAGGACTGAGCACTGTTTATTATCATATTTGTAATATATATATATATATATATATATGTATATATATATACACACACACACACACACACACACACACACACACACACACACACACACACACACAGGTATGCAGTATATATATTCAATATATTTATTTATTCAAAACATGCAGAATTAGGCAGGCACTCTCCACCTACTTCTGTGACATCACAAGTTGGACAGAAGTTGGCCGGTCTGATGGAAAAAGTGGCAGGTTCCCTGGTTGGATGAAAATTTGGTTAGATGTGTGGAGAAGCATTTTAGTTGGACAAATTGGATGGTTGGTCAGTTGGTTGGTTGGAGGAAAGTTGGTCTGATGTTTGACCAGCTTAACCCTAACCCCCGTGGTGTCTAAAGCTGGCAACACACTGGACCAACTTACATCCAACCAGCCAACTAGTTGTCATTTGTTTCATACCTTACCAGATTTTCATTCCAACCAATCAATCTGCAATTTGCTCCCAAATGCCGAAACATGGACAGAAACTGTTGTTTGAACAAATTGTTTAGATCAAACATTTAACAAACTTGTCTGAACGACCATTTTCATCTGTTTTCCGGTATTTAGGAGCAATTTGCTGATCATCATTTACTTCCATTCCTTACCAGATTTTCATTCCAACCAATCAACTAGTTGGATGGTTAATGAAAGTTGGTCTAGTGTGGCCAGCTTTAGGCTCCCCCCCGCGGTTAACAAGTAACCAGGCCCGATATAGTTATACTTCACTTATGTTGGGATTCCGGCGCCGGTGTTCTGCCCGTGGTTCGGGATTCCAGCACCTGGATTTCGACTGCCGGCAATCCAGTCGGAGGTAAATTGCTATCCTGCCCATGGGTGTTTTAAAAAAAATAGAAGTTTAACAATGTATAACTTCTCCACTCCTACAATGTATTTTGGACAGTGTGCCACCAGGATTATTTCCTACATCACAAAGCTGAAATTTGAGTCAATAAATGTGCTTTAATGTCACTGCCTCTAATGACCCTGTGGTTGGATCTCCAGTACAGGAACAAAGCTTGTGTATAAGAGACTCCTTACAGGGGACACACACTTTTCTATTCTGACCATACAGCATCACGTCTTGGTGGAAGCTCTATGAAAAAAACCATAGAAGCATAAACCTCCATCAGCATTTATAAAGGTAACAGGTTTATTTATGGGCCCAAGATGGACTTGTGCTTCCAGCCAGGCTGACATTGCATAGATCAGCTGCTGATCCAAGTCACTATTTAGCACCATGAATACATGTACCTCTGTTCTCTAACACACTCCATTATCCATGGTGTTAGTGTGTGAGAGAGAAGTGTGTGTGTGTAGGTAGAAAAACAATGACGGCATAAATTGTACTGAGCCATTTTTATGCCTGGTTATTTTTACATGGTTCAATCCAAAAACAGGATTAAATGGGGGAATCTAATTACCCGCACCGGTTTATTAGCGGGGATTATTGCCCGTATTAATTCCCAAAGGTGGTATTTTCCTCTCTCCATTCAGGAGCTGAGAGAAAAAGTCTGCGAGATAATGTACCCACGGGGGGTGCAGGGAAAACCCATTGATGCCGTATTTTACACGGAATCAGTGGGTTTCCTCATGTTAACCTGTTTTAATGCGCAGGGAAAATGCTATTTAATTGAATAACATTTCCCCATGCAGCACGGGGTAAATTGGATTCCCCCTCAATGAGTGCACTTTATTAATAGAGAACTGGGCTCTGTGAGGCATATGCGCTATATTGGTAGAAGGTAAGGTCTGCACCATTCCTGTAAATAAAGGTGATCTAGTCCATTCTGCTGCCGCTGTGAATTGTAAGGGAAATCCCAGAATCCCCATGGAGGTAACATTGTAAAACAAAAAAAGTGAGAGTGAATGGTTTGAAAAAAGGTATAGATCTTCCAAAAATATTTATTTGTTTAAAATTTGATGTATTATGACCAGGTAACATCTCATAGGCTTATGTCAATCTCAGTTTCCAAAGTATTACGCGTTTCATGGGTTGCTGTCTGCTTCTTCAGATACAGAAACGTGCTGATGATAAAAGTAACAGAGTTTGCTGTGTCCCAGGATTAGTAAGCCAGCAATTTTCTATTTGTTGCAGTGAAACAGCACGTGTCTCCTCTGTTCGCAGTTCCATGTGGGGATCAAGGTAGGTAAGGTCTATCTGCAGGCCTGGATTTATGGAATGGCCCCATATGCTCAGCCTGAAGCAGTAGGAGCAGCACTCCGGTGGGGGACAGCCTATTAAGAGGAGGCCTACTATAGGAGAGCAGAAATTGATGGCCCAAAAAAATAAGGGGCAGATGTATCAGTGTAAAGCGTTGAGAAGTGGACCAGTGAAGGTGTCCATAGCAACCAATCGGCATCGAGACAATATTTATCAAATACATTCTAGAAAATGATAGGTAGCTGATTGGTTGCTATGGGCAACTTCTTCACTCTGTACCCTGCAGGATACATCATCCCCTAAATACTACCCAGTATATATGTAGATATTTGGTATTCAACTTTTTAATACCTACCTATACCCTTTTACCCTCATTAAGGGTGACTTTTTACTCATTAGGAGCGTGGGTCTGCATGTAACAACATTTAAGTCATACAGCAAGAGAAACTAGTAATTGGGACTGTAGACCTCATACTGTGTGTTCTGGTTACATTTCCAGCACAACATCAGAAATTACAGCACGGTAACTGGTGCTGACTGAAGGGCTATGGGATCTATTCAGCAAGTAAAAATGTCACTTAAATCATACGGAAAGTTTGCTTTCTGCATGATTTAAGTATCCCAGCTATGTAGGAAAGGGTTAACGGAGTAGAGAACACAATTATATTCTCCGCTAATGCCAGACTCCTACATCATCGCACTGTAGAGCAAGCCATTGCTATCTACAGCAGGTAATCTTTTCTGTTATTCAGGTATTAGAAAAACTTTAAAAAAAACCCTTAGACTTCCCTTATATAACACATTTGAGATAGGCGGTATATGAGGAAAATCCTTATCTTAGCCCAAAACTGCAGGGACAGATGGCTCTCGTCCAATCAGTCCCTGCAGGTAGCTGTAACTCCTCCCACTCTCCTCCCCTCATTCGGCAATTACACTGAGCATTCCTGGCAGTGTAATTGCTTATTGCAAGGATATAAAATAAATATTATAGCCAGTACAGCGAAGTTGGAGACAGAGAAGCATGTGGGGGAGGGAGCATATGAGCAGACAAGCACCATAAAGGCACATATACACACACCACATTTATTTTTATATATATATATATATATATATATATATATATAAATAAAACAGGCATCTGTCGGTCAGTATCCTAACTCTCCCCCTGTCGCCCCGCAGCCTAAACCTAATCTCCTACCCCCTTACAGCTTAACCTTAACCATCCCCCTAGTGCCTAGCCTAACCTCGCCCTAATCCCACCTCCTAACCCAATACTTACGCTGGGATGCCGACAGTCTGGATTCCGGCGCCAGCATTGTAAACGGCATCCAGATGGTCAGTATTCTGACTGCATTCCAGATATGTATGCTGTAAATAGATAAAGAAATCAGTATGTGCATGCCCTACCAGAAGTAGGAGCATGTGAAATACTAGACAGAGCAGGACATCATTTTCGGATACACGAAAAGACGGTCTGCAGAGACAGCATGTTAACGCAATCGCTGTACCTGAGAAGTTAAAATGGTTAATAATCATGACAAAAATATTCAAGTGAATATTGCAATTATTGTTAAATAGACCCCTATATCCCCTTAAACGTAACTACAGCCAGTACGTAATCAGTGTTGCGCAAGCTAAACTTTTGTTTTGGTAAATGTTGAGTGGTGGCTGCCATCTCTATCACTATATTGTAAACTATACGACACTGCTGATTATACTGCTTTATGATACTGTATATACAGTGCTGTACACCAGGCTTGCCGAGTTTCTGGCTGCCCCTTCCGGGAGGGAGCAGCCAGATCGGCATTACAGGGGGTGGGTGTGGCCATCGTGATGCGCGTTTGTGGGTGGAGCGGGGCTACGCGATCGCATCATTTTGGCCCCGCCCCCGATACACAATGCCGATATTACAGGCATTGTGAAGCAGGGGGCGGAGCCAAAATGACGCTATTCGGCGTGAATCACGTCACGCCCCCCCCCCCCCGGCTGCGGGAGTTTCTAAGGTAAGTGCGGGGAGGGGTTGAGAGGGGGTGGGCGGCAGCCGGGATGATTGCCTGCCTTTCCGGGAGGTCGGGAGCGGCAGGGTAGGTAAGTATGCTGTACACACTGTCAGGCATTGTATAGGGCTGCTAATGACCGGTCTCGGTATCAGTAAGGTAGGTTGGCCATGGCTCCCAGCAACCAGATGCAGCCACACTTTTGCTCTCTTGCAACTGTCGGGTAATTTTTAACATCTACATCCCAGAAAAAGAAGGGATCACGTAGAAACCTGCATCAGAGATATCTCTCCTCTTGAGCCTTAAGCTAACTAACTCATATGACAAAGTCAGCTAAATTAACTTACAGTAGTTATTTGAGTGATAAGCTGGGTACACACCTGACGTATATGCAGATGATGGTTGTTCATACACACTGAAAAACCCCCGCTGGCCGGGGGGGTTGCGTCGCGCCCTCTTCCCGGCGGCCTCTGCATCATGTGTACGGGCGATCGGCTGACTGCCCGTACACACAGCACGATCTGCAGCTATATCTGCCATCGGCTATGCAGCAGAGCCCACACAATATGTCTGTGAACGTCATTCACAGACATATCGCTGGTACACACTGGCCGACACGCACACGATATATCGGCTGATCAATTGATCGGCCAATATACAGTATCTGCCAGTGTGTACCCAGCAAAAGTGCACAGAGGAAGATGAAGATAGTCAGTTAGCAAAACAATAGGGTTGAGCGACCAAGGCTCTTGCTAGCAGCTCATTGCTTAACACCACCAATTTAGCCCCCAGCAGCTGGTAATAGTCATCGCAAGCAGTCACCCAAGTATGTGAAACCCGCTGCGTCAGCGTCCCGTGGGCAAGGAAAACGATTCGGCTGGATGATCCAGAGCTTCAGATTGATGATTCTTCGATCACGTTTCAACATCACATATTCATACTTTGAGAACCGTTATATCTCATGAGGAGATGCTAACACTATGGAAACCAATGCAGAGTTTGTTCATTAGAACAGTACTTGGGAACAATTACATGGGGTTTTGTCCATTTAAAGTTCTACTGAGTAGTAATTCTGGGGGTGGGCTGCTGATGCTCTGTATAAATTGTAAGACTACAGTTCAGCACAAACACCCTAATAATTTTGGATATACAACTTTTTTTATTGCCTATTCCAGAGGTTCCCAAACTCCATCATTACATTCCACGTTTTAAGGATATCATTGCTTGAGCACAGGTGACTTAGTGTTCCCGTTAGCGGGACGCCATGTCCTGCCCGAATATAAAAGGACAAAATGCGTTCTGACCATTTAGTGGCGCCCTGCTATAACAGCCTGCCCTGAGCATTCTCCACCTGCAGTGTCCTGCGGGTGGGAAAAGTTGTGGTGAGATGCATGTCCTTGTGACATGCGTGTGGAGGGGCATGTCACACAGACACGCCCCTGACCAGCCACTCCCCCCTTTCCAGGAACTCCAGGCCGGCAATCCCAGCACGCTGCCCTGACCGCTTGCTAGCGGGAACATTATTAATACCTCAGTCAATTTGATCATCTGGAGTCAAACATGGATATCCTTAAAACATGGACTGTAATGGCAGAGTTTGGGGACCTGTTAAAAAAATATAGATATATATATAAAAAAATACATGGCTTTGTTTTCCGCTGCTGAAACAATTTTAAAATGCAATTTATTTTATCACTCCAGCCATAGATTTACAATCTTTCAAAAGGTTCCATTCAGGGTCTTTCCTCCTCTAATGGCTAGAACAGGCAGGTCTACAATGGGGGCTGTGACGTAATCTAAATATGACAGTTAAGTTGGCCACACTTCTAAAGATCATCTGTCCAATCAGCCAACTAGTTGATTGGTTGGAATGAAAATCTGGTAATGTATGGGAGTAACTGACAATCAGCAATTTGCTCCCAAACGCCAGAAAATGGACAAAAACTGTTGTTTGAACAAATTGTTTAGCTCAAACATTTAACAAACTTGTCTGATGTCCATTTTCATCTGTTTTCTGGCATTTAGGAGCAAATTGCTGATAATCAGTTAGTCCCATACGTTACCAGATTTTCATTCCAATCAATCAACTAGTTGGCTGGTTGGACAGATAATCTTTAGATGTGTATGCAGCTTTACTCTAGCGAGATGACATATACACAATGGTTCTGTGTCCATAGCACTGTAAAGTGTATAGGCAGCTGTGTGATCTTTCATGAGCATTTAACCATAACTATTTATCAAACAATCTTCACACATCACTCAGAGTAGTTAGTGTTTATACAGGTTATAATAATACAGAAAACAATACAAATCATATGCATAAAAATACAATTAAAAGTATTAATGTTAAACATCTTGTATTACTTAGCTGTATAATATCTATGTCTGTATACAATTAAATAGGTAATGTCAAGATTTTAGGTTTAACCCGTTCCAGGGTTATCATTTTTCATTTAGGCCCCTCCTTTTCATTAGAATATGCAAATTAGATTATGCATTTAGCAGAATCTTTTCTACCAGTTTCTGGTGTATCTTCACCTATGGCAGAGGTTCCCAAACGTGGTCCTCAAGGCTCCCCAACAGTTCAGGTTTTAGAGATAACCTTGGTTAAATCAATTAACTGAGGTACTAATTAAGTCACCTGTGGTTAAGCATGGATATCTCTAAAACCTGAACTGTTGGGGAGCCTTGACCACCGCGTTTGGGAACCTCTGACCTATGGACTTATTACATATATATATAGGTAGTGTTTTGCCTAAGTACTTTCAATTCAGAAAATGTCACAGTAATAGATACACCCAGTGGCATAACTGGGTATTTGAAGGCCCCATAGCAAAAGTTTTTTAGGGCCCCTATGTACCATCCAATGGTGAAAAATGTATATAACACATGTAACTTTGACAAGGAAGATGGGCCCCCTCAGCTCTGGGCCCCATAACAGCTCCACCCTTTACACCTATGGTAGTTATGTTCATGGATACACTATCCAAACTAAAAGGTTTTCAGTCGCAATGTTGACACTGACATATGTCAACAAGTACAATGTCGACATTTTATATGTAGACACCAAAATGTCAACAGTACATTTTTGTGTTATTTTTAGTGTTAGGTTTAGGCCAAAATAAGCAAAACATTTCTTAAATGTCAACATTATGAATCTGTCAACATCTTTATCCTGACATTTATGAAGGTCCCTGTCAACCCCACATCCATGTCAACATTAGGCAGAACCCGTCGACATTTTGGTGTCGAGTTTTCATACCACACCCCAAACTCTTGGAGATATTTATCAAACCTTGGAGAGAGATAAAAGTACCAACCAATCGGCTTCTAATGGTCATTTGAAAAATGTCAGAAGCTGATTGGTTGTTACATTATCTCCCTTCAAAGAGCCACCAGATGAAGATGTATAGATACAAAATCAAATAACTACATTAAATGATAATACAAAGTCGTTAGAGGGATTCATCAACAAAAGGTTTTCTATTTATATAAATATGGGACCTAGAACACAACTATTTACCGTGCAAAGGGTATACTTCTATAAGAACCAAATAATTCTAGCATATGGTCCTGAATGACACCAATATCACTAATGTCTTCCAGTGTACTTCTACATGGGAATGGCCTGTCTATTCTAAAGATAAACAGGTTACACTCACTTTATTTTCCCACTGTCAATAGTGAAAATGTTTGAGAAAATTAGTGTACCAGTGATTTAATGAAGTGGAGTATTAAAGGACCCTCAGTATCAGCGGCGGCTCCTTGCCTGTCTGCCAAGTGCGTCTTGCTAGCACAGTCCGGACTGGCAGTCCCAGGTATAGAGAGCACTTTCCCCTGAGACAGCCAGTCCAGCAGTGATTATAGCCGGGAGTACTTCCAATGGGAAGTCATTGCCACTGCCAGCAAGTCCCTGCAGGTGGCTCCTAGGTAAAATCTACCACTACTCAGCACGATCTTCTATAGTGATATATATGCTCTTTGGAATAAGTCAGCCTTTTATGTATCAGACAACACTGTTTTGTTGCAGGGCAAAATACCTGCACACCTGTTCTCCCTATGTCCTGCTGTATAACACCTTATACAATGTTTCCTAATTACCCTGAGCTGTACCTTGATAAATTATATTTGTTTGCATTCAACATGGAATATAGTTTCACCCTTAGGGGGAGAAGTACTAAGCTTTAAAAAGTGATAAAGTGAAGAGTGATAAAGTACCAACCAATCAGCTCCTGTCACTTACAGGCTGTGTTTAAAAAATTACAATTAGGAGCCGATTGGTTGGTACTTCATCACTTTTCAAGGCTTAGTACATCTGCCTTAACACATGACTGATATATATGTATTATATAAAAAGGCATTAATATAGAAGACATG
The DNA here is from genome assembly GCA_031769625.1 of Taudactylus pleione. Lineage (NCBI taxonomy): Eukaryota > Metazoa > Chordata > Amphibia > Anura > Myobatrachidae > Taudactylus > Taudactylus pleione. The sequence goes on from JAUIMM010000944.1 coordinate 3,069,006, forward strand.
TCTCTGTACATCTGCATGTACAGCGCTGTCTTGGCGACTACTATAAAATAAAAAAATAAATTATGGACACACACTAAGGAACATTGCACTAATGGAAAAATCATAATTGCAAAGATAGATTACACCCTTGGATTTACCAAGCAATCTACATATAATCTAATTGCTATGAAACTGACAAATAAACAATACAAAACAGTATTTAGAAATTTATACGGTTTTAAACAACGGTGAATAAACTTTTTTTTTTTTTTCTTATCACCTTTTGTAGTTTTTGAAATTGCTGTAAGAACTTTTTTCTATTAAGTTTCCCAATCAAACCCTTTCACTGCAGAGGAAAGTCCGTTTATATTTCTAGCTCGTCAAAGTACTGTACTAGTATATTATTCCGTCATGTCAAATTGTACATAAATTATATAATTTAATCAATGGGTTTTCCAGTGCCGGTTTAGTTGGCTCTTCAGCCCAAAGCGTTTCCCGCAATCTGGACATGGAAATTTTTTCTCTCGTATGTGCGTCTTTTCATGGTTCACGCAGTGTGAGCTGCGGGCAAAGGCTTTGTCGCAGTGCTTACATGAATACGGTTTCTCTCCGGTGTGGCTACGTTCATGCTTCATGAGGTGTGACCGTTCTACAAAGCGCCTCCCGCAGTGAGAGCATGAATATGGCTTCTCCCCGGTGTGTATCCTCTGGTGTACAATGAGGTGCGATTTGAATTTGAAACTTTTACCACATTCCACACAGGGAAATGGCTTCTCACCTGTGTGAAACCGCCTGTGTGTGACCAGATTTTCTTTATTCGTGAAGCGTTTGCCACAATCGTTACACGTATACGGTTTCTCTCCGGTGTGAATCCTCTTGTGCCGAGAGAGGTGTGAGCTTTTCACAAAGGACTTTCCACACTCCGAACAAGTGAACGGTTTTTCCCCAGTGTGAATTCTCTGGTGTTTAGCGAGATTGGATGAACAAGTGAAACCTTTACCACATTCAGAGCAACAAAATGGCTTCTCCCCGGTGTGAATCCTCTGATGGGTTTCAAGATTGATTAACCGGGCAAAGCGCTTACCGCATGCGGGGCAACAGTACGGCTTAGCTTCAATGTGGTTTTTATGGTGCTGAAGAAGTAGCATTTTTTCAGCAAAAAAACTACCACAGATATTGCAGCTATACACCCTGGTATGTGCCTTTAAATGAGATATATAAGCAGCCTTGTTCTGACACCTTTTGCCACACTCTTTACATTTAACTACGAACAAACCATCAAAACTTTCATCAGTATCACTATCTGCAGGTTTACACTCCATATTATGTGCCATACATTCCTCTTCCTCTTTGTATGCATCTCTTTCATTTCCTTCATCGTACGGAATAGATTCCTTGACCTTTCTCCTGACATATTTTCTTTTCCCCTTTCGTTTTACTTTCGGGGGCTCCGGTCCTCTATCCCTGCGAAGTGCTCGACCTGTAAGAACACAAATCTGCTTACATATTTTAACATGCTCATGTTCAGCTACAGTGTAATCCTATGTAGTGCGCCTAAAATGGCTGCCTCACTTGGATCCCTCCTGGGTAGGATGAATAATACTTGGAACTGAAGACCCAAAATGGCTGCAGCACCTTTGTATTGTATTCATGGTTTCTGGAATTTATGCAAATCTTAATCTTTGTATTGTCTTCATGTTTTCTATATTTTATGAAAATCTAAACCTCTGTATTAAGTTCATACTATCTGTAAAGCGCCTTGAGCCCTATTGGAGAAAAGTGCTACATAAATAGAATTTAGTGTTCATTCTAGCACCCTGCACCTGTCACAACCTGTGCAGCTCCTCTTTCCTGCCTGGGGTGTCACACTCTGCTCTGGTGCTGCTAGCACTCTCTGGTCTGTTTCTCAGCAGTTTGTTGCATCAGTTGAGTGTGCTAGAAGCACCAGAGCAGACAGCGTTACCTCAGACAGGAAAGAGGAACTGCACGGATTGTGACATGCATGGTGCTAGAATGAACACAAAAAATAATTATTATTACTTAAAAAGGGACACAACCCACGTTGGCAGGAGACCTTTTTATATGGATCTAGGAGTAAAAATGGAATGGTCAGGGAGGAAAAAATTTGATAAAAATCTTCTATTTTTTTTTTACTTTTGTTATTCAACAGAAGATGTATTAATCAGATTATAGTATACCGGTTGCCTGTATTCAGTACAGTCAGGAAACTACAACTGATCAATTCACTAGGGAACAATGAATTCACAGGAGCACATATTATCGTACAACAGGAAGTAGATGACACAAGTAACTGGTGAATACAGAACAGATAAATGTGTCTGGTACTTTTGCCATTGGAATATATTATTTCACCTCCTCTGGGTCAAAATGGAAATAGTTCCAATTACGTTTTCTAGCACAAAACTGTAATTGAACTTTAGACTTACGCTGTAATCGGAGAGACCTCGCAGATATTGTCACCTTGTCAGCGTATAGTTCTTCGTGTTCTTTGTAGTACTCCCACTCGTCCGTAGTGAAATAGACCGCAATATCCCCACACTTCAGGGGGACCTGAAACATGAGGTGACTGTCATCATCCACGTACCCTGGTTCCACAGCCTGAGCATATTACAAATCACCTAAAGCCTTTCAATTAAACTGTATGGATAAGCTAATGGAAGAACTATGCACAGGTGGAGTTATCCAGTATACCTAGAGTTATGGTATGAGCTGGATTGAGACTTTAGGTGATACAGGGTCCCCTATGTGTTATGCAAGGGGGTCATTATACAGTAGAATTCAATGGGCTATCTATAATAGGTGCAGGGGAGCCTCACTGCACACCCTGCACCCATGCTTACCTCTCCAGGCCTGCACAAATCAACGGGAAAATGGAGTGGCGGACATTTTCCCGGAGACCTGCGTCACCGGCTAGAGAGGAGGAGTCTGCACACAGGTCACCTCCTCTCTTAATACGCCTCTGGTAGAATCCTTACCAGTAGAATTAGTATCTGCAAACTCAAGAATGGGTTGGTAAAATATAGCATATGGGCCTAACAAAATGTATAAAGTGAGTTTTGTCTTGAACGGTACAACTGGATGCACTTAAGTTCTTTTCTGCAAATTGGTGATGTCAGACTGACAAGTTACAACAAAAACATGTCTCAAACCCATTCCCAGCAGTCACCTCTCCAGTCAGCAGCTGAACGATCTTGTTGGCGAGTTCCACAATCTTTTTGTCATTATCTCGATCATATGAATGAGGTGGAGGCTCCAGGGTGAAATCTTTTGATTCATCACTGAGTTGGTCACCAAGTTTCTTCACCACAATGAATTCCTATGTATAAAGAGACATTTATCAGTGTATGCGTCACATCTTAAATGCAAATAAAACAGTCACTGAATATCACGCTATAAAACGGGATGCAGTCAGGATATCGGCAGGCAGGATAGCCTATAAAACTACACTAGGGCAAAACAAAGGTGGAACATTGCTGATATATTTTTTAATATAAACAATAATACAGACATAACAATAATTTCTAAATAATCACTGCTAGCTGTAAGTAGTGATGTTTTGTTGATATTTGAGTTCTGATTCAAGTTTTTATTTGCAATTTACAGTTTGCTCGTGTCATGTGACGACCATGGCAACCACAGACACATTACAATAGGTAATTTATTTTGTTTCCATTGATATTTTCACTATTCATGTATAAAATTCTTGATAATGAAACATTAAGTACATTTTAAAAATGTATTTATTTATTAACCTATCAAGTCTTACAGAATTACTACCATTAAGTTCCTTAACTACTCTCTTACTGGGATCATGTAGTGATCCCAAAAATCATTCTCTTTTAGGTCTGCGCTATTATCTATACTGACATCTCCAGTATTCTTGTTCTCTATGACTTAAAACAAAAATGTATCTTCCCTGAGGGTCTGAAGCTGGGTACACACTTTGCAGACCGATTCGCCGTTGGTAATAATCTCAGTTACAATGACATAGGGTTATTCTGTACAAGTATAGGATCTTGTATCCAGAATACTTGAGACCTTAGGGTTTTGCAAAAAGTTTTTTTTATTTTAACCAGGTAGTTTGCATCAATATATAAAATAGTCTAACATACATTATCAACTTCTGCGTGAAAAGGGAATGGAACAGAAAAGATACACCACTGCTAGTACTTTCTAACTGGTTTGTAAACACGAATCATACAAGATGTCATCAGTTTATTCACAGATCAGGAGTGGTAACCTTAAAGCAGAAAGCCATAGGCACCAAAAATGTGTTTGAAATAGCCTACAGAACAGTAGACATTTTCAACAGATACAAAAGGAAAGGAAATATTATATTTATTTTTAGAAATTTGTTTGCATAATTTTATATTACTGTGCATCATTTTGTGATGTTACTTTTTAGACTTGAATGATTGAATAAAATTTATTACAACGAAATTGTCACAATCACATTCTGTCTCTGTATTATTAAATTCATGTGCCAGATAGCTTGGTTTATTAAACAGCAAAGTGATTGAAAAACCGATTGTTTGGTTAAGGATATTTCTGGTTTCACCTGTAACGTGAGAGAGGTCAGGGAGTACACCAAGGTTTCCTGTAAGATTACTTAGAAAAAGAAAAACGTATTCCCATAAGGGGCACTCACTGGATAAATTCTACTATAGATAACTGAATTATATCTAAAGATATGGAGGTCCAGATAGACAAGGTAAAGTAAAACATAACTTTTATTAATATCTATAAAATTACTATTATTTATTTATTTTAAGCGCCAGCTAAGTATTGTGATTTGTGAATTAATTGTGTCATTCTGTGAAATAAAGTGATTAAAAAAAACCACTATTCACTTGTTTGGTTTTCTTATTCAATTGTTTGGCCTGATAATTGAAACTATCTTGTGATGTTAATCCCAGTGTGTATTATTATATTATTGTAGATTTACAGACCTATTATTCATATAATCACATACGGGGGAAAGTGCACCACTAGAATAAATAGTAACCACTCATGATTATAATGATAAGGAGCCTATCTAAATTGGCCAATCTATGATGGCTCCTTGTTTGTTTCTAAGATATCCCAATAGTTAAATCTGTATGGTCCTATCTAGCTCAAAATTGTCACTTTCAATATATTATACTCTGTGGGGCTGTCTAAAATTAGTAAATCCACCAATTATCACCCCGTATCTGCCAGTTAACAGTTGGCTCATAAGGTCTTCATTTATACTCGTTGCGTATATCTTTGTATATTGGAACCCTTTAATTATTCAAGCACATCAGGAAATATTTCTGTACAAGAAATAATATTTTGTTCCATCACGGTCATGCAGTCCTGTCCTTAGTATTGTATTACTGTGTATGTTATGTATCACTCTGGCTCAGCAACAGATCGTTCACAGTGTAACAAACTGACTGTCACTCAATTCTCCTCTTTTCATGTATCAAAATGTTGCTGCTATTCTACCTACAATCTCTCAATCGACACATGTTGCAGTAACTGGAGCTACTGAAAACTGACAAGCTGAGCTGAATACATATGTTTTACTTAATACACCATTAATATTATCTAGTGGGGAAATGTATAGGTCAAAATCAGTCCCAATAATTAGTTGTAACTAAATATAATGTCTCCAGCAGCTGGTGATGAAATCCGCAGCATTAGAAGTCTCCATTGCTGCCGTCAGTTTCAAAGGGCAGATGTTCTAAGTCACACTGATTATCCCTAATGAATCAGATATGTGATCGTGCAAATGAACATTATATATCTGTCTTGCAATATTATCCTGTTATGTACTAGTAATTTTGTAATAAATGTATACATGCAAAGAAATAGGTGGGTATGGCGCCAATGATAAAAGTGAACAGTGATGTACAATTTAGTATTTAAAATTGTAGCAAACTTGGCCTTAAAATATTATGGCGTCAGCTCTAAGTCAACAATAAAATACTGGTAAAAGTATTGATAAACAATGGATAGAAACTGAATTGACTAAAAAGCAACTAGTTTGCTAGGTGGAGGTATAATCTATTAACATTTACTACTGAATGTGCTAGGAAGTGTATAAACCAAATAGGTGGACAAGTGCATGTGTAAATAAATAAATTTATATATGTAATAACCAAGCGAGCGGCACTCATCGCAATAATGTAAACAGGAGACCAGTTAAGGCGTAACTGGTCTCCTGTTTACATTATTGCAATGAGTGCCGCTCGCTTGGTTATTACATATTTTAATCCTTCTTGTTGGAGGTTTATGTGAAGACACCTGCACTTTTGAGTTCATCGATTGGAGAGGAGTGCTGCTAGAGTGACTTGTTTATATATATATATATATATATATACACACACACACACACAGTCAGGTGCATAAATATTGGGACATTGACAGAATTTTCATATTTTGGCCTCTATTCACCACCACAATGGCTTTGAAATGAAACAAACAAGATGTGCTTTAACTGCAGACTTTCAGATTTAAATTGAGGGTAATTACATCCAAATCAGGTGAATGGTGTAGGAATTACAACGGTTTCTATATGTGCCTCCCACTTTTTAAGGGGCCAAAAGTAATGGGACAAACTAAACAATCCTAAATCTAACTTTCACTTTTTAATACTTTGTTGCAAATTCTTTGCAGGCAATTACAGCCTGAAGTCTGGAACGCATAGACATCACCAGACGCTGGGTTTCATCCCTGGTGATGCTCTGCCAGGCCTCTACTGCAAATGTCTTCAGTTCCTGCTTGTTCTTGGGGCATTTTCCCTTCAGTTTTCAGATTCAGGTCAGGGCAGGGCCGGACTGGCCATCGGGCACTTCTGGCAAATGCCAGAAAGGCCGATGGCCAAATGGGCCGGTTTGGCAGAGTGCAGGCTTACCCGGCAGTACAACCTCCCGGGCGGCGCCATGCTCAGCAAGGAATTTCACTAATGCGCGGCCACGTCATTGCGTCATGACGCGGCCAGCATCCAAACCCCTTGGCAATGGGGGCATTGTCAATCTGGGCTGGAGGGTGAGCGGCGCGCTATATATTGACAGTCTGCTGGCCGGGAACCGGTTGAGCCACACGAGGAGCTGAGACGAAGCGCACACCATTCAGAGGAGCCACACTTCCGTGTTATAGTGCCGTTAACGAAATGGTAGAGCTTATTAAACCCGGGCATCAGCGACAGAAGTGCAGCAGGACGCAGCTTCACAGAGGACTGCATATGGGCACCGTTTAAAACTTTCTCTGCACACTCCAAAATTACATGAGGCATCTCTCTCTGGCTCTGCCATCTCCCCCATTAGTTTCCTTCTCTCTCTCATCTCACCTTATTTCTCCTCCTCCTCTTACTCTTGCTTCCATCTCCCCTGATTTCTTCTCTCTCTCTCTCTTTTCTGTTTCCCCTATTCTCCTCTCATCTCCCCCTATACCTAAACTCTGCCGTCTCCCCTATTCCTCCTATCTCTCTCTCTCTCTAACAGGTCCCCCTCTTTCTCCTATGTCTCTCCCGGCTTCCACTGTTCCTCCTCTCTCTCTCCCAGCTTCCCCTCTTCTTCCTATGTCTCTCCCGGCTTCCCTCATATTCATATATATATTCTTATTTTTTTTTTCTTCTCTCTCTCCCAGCTTCTCTCTCTCCCAGATTCCTTCTCTCTCTCCCAGCTTCCTCTCTTTCTCCTATGTCTCTACCGTCTCCCCCTATTCCTCCTGCCCCAGCTACCCCTCTTTCTCCTATGTCTCTCCCAGCTTCCCCTCTTTTTTCCTATGTCTCTCCCAGCTTCCCCTCTTTCTCCTATGTCTCTCCCAGCTTCCCCTCTTTCTCCTATATCTCTCCCAGCTTCCCCTATTCCTTCTCTCTCTCTCCCAATTTGCCCTCTTTCTACTATGTCTCTCCCGTTTCCCCCTATTCCTTCTCACTCTCTCCCGCTTCCCCTATTCCTCCTCTCTCTCTCCCGGCTTCCCCTATTCCTCCTCTCTCTCTCCCGGCTTCCCCTATTCCTTCTCTCTAAGCTTCCCCTCTTTCTCTTATGTCTCTCCCGGCTTCCCCTCTTTCTCTTATGTCTCTCCCGGCTTCCCCTCTTTTTCCTATGTCTCTCCCAGCTTCCCCTATTCCTTCTCTCTCTCTCCCAATTTGCCCTCTTTCTACTATGTCTCTCCCGTTTCCCCCTATTCCTTCTCACTCTCTCCCGCTTCCCCTATTCCTCCTCTCTCTCTCCCGGCTTCCCCTATTCCTCCTCTCTCTCTCCCGGCTTCCCCTATTCCTTCTCTCTAAGCTTCCCCTCTTTCTCTTATGTCTCTCCCGGCTTCCCCTCTTTCTCTTATGTCTCTCCCGGCTTCCCCTCTTTTTCCTATGTCTCTCCTGGCTTCCCCTATTCTTTCTCTCTCTCAACTGGCTTCCCCTTTTTCTCCTTTGTCTCTCCTTCCCCTTTTTCTCCTATGTCTCCTTGGGGCTCTCCCTATTTTTCCTCTTTCTTGGGGCTCTCCCTATTTCTCTCTCTCTCTATTCCTTCTCTCGCTCTCATGGGGCTCTCCCAATTCCTTCTTTCTCTCTGTCGGGGCTCTCCCTATTCCTCCTCTCTCTCAGGGCTCTCCCTAATCCTTCTCTCTCTCTCTCTCTCTCACAGCTCTCCCGTTCCCTTCTCTCTCTGTCTGCTCTCTCTCGGCTCTCCCTATTCCTTCTCTCTCTCCTGGCTCTCCCTCATTCTCTTATGTTGGATCCCATCTTTCCTTTTCTCTCTCCCCTGCTCCCCGAATTCCTCCTCTCTTTTTCTCCTGGCTCCCTCCTTTCCTCTCTCTTTCCTGTCTCCCTCTATTCCTTTTAGTATGTTGCTATTTCACACCTGCAGATCCATATTGTAATAATATTTGTATACAAATGTGCAAATTTTCATAATGTTTTATTGTTTTTATACAATCTACTGTATATGGGTGATGTACTATATAGTGTTTATCTCAATCGAGGAGCACATCACAGCAGGGATAATAACTTTTTACATGATTTTCCACGCTTTGTACTAAATGTAATTTGTATAAATTGTAATAATAAATAGGCCTCATTTATCTTTATCTGTGTATAATGTTTATTCCATTAAGGGGCACCACATCAATATTCGCTTACCAAAAAAATTACCCTCGGGCCGGCACTGAGTGTGGCCACGTCATTATGTAGTGAAGTCATTACATACAGGCCACGTAATGACGTTATGACATGGTCGGGGATGAGATGTGCGGTGCGGGCGGGGCCCGGGAGTAATCTGGTAGGAATGGATGGCATTTTGATAGCTCCTGTGAGCTGCCTGCAGAACTGCCCAGCAGCACCGTGCTGAGGACAGGGTGGAGTCACTGAAGTGTCAAGTGCAGTTGGGGTGATCTCATGATGCAGCCGGCCCAGGGATGAGTAGCACGGCAGGGGTGGGCGGGAAGCTGACTGGACGGACTGGACGCCATCTTCAGACACCTCATGATCTGCTGACAGACTCCATCTGCGGAACGCCAGGGTATTACTGTGTGGCATAATGTGTTATAAGGGGCATTACTGTGTAGCATAATGTATAAGGGACACTAATACTGAGTGGCATAACGTGAATGGGCTCTGTGTGGTGTAATATGAATAAGGGACACTACTGTGTGACGTAACATGAAAATGGGACACTGATGGAACGTGAAAAAAGGCACTACAATGTGACTTAACGTGAATAAGGGACACTACTGTGCAGTGTAGTGTGATGAAGGGACACTACCATATGGTGTAATGTGACTAAGGGACACTACTGTGTGACGTTACGTGACTATGGGGCACTACTGTGACGTATTGTGAAAAAGGGACACCACTGTGTGACGTAATGTGAATATGGGATACTACTGTGTGGTGTATTGTGATGAAGGGGCACTACTGTGTGGTGTAATTTCTTTAGATTGTAAGCTCTCACAAGCAGGGCCCTCTTACCTCATGTGCTTCTCCTAAAATTTTCTTCTACTCCTTACTCCTCAAAAGGGCATCTAACACTTGATTGCCGACTTCCTTCTGCTTATTTTGAGCGTTATGATTGCTAATGCAGCATATTCTTGTCCTGTATTGTATTGTACTGTAAGTAACTGGTTTCTTGTCCACTTATTTGTTTAAGTACTTTGCAAGGTGCTGCGGAATACTTGTGGCGCCATATACAGATAGGATAATAATAATGTCACTAAGAGGCACTAATTTGTGACATAATTTGAATTGGGGGTACTATTATATGGTTATGCCCCTTCCCAGTGAGACCACACCTGTTTTATTTTGTGCGTACCTGTGGCACACACTCTCCCTGATTCACCTGTGGATGGCGGCACAAACGCTCTTTTGTCAAAATGTGTAGTGGCTCTGCTTTGGTGTGCACAAATGTACCCTCTGCGTTCAGCACCCCTGCCCTAAAAAATTCCTACAGTGAAAACTATCTAATCTTCTACAACTGCAAAACTAGGGCTTGGTCAATTGGGAAAATGATTTCCCCTTTCTTTGTGTATGACCTACACCAGGGGTTCCCAACCACGGTCCTCAAGGCACACTAACAGTCCAGGTTTTGAGGATAGCCATACTGGAGCACAGGAGACTTAATTAGTACCTCAGTTATTTTGATTTAACCATCTGTGCACAATCATGGATATCACCAAAACCAGGACTGTTAGTGTGCCTTGAGGACCGAGGTTGGGAATCACTGACCTACACCATTGAAAGTGCCAGCATTACCTAAGGCTGTGTACACACCTATAGATATCTGTCCAATCTGTCTGGTGGGAAGGAAAATCTGGTCCATTTTCCAGCATCTGGGAGCAAATTTCTATTGTTATTTGCCCCCATACATTCCCAGATTTTCCTTCCCACCACATGGATTGGATAGATATATCTATAGGTGTGTACACAGCTTAACAGAACCACCACAATACCAAATGTTTGACTATGGCACATGTTTGAATCCCCTGGAGGTTGTGCTCTGTTGTATGTGTACTTGTATGTTGTTCTAATATTAATTATATTTGTAGGAGCATAGACTAAGAAATGGGAGGGGTCAGGAATAGTAAGGGGAGGGGTCTATGCCAGGAGCATGATGCTAACGCGAAGTGGGCCTGTGTGCTCTTAAAATGCCAGGGCCTATTTTTAGTCCCAGTCCGGCCCTGGGTCAGGGGATTGACTTGGCCATTGCATAACATTCCACTTTTTAGCCTTAAAAAACTCTTTGGTTGCTTTTGCAGTATGCTTCGGGTCATTGTCCATCTGCACTGTGAAGCGTCGTCCAATGAGTTCTGAAGCATTTGACTGAATAGGAGCAAATAATATTGCCCAAAACACTTCAGAATTCATTCTCCTGCTTTTGTCAGCAGTCACATCATCAATAAATACAAGGGAACCAGATCCATTGGCAGCCATACATGCCCACGCCATGACACTACCACCACCATGCTTCACTGATGAGGTGGTATGTTTTGGATCATGAGCAGTTCCTTTCCTTCTCCATACTCTTCTCTTCCCATCACTCTGGTACAAGTTGATCTTTGTATCATCTGTCCATAGGATGTTGTTCCAGAACTGTAATGGCTTTTTTAGATGTTGTTTGGCAAACTCTAATCTGGTTTTCCTGTTTTTGAGGCTCACCAATGGTTTACATCTTGTGGTGAACCCTCTATATTCACTCTTGTGAAGTCTTCTCTTGATTGTTGACTTTGACACATATACACCTACCTCCTGGAGAGTGTTCTTGATTTGGCTAACTGTTTTGAAGAGGTTTTTCTTCACCAGGGAAATAATTCTTCTGTCATCCACCACAGTTGTTTTCCGTGGTCTTCTGGGTCTTTTGGTGTTGCTGAGCTCTCCGATGCATTCTTTCTTTTTAAGAATGTTCCAAACAGTTGATTTGGCCACACCTAATGTTTTTGCTATCTCTCTGATGGGTTTGTTTTGATTTTTTAGCCTAATGATGGCTTGCTTCACTGATAGTGACAGCTCTCTGGATCTCATATTGAGTGTTGACAGCAACTGATTCCAAATGCAAATGTCACACCTAGAATCAACTCCAGACCTTTTACCTGCGTAATTGTTAATGAAATAATGAGGGAATAGCCCACACCTGTCCATGAAATAGCTTTTGAGTTGATTGTCCCATTACTTTTGGCCCCTTAAAAAGTGGAATGCACATATAGAAACCGTTGTAATTCCTACACCGTTCACCTGATTTGGATGTAATTACCCTCAAATTAAATCTGATAGTCTGCAGTTAAAGCACATCTTGTTTGTTTCATTTCAAAGCCATTGTGGTGGTGAATAGAGGCCAAAATATGAAAATTATATCAATGTCCCAATATTTATGCACCTGACATATATATATATATATATATATAGCTATATCACAATTTATTCAGAAACAAACAATAAGACAAGTATATAGGTGAGCATCTGAAACATAATCGGGTTTCTTTCTAAAATATATATTTTTAAAAATAATAAAGCATATAGCTAAAACCCAGAGGCAATCAATAGTACACTTAAAAAACCAAGAGGTATATGTTAAAAAATAGCATCTTATCTGAATGTATGGAAAATGTATGGAAAAGTCCCAGGACGAAACGCGTTGGACATGTGGTTGTCCATTACCTCATGAACTTTGCCGAGAAATACTTTTCCATACATTCAGATAAGCTGCTATTTTTTACCATATACCTCTTGGTTTTTTAAGTGTACTATTGATTGCCTCTGGGTTTTAGCTATATGTTTTATTGTCTTTTAAATAAATATATTTTAAAGGAAACCCGATTATGTTTTAGCTGCTCACCTATATACTTGTTTTATTGTTTGTTTCTGAATAAATTGTGAAATATATATATATATATATATATATATATATATATATTTTATATAAAGAATCCAAACTGGCCCGGCACTCGCAATAAAACGGCAATGCTCCGGTGCCTTTTCCAAAAAATGACATAAAGAGTAGAATATGCGGAACGGCACTCAGTGAGACTTCACAACTGGATAAATGACAGCACAGCTCTGCTTAGGGTCAACGTTTCAGTGTAGACACACTTTTATCAAGACATACAGAACAACATAAAAACACATACCTTAAATACAGTTCACCTTGTGTACCTCCACCACGCTGATCAGTCCCGGCGGGAGTGATGAAGTCACAACTCGCGCTGTAGCGCCGGCGTCACCGTCATCCCTAGGGGACGTGTCCACCACCGTGTTGAACCATCACCAAGACAACCACTGATAAACACAAAGCAGGACTGTAATAGTGTAGTGGCCACTGGCTACAGAGACCACTATAAAGAATCAATGCAGAATACATAAATCTGCACATGATAACGGGAAAACCCAAGCTCATAATAGCAGAAGCTCAACCGTACATGTAAATAACTAATGTCCATCTAGACTAAAGCGTTAAAGGAAACAAGAAAAATAATTAATTTCATTAAGCCCAAATGGTTTAAGCGTCTGAAGATTATGTATCCATCTGGCTTCATGTTGTAGTAGGATCCGACCCCGACCACCACCTCTGATGTTAGGTGGAATCCAGTCTATAATCTTACAACGTAAAGTAGCTAATCCATGTTTCAAATCCCGGAAATGTTGGCAACAGGCTGATCTGTGGCTTTGCCTTCTATGGCCGCTCAAATGCTAGATCGATGCATAGCCAACCGCTCTTTGAGTTGTCGTGTAGTCTTACCTATATATAGGAGTCCGCACGGACACCTGATATAGTACACAACAAACCTACTAGTGCAAGTAACAGGATATTTGATGGAAAATTTCTTGCCAGACCGGGGATGCACGAATGAGTTGCCCGTTTCCAGATGGCTACATGTAATGCACCCAGTACATTTATAGTTCCCAGGTCTCTTAGTCAGAAAATGCGTTGGGACTTGATCACAATGCCGAGACACATCATTATGTACTACAAAGTCCTTAATGTTCCGTCCCCGTACGGTAGTAGATGTTGTCAGTCTCTACACCTGTATACCCCATCAGAGAGGTCTAGAGGCCATCAAACGGATCCTTACAAACAATCTTGCCTACACGGGTCCTGATATTTCATTTTTCATGATACTTCTTGAACTTAATTTATCTCGCAATTATTTTTTATTTGACAGTAAGTTCTTCATTCAGAAGATGGGTTGTGCGATGGGATCCTGTGTAGCTCCTAGTTTCGCTAATTTGTTCATGTGCGAGGTGGAGAGAGATTTATTCTTCACCGATCCAGCTACACAGGGTTCCATCGCAGCCTATTTTCGTTACATAGATGATATATTCATCTTATGGACCGATACTGAGGAATTGTTTACCGCTACCATGATGAACATCAATACTTTGGATAACGCAGTGAAATTTACTTTTGAATGCAGTCATGAGTTCATACATTTTTTGGATGTGGCAATTACCATTAGTAATGATCTATGCATTAACACCTCTATTTTTTTTTTTAAAGCCACTGACAGAAACACTTTCCTGCGTGCTGAAAGTTTTCATCCGCCAGCCCTGAAAAAGGGCTTACCATATTCCCAGTTCCTCCGCATCATACGCATTTGCAGTAATGCAGAAGATGCTGAACAACAAATAGAAAATATGTCTTTAAAATTTCTGACCAGAGGATATAACCCAAGGGTTCTTAAGGATGCCAAGTTGAGAGCGCTGAAAGTATCTAGACAGGCAGCTCTCACTTCTACACAAAAAAATATTGATTCCAACAGAGTGCTTTGGATACAGGAATTTTCGCATGCATCGGCAGATATTATGCACACAGCGAAACGGATGTGGCCCATAGTGTCTCAGGATACTCTGCTACAGATGTTCAAAGACAGTCGTATTACCCCTGCATATAAACGCGGACGGAACATTAAGGACTTTGTAGTACATAATGATGTGTCTCGGCATTGTGATCAAGTCCCAACGCATTTTCTGACTAAGAGACCTGGGAACTATAAATGTACTGGGTGCACTACATGTAGCCATCTGGAAACGGGCAACTCATTCGTGCATCCCCGGTCTGGCAAGAAATTTTCCATCAAATATCCTGTTACTTGCACTAGTAGGTTTGTTGTGTACAATATCAGGTGTCCGTGCGGACTCCTATATATAGGTAAGACTACACGACAACTCAAAGAGCGGTTGGCTATGCATCGATCTAGCATTCGAGCGGCCATAGAAGGCAAAGCCACAGATCAGCCTGTTGCCAAACATTTCCGGGATTTGAAACATGGATTAGCTACTTTACGTTGTAAGATTATAGACTGGATTCCACCTAACATCAGAGGTGGTGATCGGGGTCGGATCCTACTACAACATGAAGCCAGATGGATACATAATCTTCAGACGCTTAAACCATTTGGGCTTAATGAAATTAATTATTTTTCTTGTTTCTTTTAACGCTTTAGTCTAGATCGACATTAGTTATTTACATGTACGGTTGAGCTTCTGCAATTATGAGCTTGGTTTTCCCGTTATCATGTGCAGATTTATGTATTCTGCATTGATTCTTTATAGTGGTCTCTGTAGCCAGTGGCCACTACACTATTACAGTCCTGCTTTGTGTTTATCAGTGGTTGTCTTGGTGATGGTTCAACACGGTGGTGGACACGCCCCGTAGGGATGACGGTGACGCCGGCGCTACAGCGCGAGTTGTGACGTCATCACTCCCGCCGGGACTGATCAGCGTGGTGGAGGTACACAAGGTGAACTGTGTATTTAAGGTATGTGTTTTTATGTTGTTCTGTATGTCTTGATAAAAGTGTGTCTACACTGAAACGTTGACCCTAAGCAGAGCTGTGCTGTCATTTATCCAGTTGTGAAGTCTCACTGAGTGCCGTTCCACATATTCTACTCTTTATATATTTATATATATTTATTTGCACATGCACTTTTCCACCTATTTGGTTTATACACCTCCTAACACATTCAGTGGTAAATGTTAATAGATTACACCTCCACCTAGCAAACTAGTTGCTATTTAATCAATTCAGTTTCTATCCAAATGTATACATGCGTCAACTGCACAATTGATTTGAAAATGTTCTTTCCCACCTTGGTTATATCGCAGCATACATTACTGAGACATTATAACATAATTGGCCATGCAAGTGTCTCCACAGAAGTTCTATTACATCATCGTGAGATTCACACTGTTGGATAACATCACAGTTTATATACTACACATACACTATATAGTATTTGTTAAAATCATGCAGTTCCCTGGGTCACGGACTCTGCTATTAACCTATGCACATTTCCCTCATAGCTTCATCAAGGGCAACCCCGAGTTCCGGGTTAAAGGTGCATATATTAGAGTAAGTGTCCAATCAGCAGTGAACCCGCTGATTGACAGCGCTGACAGCAAATTAGATTATTTGTCACTCATTCATGTCCTCTTACTATCGGGAATAGATGGAAGATGTAGCTAGGGGATTTGATTAGATAAAGGACCCAGATTGACAGGTCTTGATGCCAATCACCTAGTGATATTTATGTATTAACACTAGTAACATGGAATAGGTGACTAATATTGCAGTATTCTACGATGATGGCGCTCAGAGGGTTTAAGTAAAAATATTATGTAAAACATTAAATAAAACAAATGTGGCCATTTTAAAGATTAAGGGGGCGATGTATCACACAGTAAAACTAGTGGGTAAGTGGACCAGTATAAAAATCACCCTTAGCAACCAATCAGCTTCTACCTGTCATTTTATAGAATGTGCTTGATAAATGCTACTTCAAAGCTGACTGGTGGCTATAGGTAACTTTTCCACTGGCCCATTTCTCTACTCTTTTCACTGCTTGATGAAGTGGAGAAGTTGCCCAGAGCAACCAATCAGCTTCTAATTGTCATTTATGTAGCATAGTCTATGAAATGACAGTTAGGACCTGATTGGTTGCTTTAAACAAATACTCCACTTTATCTTTCTCAAAGGCTTGGTACATCCCACCCAGTGTATTTCCTTGTGGCAGCAAACATTTATAATTATGGTGCTTATCCTTTTTACGGGATCACTTGATTGTATGATATCTGTTTTGACGTTGCAGAATAAATATAATTTCACGTATTTAAGGCCATTCTAATACTCCCAGAATCCCTCACCTCTCCAGTCAGGAGGCAAAGTATCTCCATCGTGAGATTTAGGATCCTCCCAGAAATCTGATCCACCCTCTTGTCCTTCACCTCCAGGTTGGCCAGGTTCACCAGGTATGGGAACTGGTCCATGTTGCAGTCACTGTTGTAATAAATAATAAGAGTATATGCTTTTTGTAAAGTCACAATAATAACAACCTGAAAACTTACAGAAAACAGACAGCAACTATGCTAAAAGCGTTCAGGTATTTATAGCACTTAGTAATACAATGTCACTTGAGGTTCCATTCTCTCATATTTTCTGCTGAAGTTGAGACAGCTTGTGCAGGACAGGAGAGAGTGGAGAAAGTGTTATGTTATGGCGGGGCGTCCCTCTTATTTTTGAATAGTTCCGCATGTATTACAGAATCGGCATATTTTGTTGACTTATGTCGACATGTTAAGCATGTCAACACTGATCAAATGTCAACATGCTAACAAAGTCAACAATCGGCGATGTAGCTGTTCTGGCGGTTGCAGAGGGGAGTACCCAAACCCTGCGTCTGTGGTTAATGTTCTGGCGGATGCGACCAATGTCCCAAAACTGCGGTTGCAGCAATACTTATGCCCCCGTCCCTAACCCTAATGTCGGCATTCCGGAAATGTCTTCATTTCAGTTGTCAGAATTTACGATATCGACACTAAACAGGTTGACATTTTGCAGCTGTGGACATTATAGCCGCCGACCTGCTGACTGCATCCCATCAACTAAGGTTCTCAAACTGTCGCTGTTCTGAGGCAAAACTCTTGACATGGAAGAGGAGCCCCGAGCGCTGTGGGGGGACAATGTCACTTTAATCCACACACCTGTCACACAGCTGTTGCAACCAAATCAGGGGAGCAGTCACACAGCAGTTTCCTCATATTGCCAATTTAATGAAAAACACACTACACTATACGTGTCCAGTTCCGCTGCGTTCCCATGGCTGGAACAGTGTAACCACGGGCGCATTGAGAGAGGAGGGGGCCCGTGTTCACTCACCATCCGGGGCACCCTCCTCTCTCTCCGACGGCCGTGGCATACTGACAGGTTCAGTAGACTACGGGCACTAGTCTGTGCCCGGAGTCTCCTGCCAACGGCGGTAAAGTGGTCGCTGGGGCCAGTTTGTAGGCGTTCTGTGTAGCGCCTCTCCAGTCGACATGGGACTTCAAAGTGGTAGATAATAGGAAATATTGGTGCAGGGTGTGCCGTGTGCACACCCTGCACCCATTATAGATACGCCCCTGAGTGTAACGTATTCCCATGTCTAGATTTACATAATAATGTTCTTAAGTGATTGGAATATAAAGGAGGATTTTTGTACTTACCATTAAATCCATTGCTCCGATTCCATTCCCTGGTATTAATTACGCTGGTCAAATAGAGCTTTTTCAGTATACTGTAAAGTTCTTTTTATGGTATCTACCTGTGTTATATCATACTAATAAGTTTGAGCTAGACATATTGTACTACCGGAGCAGAATTTAACTTTAGGGGCGGGATGTATTAATGGGTAAAATATGGTCAAACCCCCGAAAATGCAGTTTTTGGAGGTATGACCGCATTTCTCATATGCACCAAGCTCCGGGATGCGATACATTCCAAAGTTTGGACCCAGTGGGTAACGCCATCTAAAGAACGCCATAAAAGGTTATTATCGGGTTTCTCCTGAGGGATCCAATCTGTGCATGTGGAGAGGAACTTCTGGGCAACAAACCCAGGAGTCCCTCTAGTAATTAACGCCGGTATGTACCCGATAAGTGGCGGAATGTACCGCATCGGCATAGTACATCCCGCCCTTTATGTGGAGTATTGGCTAGAAAGTCTCCTTGACACAGGTGTACCAAGAATGTCAAAGAAGAAATATAGTGCACACTTTATATAACTGATCATTCGTAGCGCTGGATGAATAAAACTCGCATAGTTTGGAGAAAAGTAAGAGATGTGTTTCCAGTGAGTGCCGGCTCTTACCTACAGTCACTGGTTGCCCGCCGTGCTGCTTTCTGGTCCCGATTCCCAGACTGTACCGGGGCACTGCAGATTGGAGGCTGTGTCTTGCCACCTGCCAGGTCCACTGCGTAATGAATCTGGCAGGCGCACAAACACAGGAACAACGCACAAGCCCCACTTCTAGGGACAGCATCATCTACAGCTCCTAGAAGCTGAGTAAGGCTGAAGAGTGACTTCTCACTGGAGGAAACACCTCCCCTTGGGACTGCCAGTCCTGTGTGTGATTGGCAGGTAGCACTTCCAATGGGAAGCCATTGCCAGTCACAGTGTATCCAGTGCAGTCATGTAGCCCCTATTTGTTCTGTTAGTAATAACTCTCACTGACATGAAATGTCAGCTCAATAAAGGAAATTCTTCCACAACAATCTTTTGTTTTTCACGATCCAAATAAGCTTTAAACTGTGAAAGATTGTCAGGTGTTGCCATAAAGGCATAGGCCCTGATTCAGACCCACTCGCGAGCGGCTGTCCGCTCGCAAGTGGGTCGATGGTCTGCACTACGCATGCGCACGACGGAGGGAGCTCCGTCGTGCGCATGCGCGAGACGCGACGAGCGAAGGACTTTCCTTCGCTCGTAGTGTCTGATCAAAGGGGGCGTGCTGTCGATGTTGATTGACAGCACGCCCCCTTTGGTGGGCGTTCCGGGGGCGTGCCTCTCAGACGGAGGCGTTCCCTACCGTCAGAAGCCGGCCCCACTGACATCACTAGTGATGTCAGTGGGAGTGATTTTGGCTCTGATAGAGCCAAAATCATTCCTGGCCTTGCGGTTGAGAAACTCAACCGCAGGCTTCTGCTCGCCGTGGCGATGGTCAAGACCATCTCGACCATCATCCTGCACGCTCGTATATGCTGTGGGTGGTGACCCACAGCTATACGAGCGTCCAGGAGGACGCTCCATATTTATGGAGGTGGGCCCTGATTCAGAGCGAGCGCTCTGGTCAGAGGTCCGGCTCTGAATCAGGGCCATAGTTCTCACAATGCCCCAGATACAGCAATCAGGAAACGCGTTAGCTGTTAAAATGGCTTCAAACTCCTGCAATCGTCAGATCAGGAAGTCGGGATCTGATGTGCTGCACATACTATCTCGTTCCCGACTTCCCATTTGAAAACACCACACACTGAGGTAGAAATTGCTCAGCGTGTACGGGTGCACACCGATCCCTTAATCGCTCGGAACGGCAGAATTTATCTGGTAGCGTGTACCCAGCATAAAATCCTTGGTAAAATTATCTGATGCAGACAAAGGAGACTCAAAAGTATCTCCATATTAGATGTGAACACAGCCGCTAACATGGACTTGAGAAATTTTATATGAAGCAGCTAAAGAGGCAGTTTATGGCAAAAAAGCAGGCAGTGAATGCTGACCGTTTCGAGGTTATGTAGTCATTATGTCAACATGGAAATTGTGAATGATGACATTCATCTGTTTTAGGCTGATTTGCAGAAACAGTCTGCTTAAACACTGCTACACACATTTCAAATTGTATTGAGGTACATTACTGTATATATTCAGAACAAATTTAGCAGCTTGCATTTCAGTTTTATTGGTATATTTACTAAAGTATGGATTTTAAGAAGTTGAGTTGTTGCCCATAGCAACCAGATTCTAGCTATTATCTTCTAGAATGTGCTAGATCACAGGTTCTCAAACTCGGTCCTCAGGACCCCACACAGTGCATGTTTTGCAGGTCTCCTCACAATCACAAGTGTAATAATTGGCTTCACCTGTGGCTCTTTCAAAATGTGTCAGTGAGTAATGACTACACCTGGGCACATGCTGGGTGACCTGGAAAACGTGACCTGTGTGGGGTCCTGAGGACCGAGTTTGAGAACCACTGTGCTAGATAAATGAAAAGTAGAATCTGATTAGTTGCTATGGTCAACAACTCCACTTCTAAAAACCCACACTTTAGTAAATAAAACCCTTATTATTTTAGTTTAAACACTTTGGATAACTTAGTATATTCTTTAGCGCACTAATACACATTTTGATAAATACTAATCGTGCCCTGAAATTAGAAGTGGGAGCCCCATCAGAACTGAGGTCCCCGCTACAGACACATGGAAAAAGATAATACTCACAATTGCAAATCCCACCAGCTGATGTTTGTATTTAGTCGGACTCCTTGATATCAATTGCAAAGATCCACCTGTGGAAACAAGTCGCTCCTATAAGATCTCTCCCCAGTCTGAGCCTGTAGTCCAGTTACTTCCTTGGTCACTTTACTGTAGAAAAAAAACACAGCCGTAACATTACAGATTTCGTTCCTTTCCCGATAAGACTGCAAGCTCTTTGGGACACATTATCTTGGGTTTCTGTTTTGCTTAAATCAGTTCTATAAAGTAACCCTGTAATTAAAGTGAATCAATAATATTAAATAAAATAATTAAATGTAATGAATAAATCAATAACATTCCTAATTAATAAATGAAGGAATAAATCAATAAAATGAATCTGTCTTTTTGGATAGCCTCACTGCTTTAGAGTATTCAACAAGGGGCAGCAGCTGCAGGATTAATAACCTCCAAGTGGCTGCAGGTGCTGGGATATTTTGCTGGGGCCAGGGGATTGCCAAGGGCCACATTCTACTAGCTGGGGACAGGTAATAAGCTACAGGGCACTGGGAGTTCCTCTTTCAACTAAAAAGAAACAGTTTACTGTGCTACTTTTTAAACTACTTAGGAAAGCTATTTATTCAAAAAAAAGATACAAGTGGATAACTGATACTGCTTTTCCACCTAAGTCCAGGGTCTGACCCGAGATTTGGAACACTGGGCCTGATTCAGAGCCGGACGCTCTTTGAGAGCGCTCGCTCTGAATCAGGGCGTCCCTGGTTTTTTTTTAAAGACTGCCTCCTGGCAGGGTTTCACGTGTCGCTCCTGTGTTAAATCCTGCAAGCCACCTGGGTTGGATTGCTGGGAATCCAACCTTTGCCCCTTTTACATCTAGAAGCAACCTGGGTTTTAGCTCTGGTGTGAAAGGGGTATGATAATCCTCTACAAAGGGGGTCTTTGGTAACTATCATTTTTTGTATCAATGCAAAGGACAGGACGAATTCCACCGTACCTAACTTATTGTATGTTCATTTTCTCTCACCCTCTGCATACAGCTGCAGAATATTTTGGCCCCATATAAATAATGGATCATTTTAATTATTTTAAATATCAGTATTTATATGAATCATGTATTATTTTATAGATTTAAAAAAAAAAAAAAAATCAATTCTGATGTATTATATTGGTGCATGACTAAACACTCACATTTTTTTCTGCCTATTGATTTATTGACCAGTGTCAGCTGTCACTGGGGGGGGACGACTGAATTTCACTCACCAGCTCCCTTTAAACCTGAAATTAAAGAACCAATACATGCAGGGATTTTCTACTCAAAATAAGGATTTTGTTTTCTTCCAAGTGATGTGCCATTCAGAGCTTATTACAGCTGTTATGCCTGTCTAAATATAGTATAAGGACTGTTTAATAAATAATCAAACGGTATGTACTATACATTTTAGAAGGTCCTAGGCCCATCTAGTACAGCTAGTGATGCCTTTATAGTCATGAAGCGATTCCCATACCCTACAGGTATCGTGATCACCATGTCTGATCCATGTAGCAGCGCACTCCCGTCCATTGTGATGTACATACAATGATCATTTAAATGAATCCCTTCTGCACGCACAGAGGAGCCCTGCATGCAATCAGACCCCTGTGTGCGTGCAATAATGAACATAAAACACAAGAAGCATATAATAAGTGGGGTGGGGGTAGATAAAGCCATCACCGACCTGCAGCAGCCGCAACTCCCGTCCTATCCTTTGTGTAATAAATCTGGGCCAACGTTCCATAGGAGAAGCGTCCCCCCTCCCGAGCACGCGTACGCGCACTTCCCTCCCCACCGCTCTCGCAGGCTGCAGCACGGCGCATGCGCATGCGCATAGGTTGCAGAGCAGCAGAGGCGCGCTCCCGATTCAAGCACATATTATTATTATGTATTATTATCCCTCTTCTATATACTTGTTATTAACCGGGCGGTAGAAGCTTCCAACCCCCATCTTTCTATCTGGCAAGCCTTTATAAAGAATGTGGGCGATTTCCACCATATACTTTATTAAGAGTGAATAAAAGGCTGATTGTGTATATATATATTAAATATAATGGGTGTAGGGTGTGTAGTACACATGGGTCTTGAAGGGCCCACACCTCATTGTTCTTACCCATCTGGAGTGCAGCATGGGCACTGCAGAAATCACCAGGAAAATGGAGATTTGCCCAGTATTGGTGCCATGTCCCTGTGGACCTGAGCATGCGCAGTAGCCTCTGGCACGGTAGAAGAGGCTACTCTGCAACTGCACCAGCGAAAGATGGAGACTGCGTACAGTCCCAAAGGGGGAAATGTATCAAGACTTGGAGAGAAGCTGCCCAAAGTAACCAATCAGCTTCTGTCGTTTATCTGTCACAGTCTATGAAATGACCGTAAGAAACTGATTGGTTGCTTTGGGAAACGTCACTACATCTCCCCGAATATGCGCTAAATGCAGGTACACATTTCGTGGTTACTGCCATATGGCTATAATGTCCAAGTACTTCCCAGCAGATCAGTGCGGTCCTCACTTGGAGGATCTTGGTGAACTACAAACCCCATCATAACATGCGCACTATAGGGTAAAGATGAGCGGTTTGATTCTACTAATTAGCACAAGTTAGGATTTAACCTATTGGCCATCCAGAACACGTGAGTGCCGAATAGCCAATAACAGGCCGTTTTTCATATCCGAACATAACTGAGTAGTACTGAATTGCTCATCTCTACTATAGGGCAGTGGTGAGTTGCCCAGTAGGGATGGCCTGCCTAATTGCCGTCTGCCTGGAGGCTTCATCTTCGGGACCAGCCAGCCCCGGACATCATGAAGGCGGCGGAGCCTGTGCCAACAATGACACTATCATGATGTCTATGTAGAGCTGCCTGTCACTGCTGCTGGGTGGCTCTGCAGATAGGCTTAACTGTCCTTCACCACGGAGGTCGAGTGTAGTTGTGAAGGAGGGCAAAGGGTCGGCAATAAAAAACTAGTAGAATCAAACCGCTCATCTTTACCCTATAGTGCGCATGTTATGATGGGGTTTGTAGTTCACCAAGATCCTCCAAGAGAGGACCGCACTGATCTGCTGGGAAGTACTTGGACATTATAGCCATATGGCAGTAACCACGAAATGTGTACCTGCATTTAGCACATATTAGGGGAGATGTATCAAGCCTTGGTGAGAGATATAGTGACGTTTCCCAAAGCAACCAATCAGCTTCTTACGGTCATTTCATAGACTGTGACAGATAAACGACAGAAGCTGATTGGTTACTTTGGGCAGCTTCTCTTCAAGGCTTGATACATTTCCCCCTTTGGGACTGTGCGCAGTCTCCATCTTTCGCTGGTGCAGTTGCAGAGTAGCCTCTTCTACCGTGCCAGAGGCTACTGCGCATGCTCAGGTCCACAGGGACATGGCGCCAATACTGGGGCAGCCTCGCCCCTAAATCCACCTCTGCTATAGGGCATATTTTTGAAAGTTATTTTGCGGAAAGTCCACCAAAAACAGCCATTTTCGGGATGGTCTCCACAACTGCATTACATGCAGCAGCAAAATGAAATATGTCAGGGTGACAGGATCCCCAAGCATAGAATATTGCAGTGCCATGATTATTTACGGCCTATCTGGTGATGGACTTTTTTTTTTTTTTTGCAAAAATCCCCTGCCTATGTACTAACTGTAACTGGCAGGGATAGAGGTAGCAATAACCGCTCTCCCTGCAAGTTACATCCCATGCACATTGGAGAATATGAAAGACTCTTCAGGGCTATCTGACACTGCACATGTGCACAGTGTCAGATTTAGGAGCTGGATGGAGGCCCTGTGAGATTGCCTCCATAGGCATTAACTTGTACCATTTGAGGATGGCGTAAATCACTGGGACCAAATTCTGAAAAGCTTAATTTTTAGGGACATAGCTGCACAGGGTCCCGAGGTTTTAGGAGGCACCGACGGGGCCCAGAGACCAAACATCCTTTCACTGCTGCGTGCACTGCTGCATGATCAGCAGGATCTAGGCAGGTACAGGGTCCATACGTGGAGTCTTTGTAGCTTTATTGCATCAGTGCAGGCTGGTGCAATAAAGCTTTGTTTCTACTTCAGGTTCCATAGGGGGTCCACAGGGTTGACCTTGGGGGTATAGCTGGATCTGGATCCACGTGCACCACAGCTTTGCTGCTCCCAGGATGCACTGGGTCCATCCTCCTATATACCCCGCCCCAGCCACAGGCACCTCAGTTTTAGTTGGTGCCCGGCCAGAGTCGGGTCACCCTAGTGCAGGGGGGCTGCTGGGCAGCCCCTAAGCTTTAATTTAGTGTAATTTAGTTTTATTTTTGACACTTTTCAGAGTGACCGCTTCAGACTGTCCATTGGACGTCTAAGCTGCCGCTCCTCCAACCCCGCTGGCGCCGTGACGCCAGTACAGATCTGGGGATCACTAGCACGGGCTCTGGACTGCTGCCGGAGCGCCGGGGACAAGGTAAGCCACGGGTCACTGCTTGCGGTGACCCGCGGGTATGCTACCTTCTACATGCAGTCCTTTGCCTCCGGTCTCTGGGGATAGAGCGGAGGCGCTAGCAAGTGGCAGCGGGCTCCCCCTCCCAGCAGGCATACCCTGCGAGACCACTGGACCACCAGGGAACACGTGCTGGCAGCGGATCTGCGGCTCCCAATCTGCTCACCTGCAGACGCTGCGCTCAGGGCCGCCATCAGGGGGGGACTGCCGGGACTGGAGTCCCGGGCCCGGACCCTGGCTGAATGTGGGGGGGCCCGCTTGGGCCCACCTGCTCCTACCATCTGCCGCAGTAAAGCCTGCAGCGCGCACTGTCCCTTTGACCAGTAGAAAGGGGGACGGCCGCTGCTAACGCCCGTCATCGCCGCTGACCCAGTCCCCAATGGAGGAAGCAGCCAGGACACCCGCCGGCCAAATGTTCAATAAAGTTTGTTTCTTCTGGATTGGTGCGCGTGACATCATGCCGCGCCGCTGGAGGGAGAGTTCGGAGGAGCCCCGGCGCAGGAGGAGCAGCGTCTGCTGAGGAAGAAGCGGAGAAGATGCCAGCGGGAACAACTCGGAGCCTTCTTTAAAGAAACAAGGTAAGTGGTAAAGCGGTGCACAGCGGGCAGGGAGAAAAAAAGCTGGGCAGACTGGCAGAGCACTAATAAAGGGGGCAGAGTGAAGTGGGGAAAAATAATTGGGCAGAGCACTGGATTTAATGAGGGGTGGGGGGTTGGGGGGAGTAAATTTGTGAAAAAAAGCTGGGCACACAGAGCAGAGCACTGGATTTAATAACCGGGGAGGGGGGAGGAGTGAAGTGGGGAAAATGAGCTGGGCAGAGCACTGGATTTAATAACCAGGGGGGGAGTGAAGTGGGGAATAACAGCATGGCAGAGCACTGGATTAATAATCAGGGATGGGGGAGTGAAGTGGGGAATAAAATGGCTGGGCAGAGCACTGGATTTAATAACGGGGGGAGGAGGGGGGTGGGGCCCTGGCTATTTTGTCAGTCCTGGGCCCCACAGTTTCTGATGGCAGCCCTGGCTGCGCTGCACTGGGGAATATGGAGGATTTATCGCAGGATGGGTTGTGTGCCAGGTGCCGTCAGTTACCTGGTCCCTCAAATCCCCAAACTTCGGGACAGGATCCCCCTTGGGTGGTATTTTCTCAGGTGCTGGCCTCCATCGCAGACCGTCTGGTGGTTCCCACTACCATCCCCCATAGGGGGTTACCACAACCCGCCATTTCCCCTTCTCCGGGTGTACCGCAATTATTGCAGTCTCCCCCTGGGCCTCAGACAGTTCATCCATATGCAGGGTTCCCTATGTATGTTCAGTCTCCTTCAATGACGCAGCAGTCCGTCATCCCCTTCCAAAGTCTCCCGCAAGCTAACCCACCATGGGTTGATGTGTTCTCCAATTCGGTCCAGAGTTTGGCAGCCTCATCTTCAGCCTTTCAAACCATGTTGCGTAGTGACAAGCCTCACAAGGCGTCAAAACGCACTGTTCCGTCATCTCAGTCTGCACATTTATCAGACTCAGATGCGTCCTCGGATGAGGGCGAATTGCATGAGGATTCTGATTCCCTGCTCCGGAACTGGAGACGAAGTCTACCATTAATGTACCGGCATAGGTGCGGGCGGTGCGGTCCATTCTGGATATAGAGGATGATGCTCCGGCCCCTAAGTCCAAATATCCCAATTTTAAACAGGCGAAAGTGATGTCGGCTGTTTTTCCTTTATCTGACTAACTGACTGATCATATGGTGGAGGCCTGGCAGTCACCTAGTAAGAGGTTCCAGCCGCAGAAACGTTTAAGCAGTAGTTATCCGTTTCCTGCTAGTCATTGCAAGAAGTGGGAAACACCGCCGGCGGTGAATTCTCACGTCACTCGCCTAATCAAGAGTGCTAGCTTACCAATGTCGTCCATTTCATCCCTAAGGGACCCCACGGGCAGGAATGTGGAGACTTGTTTGAACTTGAAGTCCATTTATTCTCTCTCGGGGGCAGTGTCCTGTCCGTCCATAGCCATCTCTTGGGTGGCTAAAGCCATTGAGAGCTGGGCCAATGTACTGGAGAATATGCTTCCTGAGGAAGCTCCGGAAGTTCAGAGAGCTTTGATTGGTCAGATGAGGGATGCCGCTTCCTATATTGGGGAGGCGTCTTTAGATGCCAGTCTTCTCATTTCTCTGCTCACAGGTCTTTGTGGCTTCGTTCTTGGAGAGCGGATGCGGATTCCAAGAAAGGCCTAGAGGCCTTACCCTTTAACGGGGAAATTTTTTCGGTCCTGACCTGGACAAAATAGTGGATATCTTGGCAAAGTCTAAGTCTGCATTTTTACAATCAGCTGCTGCGCCTTCTAAAGCTCGGACATCAGCCTTTCGGTCCTTTCGGACTCAGGGTAAGTCCAAGGGTCAATCCTTCCTGAGACAGTCGTCAACCAAGACTGCCCCTAAACCAAAGAAGCAGGCCTGGAGCACTAGACGCCCTGCTTCCAAGCCCGAAGATAAGCCTTCAGCCTGATGGTACGGGCCTCTCTCAGCGGGATCCCAGAGTCGGGGGCAGACTTCTTCAATTCGCCCAATATTGGTGCAATACCACCACGGATGCTTGGGTACAAGAGGTGGTCTCTCAGGGGTACGCCCTGTCCTTCCGCTACAGACCCCCTCAACAGTTCTTCTGCACGAGCCTTTCCCAAGATAAGACCAAGGCATTGTTGATCCAGAAGCCATAGAGTCCTTGCTGAAAGCAGGGATTGTTGTTCCCGTTCCGCCATCTCAACGTGGGATGGGTTACTACTCTTCTCTATTTCTGGTTCCAATACCCAATGGGTCTCATCAGCCCATTCTCAACCTGAAATCGTTGAACAAGTTCCTCAGAGTGCCTACTTTCAGGATGGAAACTTTGCGTTACATCATTCTGGATATGGAACCGGGGGATTATATGGTCTCTCTGGATAACCAGGACGCCTACCTCATGTTCCTATAGCGCCTTCACACCAGCAGTATCTGAGGTTACAACAGCTTCACTTCCAGTTTCAGCCTCTACCCTTTGGTCTTTCCACGGCTCCGAGGGTGTTCACCAAAGTGATGGCTGTCATGCCTGCACATCTGCGCAGCCAGGGTATACGGTTTCTGTCGTATCTGGATGACCTCCTGTTGCTGGCCAGCTCTTCGGAGATCCTTTTCCAACATCTACACCTGACGATCGCTTGTCCAAGCGCACGGGTGCCTGATAAACTGGAAGAAGTCCTCTCTCATTCCATCACAGAGGATGGTTCATTTGGGACCCCTTCCAGACTCCAGTCAGCAACGGATCTTCCTGACTCCGGAAAAGGTTGCCTCCCTACAACTGCGAGTGAGTAGTTGTCTAAAGAGTTACCAGGTGTCTGTTCACTCGGCAATGAGAGTTCTGGGGTCCATGGTGGAGTATGCCCAATTTCATTCCAGGCCCCTCTAGGGGCTGATTCTATCCAAATGGAAAGGGTTACCACACCGAACCAGGACTCAGATGCTTGTGGTGCTAGAGGTGTGCCTGTCGATGACCTGGTGGCTTCAGACGCCTCATCTCACCAAGGGCCACCCCTTTTGGATCCCGGACTGGGTCCTGCTCACTACGGATGGCAGTCTCCGGGGTTGAGGGGCGGTGTCGGGTCCCCTTTCACTTCAGGGACGTTGGACAGCAGAAGAGACGGTTCTTCCCATCAATTTTCTAGAACTTCGGGCCGTGTACAGGGCCTTTCAGTTGTCCGGTCACGCTCTTCATGGAAGGGCAGTGCAAGTTCAATCCGACAACGCCACCACAGTGGCGTACATCAACCGTCAAGGAGGGACTTGCAGTCGAGCAGCAATGTCGGAGGTGTCACACGTCCTGTCTTGGGCAGAGTGCCACCTTCCGGCGATCTCTGCAGTCTTCATTCCAAGAGTTCTCAACTGGGAAGCGGACTTCTTCAGCCGTCACAACGTGCATCTCGGTTTATGGTCCCTTCATCCAGATGTATTTCAACTGCTCGTGGACAAGTGGGGACTGCCGGAGGTGGACCTTGTGGCCTCCCATCACAATCGCAAATTGCCAGTGTACGGGCCCAGGACAAGAGAAGCCGGCGCAAGCATGGTTGGATGCGCAGTCAGTGAAATGGACATTTCAACTGGCGTATCTCTTCCCTCCGATAGCCTTGCTGCCTCGGGTCCTTCAGAAATTCAAACAGGACGGCGGCAGGCTTCTGCTGGTGGCACCGGCTTGGCCCAGATGTCCCTGGTACTGATTTTCGGGGACTATCCATAGACGTTCCGTTTCTTCTGCCTCAACATCAGGACCTGTTGTCTCAGGGGCCATGCCTTCACCCGGACCTGGGTCTGTCTGTCTTTGATGGCATGGCTCTCATCCGTCTTGAGGGCCCAGGGTTTTTCCAGCTCAGTCATCAGCACAATGCTACAGGTACGTAAGCCTGCTTCCGCCAGGATTTACCACAGGGTGTGGCATACTTATTTTCAATGGTGTGAATCCAGAAACTATGATCCTCAAGCGTTTCATGCTTCTAGGGTTTTACCGTTCCTTCAGTCTGGATTGGACTTAGGTTTACGCCTCGCTTCATTGAAAGTTCATGTCTCTGCACTTCCTGTGTAGTTCCAGCATAGAATCGCTACTCTGCCTGATGTCCGTACCTTTTTCCAGGGTGTCCTCAGGATTCAGCCTCCCTTTGTTCCACCAGTGGCTCCTTGGGATTTGGCTGTGGTGCTTCGGGCCTTGCAGGGTCCTCCATTTGAACCTCTGGAGTCGATGGAACTTAAGTGGATGACACTTAAGTCTGTTTTTCTCCTGGCAATTGCTTCAGCCAGGAGAGTGTCAGAACAAGGCGCACTTTCTTGCCATTCTCCTTTTCTGATTTTTCACTAGGACAGGGCAGTGCTTCGCACCTGTCCTGGTTTTCTTCCTAAGGTAGTCTGAAATCTCCACATCAATCAGTAGATTGTTGTGCCTGCATTTCAGTCACCTGATCTATCGGCTGGTGAGGTTTCCTTGGATGTTGTCCGTACTCTCAAGGTTTATATTGATCGCACTAGTTCCATTCGCAAATCTGATTCTTTGTTTGTCCTCTTTGATTTTCACAAGAGGGGTTGGCCGGCCAACAAACAAACTTTGGCCCGTTGGCTTCGTTTGGTTGAGGCGTATTCACAGGAGGGTTTACCTGTTCCAGCCTCTGTTAAGGCTCTTTCCACTCGGTCTGTGGGTCGCTCGTGGGCTGCTGGCCGTGGCGCCTCAGCGGTTCAGCTGTGTAAGGCGGCCACCTGGTCTTTCATACAGACTTTCTACGGTTCTATAAGTTTGACACCTTCGCCTCTAAGGATGCATCCTTCGGGCGCCGGATTCTCCTTTCAGCACAGGAGCGTCCCTGCCCTTAGTTGTACTGCTTTGGGACATCCCCAAGGTCAACCCTGTGGACCCCCTGTGGAACCTGAAGTAGAATACAAGAGATATGGTAAGAACTTACCTTTGTTATCTGTTTCTATGAGGTCCATAGGGTCCCCAGGGCGCCTGCCCTGACGCACCTGGCTTCATATGGGCTATGTGGCTGGTCACCGGTTTTCCTTCTCCCTTTCTGTGAGTATGGTTCTCATGTGTTCCATTCTTCCTTCTATCTGTTTTTATCTCCTCTGGCCTTGGCTACTTACCAAATGAGGTGCCTGTGGCTGGGTATATAGGAGGATGGACCCAGTGCATCCTGGGAGCACCAAAGCTTTAACTGCGTAGTGCCCGTGGATCCAGATCCAGCTATACCCCCAAGGTCAACCCTGTGGACCCTATGGACCTTGTAGAAACAGAGATAACAAAGGTAAGTTCTTACCATATCTGTTTTATTACAGCGCAGCACGTGACGTCATGAACGTTATGCAACGCCACACCGCTAGAACGCAGAGGAGCTGTGGGGTAAGTGGGGGGGCTGGCTGGAGAGACACCGTGGGGGCTGGCTGAAGGAACACAGAGCTGGCTGGAGGGACAGAAGGGGCTAGGTATGGAGAGACACTAGGGGCTGAAGGGACACATTAAGGTTGGAAAAACACTGGGCTAGAAACACAGAAGAGGTCTGGGGATGAAGAGATAAAAGGGACCTGGAGAGACATAGGGGAATGAGGCTGGAGAGACAAGTGATCTAGAGAGACGCTAGGGGGGAGAGGCTAAAGAGAACTGGTGTGAAGTGGCTGGGGATTATCCACAAATGGCAGGATTAGAAGGAAAATGTTTGGAGACAGTAATCTTCATTCTAAAGAAACATTACTGATACAAATAGTACCAAATTAGCAAATGCAGTTTAATTATATAAAATTGTTTCATCAGGTGAAGTTCACATTTTGCCCTGTACCAATACTTCTGTTACTATTTATTATGTGGTCGAACCTCTGCTATATGCTGATGACATTGGTTATATTCCTACGCAGACAGGCTTCTTCTGCACCATGTGATCTCCTACACTAATAGTGAATACCGACTAAAGTCACCATGTGGTCAGGGAGAAACAATTTCTTCAGAAAGTTCCCCATTGCAGAGAACCCACATATAGGTAAGGCAGGCTCTCAAGCGACTGGCCTGTACCTGCCAGAGACCCAGGGATGGGGCCCTAAAAAAATTTGTGTACTGGGCCCCATTATTTTTGTTGTCGGCCCTGGTTCCCATTGATAATAATTAGAGATGTGCGGTTCAGTTTAACTCGGATATGTTCGGATCTCAAAAACAGCATCATATTGGCTATCCGGCTGTCACGTGTTTGGATAGCCAATAAGAGAAATCACAACTAATCCGAACTTGGGATAATTTGGCGGTAAGAACCAAATAAAACCGAACCCGCATATCTCTAATAATAATGGGAACTGTGGTTTGCAGTGCTAATTAGCCTTTTGGAGAAGATTTATGTGACATCTCCTGCATTT
This sequence comes from Taudactylus pleione, assembly GCA_031769625.1. Lineage (NCBI taxonomy): Eukaryota > Metazoa > Chordata > Amphibia > Anura > Myobatrachidae > Taudactylus > Taudactylus pleione. The sequence goes on from JAUIMM010000944.1 coordinate 3,101,619, forward strand.
AACATTTAGTACATAGCAGGGAAAGATAAATAGGCCCCTTGGTTTGGAAAAGCTAAATCTAGGCATTTGGGAAGGAGACTTCATGGAGGAATTATTAAAAGGGGGAAAGCAAGTGGGCGTTCAGACTACACCAAACTGCATGCATTATTTAATCAATATAGTGCATTTATTACAATTTAATATACATTTTGCTCCTACATTCTATCAAATTCATCAGCTACAATTCCTAATATTTATTCATCATAGTAATTTCCCACCGATGTGAGGCATTGTTTACTAAACTTGAGTAATTCCTTTCCGGCCGTACCCAGTCAATTTTTTATTTTTTTATTTAGAAGATTAACATATACTTAGTTATTTTACTAAACTTAATTATGTTGTGTTTCCACATACTCTAATTTTCATCCACAACACTCCTCTACATCATCTCTCATAAAACATATGCATTAATGAGCACGGTTGATATCTTTTTTTTTTTTTTGTTTAACCCGTCCCATATTTCACAGCCCACTAGTACAATTATCGCCAGTGCCAATTATTAACATTTCATCTTCCACAAAAATATTCACAACTTATCATCACCTTATTTACTAGTCTTGTAATTTAATCTCACTAACCTTTAAATTTATCTTATTGTTCCCTCAACAACTAGAGCACATAGCTTCAGAATAGTCATAGCCCACATTGTAACAGTATTCAATAACATTGTCATAAATTAAACTTGCTCTTGTTACATTTAGAATTCTTAGTTCAATTGAACCTTGCTAATTATTGGTCACCTTATCTCACAATACATGAGATTAATCCTTACTCCATTATAATTACATTATTATAATATTAAAAAATAAATCATTTTATCTTTTATCCTATCGCTCAGTTCCATACCACTATAATCTCTATTTATATTATTAAACTATTAGTAGAATCAATTCCTGAATTATGTTTCAGTTACAGTCTATCAAATTTACCTTTAACTGTTGCTAATTATAAGTATTTTAATCTTTGAAAAGTGCTGCTTTAATTAACTTGAAGATCTTGTATTGATCTGCAAACGGGTATGTTGGGTATATTAGACAGGCAAAAGGCAAAATTTAGACAGACAATCAAAATATCAACACCAAAAGGCCAACTGACAAAGGTCGACATTGTCAAAATGTCGACAACCAAATGGCTTGCAAATGGTGAACTAAGCAAATCAGCGCTTCCCCATTCAGTCACACGGCAGCGCGGCTCGTCACATGTCCGTGTCGGTGTACTATGTTTATTAATCGGTTCCATAATTATTATTATGATAGCTATATAGAATAGACACACTGAGCTCCACTAGTTTTTAGATTACACACGGATAGCAAAAGGTTGCCAAATTAATTGCTGCACACTGAAATATTTCTGTAAAAAGATTTTTCTTTTTATCCTTCAAGGAAACTCAGGTATCATCACCATGGATATAAACTTCAAAACAAGTCTGAATTATAATTTTATAATAAATATTTTTTTTATCCACCATTTTGGTGTTAAATTGTTATGAAACAACCTTTACAATAGTTTTGTACTATTGGTGACTGGTTATCTGTGGCAGCCTTGGGTTTGACTATTTGGTTGAATATAAATATTCCTGCTAAAGTATGTCCAACATTACAAGACCAGAATAAATAAAAGTACTATAATCCAAAAATCTGTCAGAATTTATAAACTTGTCAGCCAAACAGACCTTATCCTCCCCCTTCCAAAGCACCATCCTAACCAATGTCCTGTTTCTCTAGATAGCAAAAAACATGAAGACTGTGATACTTCGACAAAAAAAAAAAAAACAGACAAGAGCCACAAGTCAGATGACCAACATTTCATTGTCCTTTATGACACTTTCATCAGGGTGATTTACGTAAAGCACCCTGAAGAAAGTGTCATAAGGACAATGAAATATTGGTCATCTAACTTGTAGCTCGTCTGTCTTTTTTTTTGTCCAAGTACCGCTATCTGCATATTTCTATTTGTGGCAAATATTGCTGACCTATTGGAAGACATCAACCACTCTACCATTGATTGAGCGGTTTGTTTGTTTGTGTGTGTATATGTTTATCTATACTAATACTATAAGAATGTTGAGTCGGTCTGTTTGTTCCTAGTTGGCAAAAAAAAGACGACTGAACCGATTTTTATGAAAACTCATCACTTTTTGTGGTGGAAACTCCTAGAAATAACCTGTACTTTGTTTTATCTTGATCCATCAAGTTAAGCAATAATAAAAAACAAAATGTATTGATATCATTAATGCAAGAGATAGGTGTGGCAGGTAAGCGGTGGGGGTGGGAGAGGTGCTTTGTACCTGTGTTCACTTGAATAGGATAGGCTACATAGCAGACTGTGCACAGGGCACACAGTGACATTGGTGTATATATATATACACATATATATATATATATATATATATACACACACCGTGTGCCCAATGCTAGAATGGTCAGTGCCTTCCAATTTACCAAACATGGTGGAGGATTTGATTCAGAAAACAATATATAATACACATAACGTATGTGGAAAAGTATAACTTTTATTGCTTTCATAGCACAATAAACTTATTTACAAAAATATATTAATCCCACAATTGTTACAGTATACTTTCCAGTTATGTACTAATGCATTTTCATAAGACCTTTTGCGATGAGCGTTGCATCCAGAACTAAGCAAGCTAAAATGTGACCGTACAAATCATTATCCTCATTGCGCCTTGGGAAGTGAAGACTTTTTTGGAAGATCTTTTTTTCTTAAGCAGACTTGTGTTACAACTAGAACACTTACAGATACTGGTAACCAAACCGTATAGCAGCATGAGTAGCCAGATGGTACCAGTCATAACAAAACCAAGTTATTACATTCATTTTTGGGAGCGGTAATCACAACCTACAATTATTAAATTCACACCCTCCACCAGCAACCATTTTATGTTGGTCAATAGAACTGGCTACCATTTTTCTCAGGCTAAGGGGAGTGGCCATCTTAGGAAAACAAGTTAAATATTGATGATTGCTTTTATTAGGGGTACTTTATTTTTTATTTTTAGAAAACTATATGCATGTTTTTTTTTCTCCTCATGCCATAACCAGAAGTGTTGAGTCTGAGGCGGCCTTGAAATATTGTTAAAGTACAGAGCTCACTGGCATTTGCGGTTTTACCTCACATGGTATAGGTAAACTTTATTTGCCCACAAAAAAAAAAAAATTACGTTAATTTCTCAATTATATATTTTGTATTCCCAATACCAGAGGAAGTGTGAATGTGTGAAGCTGTACTGCTTAACTCAAGACTTTAGTTCGGGGGTGGGCAATAAGAGGCCCCCCAGGTAATGATGAACTACACTTTTCAGCATGACCTGTGTCAGTTTTAGCATGCTCTGATAGCAAAACTGTGGCATGACATGCTGGGATGTGTAGTCCCGCAGCAGCTTTAGGGACGCTTAATGTCCACCCCAGCTCTAGTAGGTTGGCCCCAAGTGGCCAACCTACGGAGACGGTTCAACAAGTTCAAACCTACTCTATACACATAATCTAGATTGAAAAACGTTAGGGAGATCGGTTGAAGAAAATGCTTTTCAGAAAGAACTTTCCTTATAAAAAAGGAAAAAATAAAAACCAAAAAAAACCCAAAACAAACATTCCTATCTTTAATATGGGTTCTTACTCCCAAATAATTTCCTTCATTTGAATCACACAACTTGTTCATTTCCATGAATCCTCTGATGTTTAATAAGAGTTGCATTACTATTGAAACATTTCTGACACTTGGGGCACGAGAAGGGTTTCTCCCCGGTGTGAGTCCTCTGGTGTATGATTAGATTTGTGGTGCGGGTGAAACTTTTCCCGCAGTCAGAGCAAGAGAATGGCTTTTCCCCTGTGTGTATCCTCTGGTGTCTAACAAGAAGGGACTTCCGGTTGAAGACTTTCCCACAGTCCGAGCAGGAGAACGGTTTCTCTCCCGTGTGAATCCTCTGGTGAACGACAAGCGCCGATTTCTGGGAAAACCACTTCCCACACTGAGGACACATGGACCTGCTCATTTCGGCGTGACTCCTCTGGTGTTTGCTGAGGAACATTTTTGAGCAGAAATGTTTCCCACATACAGAACAAGACAGGTTTTTCACCTTATGGGCCCTCTGATGCTTCGCGAGATCGGATTTCTGAATAAAACACTTCCCGCACTCCGAACAAGAAAATGGCTTCTTTCCGATGTGACTGAACTGGTGCCTCACAAAATGGGAACGCTGGTTAAAACATTTCCCGCAGGCAGTGCATACAAAGGGTTTCTCTCCAGTGTGGATCATTTGATGCCGCAGAAGAGCCGACTTCAGGATAAAACACTTCCCACACTCAGAACACAGGAACAATTTTTCGCCCGTGTGAATCTTTTGATGCCTCACCAGGTGGGATTTACAGGAGAATTGCTTCCCGCAGTCACGGCAAGCCGCCTCTGTCTCGCTGTGCTCCTCCTGATGTTTACTAAAATCTGAGGTGCTAGTAAAAGACTTGGAGCATACAGAACATTTATACACCCTCCCTATGGCACGTGTCCGTTGTCCAGGCTGATTTGACTTTTTGCCATGAATTGTACCACTTGCATTGACCTTCGCCCTGTTGTCACCATTTCCTGGGTTACACACTAAAATATAAGTAGAGGTGTATTCCGTTGGTATACATTTTGTGTAGCACGTTCCTCCATCTACAGATTGTTTGGGCTCCTCTGTAATCTCAGTTAATGCGTTTTCTGTTTGCGTACATTTCGTTGATGTAGTCTTGCAGTCTGGTACATAGGCCGTTCCCAGGCATTTATTTTCTAATGTGCGTCCTATACAATATTTTTCTACTTCAGTGACCGCTAAATCTTTCCTGGAAGAATGGAGGCATTCAGGCATGTTATGTCTTGCACTTCCGTCCATAGAACAGGCTGTTGGGAAATAAAAAACACAACTGGACTAGTGGAGATTTACAATTAAACCGAAAAACAAATGCCAGCACTTTGCTGTATGGTCGCAATGTAAAACGACTACCGTTAATGGGTATGGATCCCATCTGCAACTATTAGGGGTATATTTACTAAAGTGCAGGTTTTAAGAAGTGGAGATGTTGCCCAGAGCAACCAATCAGATTCTACTTATCATTAATATAGCAGTTTCTAGAATATAATATCTAGAATCTGATTGGTTGCTATGGGCAACAACTCTTTAGTAAATATAACCCTAAAAGTGCCAATGTAGGACATCACAAGTCAAAGGTCACGGTACATTCCACTAGGCGACCTCCCTGCCTACATAAAACATCTTACTGCTGCAAGCAGTGGTGGAATCTGTGTGCGCTGTGGCCGGGAGGGGAACACCAACCCACTGCAATTTGGTACAAATCTTTGAATCACAGGACAGCCCTGTCGAAACAGGACAGTTGGGAGGCAAGTGGAACTATAGTGTCGCTGCCTCAGTGCTCACTCTCACATCTAAAACGATGCTGCCCATAATATACTAATTACCAAAGTACTTTTAACAATGCCACACTTTAGCCTTCAAGCAATAACGGTGAGGTAAAAAGTAAGGCTGTACACTGAGGCTGCTTACAATGTTAAATCATCTTTTAATCTTTAGTTAGGAAATTTTTAAGCGGAAGGAAGCAGTCCAAGGAAGGAAAAGATGGGGCCTAAGCTCCCCCTATTTTAAGGGTTTGTATGCCAGGGGGAGATACAGAGGTCATGCACAGGACCGGTCTTACTAGCTAATGCGAGGGGACACCAGAATGCACAAGAGAGAGTCCTAGGCGCACAGAACAGGGTAATGTTTAGGGTTTGCCCTCTTCCCTGTAGACAGCCAATATGGAAAGTGAGTGCAGACAAACGAGGGGACAAGCTGGATTTGCAGCCAAGAGTATGAATGATTGGATGGAAGGGTGCAGAGCAGTTGTTGTTAATACAACACAAGATATAACAGCTTGGATTTAACAAAGCGAAGCCCTGGGTTAACCTCATTTAAAGAGAATGAGACAGATGTTAGATTAAGAGGTGAAAAGCCAATGATTCTGCACCTGAAAGTCAAGATCCTGACAATGGGTTCCATGCAAAAGGTCGACAATGAAAATGTTGACACTAATGTGGTCAACACCAAAGGGTGGACATGGGAAAATGTCGATGTGAACAAAGTTCGACAGGCACAATAGGTCGTTTTTTAAGGGTTAGATACTTACCGGAGTTAGGGACTAGGATGGACGGTTAGGGTTAGGCACTAGGATGGACAGTTAGGGTTAGGCACTAGGATGGACGGTTAGGGTTAGGCACTAGGATGGATGGTTAGGGTTAAGCACTTACGCCAACAGTTAGGGTTAGGCATCAAGGGGAGGGTTAAAGGTAAAGATTAGGGTTAGAAAAACAAAAAAAGTTTTGACCATTTCTGTGTTGACTATTTCCATGTCGACCTTTTGATCTTGACGACCTTTTTATTGTCGACCTTTTGTATCACACCCCTGGCAACACATCATGACATTTCAAGGAGATCATCCGGCTGAAGGAAGGTTGACGTGACCTGAATGGCACTGACACAACAATACCTGACAATATCGCTTACCCAAAGTTCCTTCCAAATGACCATCTTCACCACGACCCTGGCAACTCTCTGGAGGTCTCCACTCCTACATCAACAAACAGTGAAACACAGACAAATGTTTTCCACAGAGACAACTATACAAACTTCAAAACATTATTCTCTTAATCCATGGCTGTATAATGTCCCATTCCCAGCAGTCCCCTCTCCAGTCATCACCCAGACACATCCCCTGGTGTTACTGTATAATGTCCCATTCCCAGCAGTCACCTCTCCAGTCATCACCCAGACACATCCCCTGGTGTTACTGTATAATGTCCCATTCCCAGCAGTCACCTCTCCAGTCATCACCCAGACACATCCCCTGGTGTTACTGTATAATGTCCCATTCCCAGCAGTCACCACCCAGACACAGCCCCTGGTGTTACTGTATAATGTCCCATTCCCAGCAGTCACCTCTCCAGTCACCACCCAGACACATCCCCTGGTGTTACTGTATAATGTCCCATTCCCAGCAGTCACCTCTCCAGTCATCACCCAGACACATCCCCTAGTGTTACTATATTATGTCCCATTCCCAGCAGTCACCTCTCCAGTCAGCAGCTGAATGATCTTGTTGGTGAGTTCCAGGATCTTCTGGTCATTGTCTCTCTCATGTAGCAGTGAGTGAGGTGGAGGCACCATGTTGGGGCTCTGGGTCCTGCTAATTCCATCAGTTTCACAGGATCTGCTACAGATTGTGTCCTGTTCACTTGATGTCTTCAGTGGCACATAATCCTGAATAATTGAAAAAAATTTAATCTTACTATACTAATAAAATTGTGATTACTCTCCCATCCCTGCAGAGTAATAAGAATAGAACGTCTAGTGTACTTAAATTACTTTAGGTATCTAAAGGCATATATAGTATTGAGCTGGCCACACACAGACATATCTTGTTGGTGACATTGCAATATCTCAAATGATGTCAGCGGCCTCCAAACAGATGGGTGAAGCAGAGACCTTCAATCAAAACCTAATACACTTCTTCCACAACTAAAATCACCTTCACACTCCCACTAAGATTCCTAACCAGTGGCGGATTTTGCCTAGGGACTGCAGCCACAGTAAAATCCACCAACATTCCCAGTGGGCTCCGGCCCCTATGTCAGTATTAGCTGTGAGGGGTTGAAGGACTAACAATGGCTTCCAATTGGAAACACTTCCTGCTAATTACACACCAGACTGGCTGTCCCAGGGGGAAATGTTTTCTTTCCCAGGCCAGAACGTTTATCAGAGAGCACGTCACAGCAGTCTTACTAGGCTTCTAGGGGCTGCAGCTGATGCCCATTCGTGTGAGATCACGCATGCGTACACGGCAGTGCAGTCCTCCTACAAAAAGAATGCTGGAGCCGGCACTGCTCCTAGCCATTTATTGTGTCTTTTGCCATGTGATGAGTTCAGTCAATAAGAAGAGACTTTATATACACTAGTCAGTCACTTTGCTACGTGGCCAGGGAAGGTTTCAGTGTCACCGTTAAGGTTGATTAAACACATGTTTCAACATCTGCTAAAGCAGTGTGTGACGTTCCCAGAGCCTCCTCACCTCTCCAGTCAGCAGGTAGATGATCTCCAGGGTGAGATGTAATATCCTCTCACTCATGCCACTGTGATTGGTCTTCATTTTGGAGGATTCTACTAGCTGCTCTGTAAGCAGGGTCTGCTCCATTGAACCACCTTCAGATTGTATCACAACTTCATTTTCGAAAACCTAAATAGTGAGGCACAGTTAAACATGCAAGGAACGTTTCTTAAGGTGCCCACATCTGATGTGTAAAAGCAGAATTTATTTAAAAGGGTGTCTATAGCAAATAGAGATCCTATGCCAAAAAGAAAAGTAATCTTTTAGCAAATATAGATTCAATTCTAATAACCCATGGCAAATATTAATGTGGAACGAAAGGAAAAAGGAGGAACACTGGATTTGTAATGTACAGGAGAGGGCTGCCTTGCTTTTCTATGACTGTCCAAACAGGTTAATAAGAATACCATTGCAGAGTTGCTTAGTACATATTATCATATTCCACTGAAATCTATCCCAATTGCTTAGAGCCCGATTCCGAGATTTACACTAATGCAATCACGGATCGCAATTGCTAAAATATACTGATGCCTTCCAGACTGGTATATTTGGTACTTGTCAATTAAATGGAACAACTTGAAAGTGGGACTCCGCCCACCTGTTATTCTAGGGAACATTCAGATCTCTTGAAAGTAGGACAGCTGGTGCTACTAACCAAATCCCCAGCTCCACGCAACAAGCTTGTGCCACTGTTTAAGGACATCATTAACAGAGTTGGCCATGTGTGGGCAAAGGAAAGACTATTAGAGAGTTGCAGCAGAGGGGCGGCCTTGTCAACTAGTTTGTGGCAGTGCCTGGCGCTCAACTACAATGACAGATGAGTTTCATTAAGATTAAGAGGTGCCATATTTTTAAACATACATTCACTTTAATACATTTGACGGTACATAGGGCACAGCAATACGCAGTTTTGTTTTTCGTGGGTGTGGGTAGTTGGTAATGATTTACCATAAAGGAGGACATGATACAAAAACTTTCAGAAACCCCATTGTATACAGTATGACAAGTCAACTCGTTTTGTGGAGACATTAAATTGGAATGTTGTCAGCATCCCGGCAGAAGGGATTGTCGACAGTCTAAATGCCGGCGCTGTAATCCCGACAGCAGTCGGGATCCCGGCTCCAAAATCCCAGAAGGTATCGGGGGTTAAGGTTAGGCACTAAGGGGAGAGGGTTAAGTTTAGGGTGAGGGAGGTTAGGGTAGGGGTAAGGGAACTTACCTGATAGTGTCGGCATTCTAACAGCTGGCATCCCATACCCAACCAATTAAATCATCTGTGGTATTTACCACTGTGATCAGCTATTCCCTTCCTGCCATGTGTCAGTATACTGTGTTTAAGCACCTGAAGGTAAGTTTGTCTGTGTGTGTCTGCGTGTTGTATGTGTAAAAGGCACTAATACTGGGGGCACTGTATATTGGTCAGCATTAAGTGGCTTTCTTGTGAAATAACTTCTGCACATGGGTATCCCCCATTTGTAGGAGTACCACTGTTTTAACAAATATGATTTTGCAATCAATTGTTGCAGTGCTATCCTGCTGCTTACAGAAGAGCAATTTACAAAGCAGCTATATAATATACACACAATGCCCATACCTGCACTTCCCCCGGTATCTCAGCACAGCCCTCACTCATTGTCAGCACTGCTGCTGCTCCTTTGCACACAGGGTAAATGCTAAATGCTGCTACAAAGTGCAGACATTGCAATGCCTAGGTCACTGAGCATGCGCAGAAGGCAGACAGCGTCCGGACACACGTCTCAACGACTGCGCATGCGCGTAGCAGCAGCCGAGACCCCCGTTGCCATAGAGATATACAGGCGCCTTTCCGTATCGCTGACGGAGGGTGCGTATTATGCCAACCTAAGGTCAAGCAACCACACGCATTGGTACATGTATCAATGGCGGTTACAGTCTGCCTGTGCCGGGCTAGAACTCGCTGGCATAAATACAATAACTTACACCTGGCGTCTGCGCTTGTCACGTGACTAGTGATCGGTGGTATCACGTGATGAATCCAGGCACTGAGTCACATGATCAGGAGACCCTGCCTCTCTCTATGTAATACTTCTATACTGACCCCTGCTGGTGTGCTGTTGCTAGCATTGTACCTGCACCTGTGTTATACATGATGGCACAATTACACATATGGTGCAACATGTCCTCTAGTAGTTATAGCTACAGTAGGTAATACAGTTTTTGTTATTTTAATTTTTTTCTTTTAAAGGCATCCAATACATTTTAAATGAAAATAAGTGAATTATCCATCACCACCTCTATGGTCAGATCCGGTTTAACAACAGGGCCCCCTAAACATAGCTACATCACCAGTGTGGGGGCACTGTGACGTATGTGAACTGGGGTTTCTGTGTGGCATAATGTGAACTGGGGGCCCTACAGTAGGGATGGCCAGCGACCATTGATGATTCACAATCATTGATGGTTTATGGCCGATGTAGAATGCTTTTGCCATCGATGGGGGAGAACCAGATAGTTTTCCTCCATTGGTGTCTAAGCATAACTGGATGTTTTTTTTAGTTTTTTTTTTATACAAGGGGTCGGGACTCAGAGCATAGCTCCACCCCGGCACACGGGAAGTCCTGCCCTCAGGTTCTGATTGGTCCACGGGCCAGTCAGTCACAAGTCGGATGACCATCAGTTGCAGAAACCATTGATGGTTATCCACTGAATAGTTTGTAGCCATCGATGGCTACTTGGTATTTTTGCCATCGGTGGTAACACCACTGATGGCATCCCTACCCATGGTTGCCGACTTTCTGGCTTCCCCTTCCAGGAGGAGGCAGCCAGATCGGCATCACAGGTGGGCGTGGCTGGCATTGAGAAGCACCCGATTTTCTGGAGGCTCCCGATCGGATCGGGAGGGTAGGCAAGTATATCCCTACCCTACAGTGTGTTTAACACATTTGTGGTCAGACAGACTCTCATTGGCTGCGGCACCGAGGGCCGGAGCCGGGCTGGAGCTCACTCATGATCTCCACCTTCCGGCTCCCGCACTGGGTGAAGGGGGAGACGTCATGACATCTCTCCCATAGTGCCGAGTGGGAGGACGGAGGAGCGGACAGCAGCGGGCGCAGGAGCGGGGATTCAGGTAAGTGTAATTTTATCTGTATATGTCTGCGTATTTTATGTGTAAAAGGCTCTATATACTGGGGTCACTGTATATTGGACACTGCATAGGGGGCACTATATAAGGGGCACTGTATAGGGGCACTACTAGAGGCACTGCTTAAGGAGCACTACTGGGTGCGCTGCATATGTGGCACTGTATATTGTGCACTACTAGGGGCACTGCATAAGGGGCACTACTGGGAGCACTGTATAAGGGGCACTATATATTGGGCACTACAGGGGCAGTGCATAACGGGCACTGTATAAGGAGCATACTGGGGGCACTATATATTGGGCACTGCTTAAGGGGCACTATATAAGAGGCACTACTGGGGTCACTGTATAAGGGGCACTACTGAGGGCACTACAGGGGCACTGCATAACGTACACTGTATAAGGGGAACTTAATATTGGTCACTACTGGGGGCACTGCACAAGGGGCACTACTGGGTGTACTTCATAATGTGCACTACAACAGGGGGCAATTGAATAAGGGGAACTACTACTGCGGACATTGCATAAGGGGCACTACTCCAGTGGGCATTGTATGAGAGGCACTACTACCAGGGGCATTGAATATTGAGCACTACAACAGGGTCACTACAACTAGGGGCATTACATAAGGGGTACTACTACTGGGGGCACTGCATAAGGGCCACTACTACTGGGGGCATTAAGGTGCATATGGAATGGAAAGGAATGCTCCCAGAGTGATGAGAAACTGTGATGTGTCACCCCCCCATTTTTTTCAGTGGTCACGCCCCTTGTGGCATGTGGCCATGCCCACTTTTTCAGTGTGCACATTGGGGGGGGGAGGGGCTCAAATTTTCATCTTGCCCTGGGCTCCAAATACCTGTTACACCACTGTCCGACCCTGTCTATGGTAAGGAATTACACAGTGGAACCACCCTTACAGCATACTTGCCGACATTCAGCTCCCTCCTTCTGGGAGCCACGTGATTGCGTCATCGTGGCCCCGCCCCCTCTTCACAGTGCTGAAAATAACGGCATTGTGAAGCAGGGGGCGGGGCCACTATGATGTGATTCAGCGCGAATCGCGTCACCATCCCCCCCGCGGCGGGGGTTTCTATTAGTAGTCGGGGAGGCTTGCCTGCCTTTCCGGGGGTTCGGGAGCAGCATCCGATATTCGGGAGGGTAGGTAAGCCCGCCTTACAGTAATGCTGGGTGCACTCTGACAGATATAGTGTATCACCTGAAACACTCCACATTCCTATCTAGGCATTAAGCATATAAAAAATACACAGCGGGACATTTTTTAATTCACATTTTCTTTATTTCACCATCTTATACAGAATTTAGTTGTGTTTTTACTGTTTTTAAACTATATTTTGTTGACACTGTCCAGATTTTATTTGAATATAATAAAAACTATAGCCCTGATTCAGGGGCGCTTGCTATTTGCGAGCGCTCGCTCTGAATCAGGGTAAGCCGTTTTTTTTCTTCAACCGGCCTCCAGGCCGCTCGCTAAGCTGTGGGTGACCACCCACAGTTTTAGCAGGCGGCCTGGCGATGGTCGCGATGTTGCGACCATCGGGCTTGCAAAGAGACCCTTGTGTTAGGGTCTCATCCACCGCAAGCCCCAGTGAACTTCCTGCTCTAATAGAGCAGGAAGTTCACTAATGACATCACGTGTGATGTCAGTAGAGCCGCCCCCAAACGGCAGGCGTTCCTTCGGGAACGCCTCCGTTTGGCCAGCCACCCCCGCGACCCACCTACACAACGGTGCGAGCTGTCGATCAACATCGACAGCTGCCCTGTTTTCCTGCGAGCACAGTGCTCGGCCATCGACCCGCTGAATCAGGCCCTTTGTGTTAAATTATTTTTGGCCACTACCACATAACTCCTTTTTTCTTCTTGTTGGATATCGGCTCTATTAGCTGTCACAGACAGCAGCCCCGAAATTAACTATATGTGTATATATATATATATATATATATATATACAGACCTTATATTCATATGAGGCATTTGTGTCATTAATTTCAATATACCTGTGCAAAAGTAACTTCCTCTATCCCTATTCCCCTATTTTTGATCATCTACAATAGGCAGCCATCTTACCCTGAGGGACCAGATACTGTACTTCAGATGCATAGTGTCCTGCTTCACGGTCCTGACTGCCCCTCTTAGTATATCCTATCATGGATTACTCACATTGGTGCTGCAGTCAACCAATCCTAATACTGTACTTACCTAGAGCTCTGGGGAAGCAGCGACCATGGCCATTGACTATGGGCCTGATTCTCAGCCTGATTCTCTACTGTACACAACTTTGATTCCGCGCGCAATCTGCTGATTGTTTTACACTACGCATCGCAGCGCATGTGTTCAAACCGGCCACTGCGATCAGGACCGAGATCGCAGTGACTACGCAGACCCATCGCAGAGTGATTGACAGGAAGTGCCATTTGTGGGAGGTGACTGGGGGTGTTCTGCAAAACAGGCGTGCCAGGGCGTTCGCACGCTGTGCATGCTTGTGCAAATGTGCGTGAGGCTGCGATGGTACTCTATTGTACCGATGGTTTGGCAGTCTTGCTAAACAGTACTTATGTGTGCTAAGTAAAGTTCGCGTCCTTGTGTAGTGCTGCGACGGGATATCGAGTGCAATGAATTAGCAATGGATTAGCATACTATCGCAGTTGAACTGCGCGTGTAATTGCAATTGCATACGCAGTTGCGCACAGTAGTGAATCAGGCCCTATATCATCATATTGGGAAGTATTTCAGTGTCTGCAGCAATGTAACTTCTTTCCCATCTATTAGTATTGACATTCTTTAAAACGTACACTGGGAGCTCAATTCAGACCTGCTCGCTAGATGCGTTCGCACGCAGCAAAAGTATGCAAATCCGCGATCGCGCGGCAAGGCAATAGCATGCCCACTATGTCTTAGCGTGCAATCGCTCTGTGTATGCAGACGCCAACTAGCTTGTCCTAAGACGCCCACTTTCCCACGTCATGTCCAGGAAGTGTATGCAACCATCGGTAACATCGAGTACCATCGGAAGCGATCGCAGCACTTGTGGCTGACCATACCCTACTGCAAGCACTGCCAGTGATTCAGAGTGATTTTCAACCATGTGACCTCTACTATGATGCTGCGTCTTAATTATGCACGCCTCTGAAACGGCGTTGAGACGCTCAGGCATGCCTGCGTTCACACCACCATTCCCCCGTTTTCATGGACCATCCCCTGTCACTACCCTAGTGTGTGTGTGAGCATGTGGTAGGGAATATAGATTGTAAGCTCCACTAGGGCAGGGACAGATGTGAATGGTAAGATATTCTCTGTAAAGGGCTGCGGAATATGTGCGCGCTATATAAATAACTGGTAATAATAATAATAATAATAAATACCCACAAACGGCTTGTCCTGTCACTCTAGCTAGGGAGCTGTCTATGTGCAGCGAGCGAATGCTTCCCGATCGCATGGACTAGTTTGTGCACTGTGATGCGTATGCATGCGCAGATTGCAAAAATCGTCTGGCTGTGTGCGAACGCAGCCTAGCAAGCGGGTCTGAATCAGGCTCTGGGTTCCAACATAGAATATTTCAAAGTCTTTGCTGCCATCTAGTGACCATTTGTGCTCACTACCACTTCTGTTTTTCAGAGTACTAAACTGATGCTTATCTGCCAATATTTTTGGTGGGTAAGCAAAAACCCAATGACTGATCAATCTGATCCATCTCTCTCTATGGCAGTGCCTGAAATTGGCCATCAAATTTAAGAGATTATGACCACACCGTACCTCCCAACCATCTCTATATAGGCGGGACAGTCCTTCTATTCAAGCACTATTCCACCATCCCTCGTGGCCACAGTGTCCTGTTATTCAAGCACTGTCCCATCATCCCACCTGCGGGTCACAGTGTCCTGCTATTCGAGCACTGTCCTGTCATCCCACCTGCGGGTCACAGTGTCCTGCTATTCGAGCACTGTCCTGTCATCCCACCTGCGGGTCACAGTGTCCTGCTATTCAAGCACTGTCCCAGTATCCCACCTGCAGGTCACAGTGTCCTGCTATTCAAGCACTGTCCCATCATCCCACCTGCGGGTCACAGTGTCCTGCTATCCAAGCACAGTCCTGTCATCCCACCTGTGGGTCACAGTGTCCTGCTATTCGAGCACTGTCCCATCATCCCACCTGTGGGTCACAGTGTTCTGCTATCCAAGCACTGTCCCATCATCCCACCTGCGGGTCACAGTGTCCTGCTATTCAAGCACTGTCCTGTCATCCCACCTGCGGGTCACAGTGTCCTGCTATTCAAGCACTGTCCTGTCATCCCACCTGCGGGTCACAGTGTCCTGCTATTCGAGCACTGTCCTGTCATCCCACCTGCGGGTCACAGTGTCCTGCTATTCAAGCACTGTCCCTTCATCCCACCTGCGGGTCACAGTGTCCTGCTATTCGAGCACTGTCCTGTCATCCCACCTGCGGGTCACAGTGTCCTGCTATTCAAGCACTGTCCCATCATCCCACCTGCGGGTCACAGTGTCCTGCTATTCAAGCACTGTCCCATCATCCCACCTGTGGGTCACAGTGTCCTGCTATTCAAGCACTGTCCCATCATCCCACCTGCGGGTCACAGTGTCCTGCTATTCAAGCACTGTCCTGTCATCCCACCTGCGGGTCACAGTGTCCTGCTATTCGAGCACTGTCCTGTCATCCCACCTGCGGGTCACAGTGTCCTGCTATTCGAGCACTGTCCTGTCATCCCACCTGCGGGTCACAGTGTCCTGCTATTCAAGCACTGTCCCATCATCCCACCTGCGGGTCACAGTGTCCTGCTATTCAAGCACTGTCCTGTCATCCCACCTGCGGGTCACAGTGTCCTGCTATTCGAGCACTGTCCTGTCATCCCACCTGCGGGTCACAGTGTCCTGCTATTCAAGCACTGTCCCATCATCCCACCTGCGGGTCACAGTGTCCTGCTATTCAAGCACTGTCCTGTCATCCCACCTGCAGTCACAGTGTCCTGCTATTCGAGCACTGTCCTGTCATCCCACCTGCGGGTCACAGTGTCCTGCTATTCAAGCACTGTCCCATCATCCCACCTGCGGGTCACAGTGTCCTGCTATTCAAGCATTGTCCCATCATCCCACCTGCGGGTCACAGTGTCCTGCTATTCAAGCACTGTCCCGTCATCCCACCTGCGGGTCACAGTGTCCTGCTATTCGAGCACTGTCCCGTCATCCCACCTGCGGGTCACAGTGTCCTGCTATTCGAGCACTGTCCCGTCATCCCACCTGCGGGTCACAGTGTCCTGCTATTCGAGCACTGTCCCGTCATCCCACCTGCGGGTCACAGTGTCCTGCTATCCAAGCACTGTCCTGTCATCCCACCTGCGGGTCACAGTGTCCTGCTATTCAAGCACTGTCCTGTCATCCCACCTGCGGGTCACAGTGTCCTGCTATTCGAGCACTGTCCTGTCATCCCACCTGCGGGTCACAGTGTCCTGCTATTCGAACACTGTCCCGTCATCCCACCTGCGGGTCACAGTGTCCTGCTATTCGAGCACTGTCCCATCATCCCACTTGCGGGTCACAGTGTCCTGCTATTCGAGCACTGTCCCGTCATCCCACCTGCGGGTCACAGTGTCCTGCTATTCAAGCACTGTCCCGTCATCCCACCTGCGGGTCACAGTGTCCTGCTATTCAAGCACTGTCCCATCATCCCACCTGTGGGTCACAGTGTCCTGCTATTCAAGCACTGTCCCATCATCCCACCTGCGGGTCACAGTGTCCTGCTATCCAAGCACTGTCCCATCATCCCACCTGCGGGTCACAATGTCCTGCTATTCGAGCACTGTCCCGTCATCCCACCTGCGGGTCACAGTGTCCTGCTATTCAAGCACTGTCCCATCATCCCACCTGCGGGTCACAGTGTCCTGCTATCCAAGCACTGTCCCGTCATCCCACCTGCGGGTCACAGTGTCCTGCTATTCGAGCACTGTCCCGTCATCCCACCTGCGGGTCACAGTGTCCTGCTATTCGAGCACTGTCCCGTCATCCCACCTGCGGGTCACAGTGTCCTGCTATTCAAGCACTGTCCTGTCATCCCACCTGCGGGTCACAGTGTCCTGCTATTCAAGCACTGTCCTGTCATCCCACCTGCGGGTCACAGTGTCCTGCTATTCAAGCACTGTCCCGTCATCCCACCTGCGGGTCACAGTGTCCTGCTATCCAAGCACTGTCCCATCGTCCCACCTGCGGGTCACAGTGTCCTGCTATTCAAGCACTGTCCCATCATCCCACCTGCGGGTCACAGTACTGTCCCGTCATCCCACCTGAGGGTCACAGTGTCCTGCTATTCGAGCACTGTCCTGTCATCCCACCTGCGGGTCACAGTGTCCTGCTATTCAAGCACTGTCCCATCATCCCACCTGCGGGTCACAGTGTCCTGCTATTCGAGCACTGTCCTGTCATCCCACCTGCGGGTCACAGTGTCCTGCTATTCAAGCACTGTCCCATCATCCCACCTGCGGGTCACAGTGTCCTGCTATTCAAGCACTGTCCTGTCATCCCACCTGCGGGTCACAGTGTCCTGCTATTCAAGCACTGTCCTGTCATCCCACCTGTGGGTCACAGTGTCCTGCTATTCGAGCACTGTCCAGTCATCCCACCTGCGGGTCACAGTGTCCTGCTATTCGAGCACTGTCCCGTCATCCCACCTGCGGGTCACAGTGTCCTGCTATTCAAGCTCTGTCCTGTCATCCCACCTGCGGGTCACAGTGTCCTGCTATTCGAGCACTGTCCAGTCATCCCACCTGCGGGTCACAGTGTCCTGCTATTCGAGCACTGTCCCGTCATCCCACCTGCGGGTCACAGTGTCCTGCTATTCAAGCTCTGTCCTGTCATCCCACCTGCGGGTCACAGTGTCCTGCTATTCGAGCACTGTCCTGTCATCCCACCTGCGGGTCACAGTGTCCTGCTATTCGAACACTGTCCTGTCATCCCACCTGCGGGTCACAGTGTCCTGCTATCCCAGCACTGTCCTGTCATCCCACCTGCGGGTCACAGTGTCCTGCTATCCAAGCACTGTCCCATCATCCCACCTGCGGGTCACAGTGTCCTGCTATTCAAGCACTATCCCATCATCCCACCGGCGGGTCACAGTGTCCTGCTATTCAAGCACTGTCCCATCATCCCACCTGCGGGTCACAGTGTCCTGCTATTCAAGCACTGTCCCATCATCCCACCTGCGGGTCACAGTGTCCTGTTATTCATGCACTGTCCCATCATCCCACCTGCGGGTCACAGTGTCCTGCCATTCAAGCACTGTCCCGTCATCCCACCTGCGGGTCACAGTGTCCTGCTATTCAAGCTCTGTCCCATCATCCCACCTGCGGGTCACAGTGTCCTGCTATTCAAGCACTGTCCCATCATCCCACCTGCGGGTCACAGTGTCCTGCTATTGAAGCACTGTCCCGTCATCCCACCTGCGGGTCACAGTGTCCTGCTATCCAAGCACTGTCCCGTCATCCCACCTGCGGGTCACAGTGTCCTGCTATTCAAGCACTGTCCCGTCATCCCACCTGCGGGTCACAGTGTCCTGCTATTCAAGCACTGTCCCGTCATCCCACCTGCGGGTCACAGTGTCCTGCTCAGCACTGTCCCGTCATCCCACCTGCGGGTCACAGTGTCCTGCTATTCGAGCACTGTCCTGTCATACCACCTGCGGGTCACAGTGTCCTGCTATTCGAGCACTGTCCTGTCATCCCACCTGCGTGTCACAGTGTCCTGCTATTCGAGCACTGTCCTGTCATCCCACCTGCGGGTCACAGTGTCCTGCTATTCGAGGTCTGTCCCATCATCCCACCTGCGGGTCACAGTGTCCTGCTATTCAAGCACTGTCCCATCATCCCACCTGCGGGTCACAGTGTCCTGCTATCCAAGCACTGTCCCTTCATCCCACCTGCGGGTCACAGTGTCCTGCTATTCAAGCACTGTCCCATCATCCCACCTGCGGGTCACAGTGTCCTGCTATTCAAGCACTGTCCCATCATCCCACCTGCGGGTCACAGTGTCCTGCTATCCAAGCACTGTCCCGTCATCCCACCTGCGGGTCACAGTGTCCTGCTATTCAAGCACTGTCCCATCATCCCACCTGTGGGTCACAGTGTCCTGCTATTCAAGCACTGTCCCATCATCCCACCTGTGGGTCACAGTGTCCTGCAATCCAAGCACTGTCCCATCATCCCACCTGCGGGTCACAGTGTCCTGCTATTCAAGCACTGTCCCATCATCCCACCTGCGGGTCACAGTGTCCTGCAATCCAAGCACTGTCCCATCATCCCACCTGTGGGTCACAGTGTCCTGCTATTCAAGCACTGTCCCATCATCCCACCTGCGGGTCACAGTGTCCTGCTATTCAAGCACTGTCCCATCATCCCACCTGTGGGTCACAGTGTCCTGCAATCCAAGCACTGTCCCATCATCTCACCTGCGGGTCACAGTGTCCTGCTATTCAAGCACTGTCCCATCATCCCACCTGCGGGTCACAGTGTCCTGCTATCCAAGCACTGTCCTGTCATCCCACCTGTGGGTCACAGTGTCCTGCTATTCAAGCACTGTCCCATCATCTCACCTGCGGGTCACAGTGTCCTGCTATTCAAGCACTGTCCCATCATCCCACCTGCGGGTCACAGTGTCCTGCTATCCAAGCACTGTCCTGTCATCCCTCCTGCGGGTCACAATGTCCTGCTATTCGAGCACTGTCCTGTCATCCCACCTGCGGGTCACAGTGTCCTGCTATTCGAGCACTGTCCTGTCATCCCACCTGCGGGTCACAGTGTCCTACTATTCGAGCACTGTCCTGTCATCCCACCTGCGGGTCACAGTGTCCTGCTATTCGAGCAGTGTCCTGTCATCCCACCTGCGGGTCACAGTGTCCTGCTATTCCAGCACTGTCCCGTCATCCCACCTGCGGGTCACAGTGTCCTGCTATTCAAGCACTGTCCCGTCATCCCACCTGCGGGTCACAGTGTCCTGCTATTCAAGCACTGTCCCATCTTCCCACCTGCGGGTCACAGTGTCCTGCTATTCAAGCACTATCCCATCATCCCACCTGCGGGTCACAGTGTCCTGTTATTCAAGCACTGTCCCATCATCCCACCTGCGGGTCACAGTGTCCTGCTATTCAAGCACTGTCCCATCATCCCACCTGCGGTTCACAGTGTCCTGCTATTCAAGCACTGTCCCGTCATCCCACCTGCGGGTCACAGGGTCCTGCTATCCAAGCACTGTCCTGTCATCCCACCTGCGAGTCACAGTGTCCTGCTATTCAAGCACTGTCCCGTCATCCCTCCTGCGGGTCACAGTGTCCTGCTATTCAAGCACTGTCCCATCATCCCACCTGCGGGTCACAGTGTCCTGCTATTCAAGCACTGTCCCATCATCCCACCTGCGGGTCACTGTGTCCTTCTATTCAAGCACTGTCCCATCATCCCACCTGCGGGTCACACTGTCCTGCTATTCAAGCACTGTCCCATCATCCCACCTGCGGGTCACAGTGTCCTGCTATCCAAGCACTGTCCTGTCATCCCACCTGCGGGTCACAGTGTCCTGCTATTCAAGCACTGTCCTGTCATCCCACCTGCGGGTCACAGTGTCCTGCTATTCAAGCACTGTCCTGTCATCCCACCCACGGGCTGCAATGTCCTGCTATTCAAGCACTGTCCCACCATCCCACACGAGGGCCACAGTGTCCTGCTATTCAAGCACTGTCCCGCTGTCCCACCCGCAGACCGAAGTGTCCTGCTATTCAAGCACTGTTTTGCCATCCCTCCCGCGGGCCACAGTGTCATGCCTGGGGGAAAGGTTGGGAGGACACTCTCTATACACTATAGAGAGAGGCCTGGGGCAGCAGCAGTAGCTCGGGAAACACTGAGCATGCCCCCAGCATGACAAGAAACGCAGCCAAAGCCCCTAACATACCACACAACGAGGGCATGAGAAGTGGGAGGACTCTGAGAACTGGTCCTGACACAACAACCTCAGAATCCGAAACATTCCAGAATCTGTCACTTCAAGGATCTCTTTATACATATTCTACCAGGGTTATCGGAGACTGCACAAAAGACTTCTAGGAGTTCCAGGGCCAGATAGACAATTGGGCCGATGGTACTGCAGCTCCAGGCTTCCTCATAAGTATATTCCAGTCATCATGCCGAGTCTTTGTGACACTGCTGAGGCCAGGGTTAAGATGTTTATGTTGCACACTGTGTATACAATTTGTTCTATAAAGTGCTTTAGCCACTATGTTGATTGGAGCATTAATATATATGCTATTTTTTTTTTATGAGATCATTTCCTAGGAGGGGTAATAGCCCCACATGGCATGATTCCAGTACTGATAGTGAGTCCAATAGGAGACCCTATAAGTAGCAACCAGATTTGGAAGTCATTGCAAGTTAAATACAGTTACACTTGTGGCTAATTGGTATGGGTAATACCGGAGCCACTGCCCTGACTGGAGTACACCTGTAATAAGTAACTGTCTGTGATTAAGCCCATTTGTTCTCAATGTTCAAAAAAAAAAATTGATGGGTCACTTATCTCTAAACTAAAAGAAGTCACAACCAACAATGGCCCTCATTCAGAGCCACTCGCTAGCGGCAGTACGCTCGTTCCGAGCGATGTTCGCACATCTACGCATGCGTACGGTTTTTAGTATGCATGCGCGAACCAGTCAGTGCGGCCGAAAATCGTTTGTACGCTATATAGCGAGTGCCTGCTATTTTGAGTGACAGAATGAGGCGTATGTGGGTGGTAACAGGGGAAGGTGCTTGAAAACGGGGAGTGGAGATCCGTTCGCAGGCGTGCTTAAAGGTCAAAATGGGCGTTTTATGGGTGTGCATAATTAATATAGCAGCGTCAATGACCACGTCACTTGGTTTTTTTTAACTCAGAAATGCTCGCAAAATAGCAGTTGAAAACACCAACCACAAGAATAGCGAGCAGTTCATATCCTGTTCGATGTACTCGATTAATCTAATAAATAGCGGACATGACGTATGGTGCGAGCGGCCAGGGGGCGTTTTTAAGAAATAAAAGAGCGTATGTTTTGCTCGCTCGTTCAGACTTAGAGGTGTGAACAGACTGCAATGTGCGAACGGATCATTTGCATAGCCACCCCTGGTTTTTGAACGAACGCAAATAGCGAACGGCTCTGAATGAGGGCCAATGAGTCCAGACCCTGATGGGCATATTTACTAAAGTGAGACTTTTTAGAAGTGGAGATGTTGCCCATAGCAACCAATCAGATTCTACTTAACATTTAACTAGCACCTTCTAGAAGATAATAGCTAGAATTTGATTGGTTGCTATGGGCAACATCTCCACTTCTAAAAACTCTCATTATAGTAAACTTACCCTGCCCTGAGTATCTGGCAAACCCCTCCGTATAAATGTGATCAAGTCCATCCATACCCATATCCAACAGCATGGTAACTGAAGTCCTAACAAGCACAGTGGTGGGCAGGACTGGCTGGGATTATAGTTTCTGCTGTACGGTCATAGACATAGCAATAAAAGGATATACTGAGTGAATTGTGAAGTGCATCTTGGTAACAGTGCATGTGGGCTGACACTTTTGCCAGACTGCTACCCCAACAGTAGTCAGTGGGAACCAGATCATTATATCTACTGGAGTGTGATCCAGGCATTGGCTCTAAAGTTAATTTGCTGTATCCTGCTTTCTTCCGTGATACATTCAGTATGCCGGCGCTTAGAACACCGGCACCGGAATCCCGACCGCCGGCATCCCGAAGATAAGTACTGGGGTTAGGGGCAGGGTTAGGGTTAGGCACTAGGGGGAGGGTTAGGGTGTGGGGAGGGGGAGGTTAGGTTTAGGCACTAGGGGGAGGTTAGGTTTAGGCCATGGAGAGGGAGGGTTAGGGTAGGCAGAGGGGGAGGGTTAGGATACCTACCAACAGGTGTCGGTATCCTAATCCTGTCAGGATGCCTGCATCAGTATTTTGACTGCCAGAATCCCGAGAGCCAGCATCCAGTACCCAACCTGTGATACCAATCAAGCATGGTCATATCCATAATAGGTGCAGGGTGTGCAGTAGACACAGGCTCCTGGGTCAAGGGGCCACACCCTACACCCATAGAGGATATTTACAGTCAGGTCCATAAATATTGGGACATTGACAGAATTTTCATATTTTGTCCTCTATTCACCACCACAATGGTTTTGAAATGAAACAAACAAGATGTGCTTTAACTGCAGACTTTCAGATTTAATTTGAGGGTTATTACATCCAAATCGGGTGAACGGTGTAGGAATTACAACAGTTTCAATATGTGCCTCCCACTTTTTAAGGGGACAAAAGTAATGGGACTATCAACTCAAAAGTTATTTCATGGACAGGTGAGGGCTATTCCCTCGTTATTTCATTATCAATTAAGCAGGTAAAAGGTCTGGAGTTGATTCTAGGTGTGACATTTGCATTTGGAATCAGTTGCTGTCAACTCTCAATATGAGATCCAAAGAGCTGTCACTATCAGTGAAGCAAGCCATCATTAGGCTGAAAAATGAAAACAAACCCATCAGAGAGATTGCAAAAACATTAGGTGTGGCCAAATCAACTGTTTGGAACATTCTTAAAAAGAAAGAACGCACCGGAGAGCTCAGCAACACCAAAAGACCGGGAAGACCACGGAAAACAACTGTGGTGGATGACAAAAGAATTATTTCCCTGGTGAAGAAAAACCCCTTCACAACAGTTGGCTAAATCAAGAACACTCTCCAGGAGGTAGATGTTTATGTGTCAAAGTCAACAATCAAGAGAAGACTTTACAAGAGTGAATATAAAGGGTTCACCACAAGATGCAAACCATTGGTGAGCCACAAAAACAGGAAGACCAGATTAGAGTTTGCCAAACATCTAAAAAAGCCATTACAGTTCTGGAACAACATCCTATTGACAGATGAGACAAAGATCAACTTGTACCAGAGTGATGGGAAGAGAAGAGATGGAACTGCTCATGATCCAAAACATCAAGGAACTGCTCATGATCCAAAACATACCACCTCATCAGTGAAGCATGGTGGTGGTAGTGTCATGGCGTGGGAATGTATGGCTGCCAATGGAACTGGTTCCCTTGTATTTATTGATGATGTGACTGCTGACAAAAGCAGCAGAATTAATTCTGAAGTGTTTTGGGCAATATTATATGTTCATATTCAGTCAAATGCTTCAGAACTCATTGGACAGCGCTTCACAGTGCAGATGGACAATGACCCGAAGCATACTGCAAAAGCAACCAAAGAGTTTTTTAAGGCTAAAAAGTGGAATGTTATGCAATGGCCAAGTCAATCCCCTGACCTGAATCCGATTGAGCATGCATTTCACTTGATGAAGACAAAACTGAAGGGAAAATGCCCCAAGAACAAGCAGGAACTGAAGACATTTGCAGTAGAGGCTTGGCAGAGCATCACCAGGGATGAAACCCAGCGTCTGGTGATGTCTATGCGTTCCAGACTTCAGGCTGTAATTGCCTGCAAAGGATTTGCAACAAAGTATTAAAAAGTGAAAGTTAGATTTAGGATTGTTTAGTTTGTCCCATTACTTTTGGCCCCTTAAAAAGTGGGAGGCACATATAGAAACCGTTGTAATTCCTACACCGTTCACCTGATCTGGATGTAATTACCCTCAAATTAAATCTGAAAGTCTGCAGTTAAATCACATCTTGTTTGTTTCATTTCAAAGCCATTGTGGTGGTGAATAGAAGACAAAATATGAAAAATCTGTCAATGTCCCAATATTTATGGACCTGACTGTACCTGTTTGTCCGCGTCACCAAAATCACTGGGAAAATTGGGCAGGTGCCATTTTCCCAAAGATCTGTGCATGCACAATAGAGCACTCACCAGGAAAATAGCAGGGACGCCATGTTCCCGGAAATCTGCACATGTGCGGTAGACTCTAGCGCGGTGCCAGAGTCTTCACGGGACATGACCTGGGAAGGGTGGTGGTGGTGGGTCACATGGAGACTGCACACTGGCCCCATGCTCTCTTAATCTACCCCTGCAATCAAGCCCACATTACAACTAACTGTGCCCACTTTGTGATGAAGATCTGCTGATTTCTGTTTAGTACCACCCTCTCTAAATTCACCAATCAGGACTGTCCTGCAGAATTGGATGCAAGGTGAACTTGCAGCTGCAGTAGTACTCCACTACATAGGTAGCAGACTACATAACCACACTTATCACATCAGAGATAAGTGTCTCCTTCACATCCTTTACTAGTTTATAATCCTGCCTTACCAGCATCTGCGCTGGCATGTAAAGGAATGTAGTCTAATGGAGCGTACACACGGTCAGATTTGTCAGACTTGTCAGATTTGTCAGATGAACGACTGAACGATTAAATGATTTGAACGATTTGGACGATTTGGCCAAAGTTTTGAACGATTTGAACGATTGAACGATTTTTGACTGCATTAAAATGAATGGAATCGTCCAAGTCTGACTGCAAACCCATCAGTTGTCAGATATCGTTATCTGACAAACGGGAACGCGCATCGTTGATCGTCCATCGTTCAGGCATGTCAGATATGAACGATTTTTCATCAGATATGAACGACTGAACGATTTTTAAATCGTTATCGTCCATATCTGAAGAAAAAATCTGATCGTGTGTATGCACCATTTCACAGACACTGACTGGGTTTGTTTTATTCTTAATACACTTATACTGAATATATGTGTATATATATATATATATATATATATATACACAGTATTATATATACTTCATCTGTGCTTATTAGATTATTATTAGATGCCTTCCAACACCGGCATCCTCTAGAAATGGGTTGTGGCAATGGCATGGTCATGCTAGTGGAGGATTGGGGCACACCACAAATGGGCTTGTCGTGTCCCCTGGCGCCGTGCTTTGGGCCTTAGATATACTAGAGTGCCACCGACTTTACTCACCTTCACTAATAACACTACTGACTTGCCAGGCAGAGCAGAGTCAGAAATAAACATTAGACTATATTATAATGCTATGTTTTAAGAAAATGTGATGATATAATTGGCAATAACTCGCATTGGAGAAAGCAGATTATAATTAGGGGTGTGCACCAGCCACTTTTCAAGTTTTGTGTTTTGGTTTTGGATCTGGATCTTTCTTCGTGTTTTGGATCTGGATTGGTTTTGCCAAAACCACCCTTCCGTGTTTTGGGTTCTGGGTTTTGGATCTGGATTTTTTCTTAAAAAAAAAAACAAAACACTAAAATCACATAAAATGGGCCTTTTTTTGTTCCTACGCTATTAATAACCCCAATAACATTAATTTCCACTCATTTCCACTCTATTCTGAACACCTCACAATATTGTTTTTAGGCCAAAAGGTTGCACCGAGGTAGCTGGATGACTATGCTAAGCGACACAAGTAGGCGGCACAAACACGTGGCCCATCTAGGAGTGGCACTGCAGTGGCAGACAGGAAGCCAATCAGCGTTATGGTGCCCATTTGCATGTAGCACGAACCCGGGAGATCCGTGTTACATGCATCTGTGTGATTGGCACAGAGCAATGACAGGTCCGTGAGACCCGTCTGTGCTGCTGTGGTAAAAAAAAAAAACCTGTGTAAAAAAAGAAAAAAATGGCGTGCACCCCCCCAAAAAAGAGCAACCAGCCCCAGGCATTAGTAACCCAGTGCTGGGTGTGCTTAAATACAGGGGACAAACGACGTAGGAGTCCCCTGTACTTAAGCACAACCAGCACCGGGCTAGTCAGAACCAGCGCTGGTTGCCAAAATACAGGGGACAAACGACGTAGGGGTCCCCCGTATTCTGCGCAACCAGCTCTGGGCTCTGATCCTGTCCTGGTTCTGGAAATACAGGGGAAAAAATTTGTAGGGTTCCCCTGTATGTTCCAGAACCAGCACTGGACTTTTTCAAGCGGGGGGCTGATGCCACAGCCAGGGGAGCCCTTTCACCGGGCCCCCCAGCCGCAGCATCACCCCGGACCGCTAGTCAGCCCAGGCCGGGGATCCCTGGAGACCCCCCCAATAAAGGGGTCACCCTCTCCAGGGCACCCCAGGCCCAGGCTGATAGCCCGGGGCTATCCCCGCCACCCCTGGTGGCGGTGGGTGACGGGTTGATTGTGTGGTGTGGTGTAAATAAAGAATATCAAACATTGTCTTTACAAGTGGAACTGCAAGTCCCAGCTAGCCTGCCCCGCATGCTGGTACTTGGAGAACCACAAGTACCAGCATGCAGGGCATTAAGGGCCCACTAGTACCTGTAGTTCACCTGTAAAAAAAATGTTTAAAAAAACACAGGACACACACACCGTGCCAGTATAAGTTTATTAAACATACATACACACACATGTACACATACTCACCTATGTAACCTGTAGCATCGGTCCACTTGTCCGGTAAAGTATCCCTAGGGGACCTGTGAAAAAAAACATACTCACCATCTCCTATGCGAGGTTCTGTCCTCTTCGTTCCAAAGTAGGCATCCCCGGACTTGGCAAGAAAAAAAAAAAACGAAAACGCGATCCACGAACTTAGTACCGTTCTATAGAACGGTACTTCCCGAATGAGAGCTTAACGGCGGGGTATCACCATGGAAACCCCGCTGCTAAGCGTTCATTGGCTGAGAGAGGTCATCTCCCATCTCTCAGCCAATGAACGGCTCCCTCCATTGTAGTCAATGGTGGGAACCGCAGGGTAAACTTTAATAACCTTGCTGCTCCCACCATCCGACAGCAGATCTCGAGGTTTTGCCTCGGGAGAGGGATCCGGGGCAGACAGGGAGATCCGAGCTTGGCTCGGATCGCCCCGGATCCCCGAAGTTCGGGTGGGTTCGGTTCTCAGGGAACCGAACCCGCTCATCCCTAATTATAATATATACTTTAATAAAATTCTAAGTACTTATAAACAAATACCTTTTTTTTTATAGTAATTGGAGATATATATTTCATTCTTCTTTATTATAATCACTCCCACGTTTATTAACCAAAGGGATCATATTGTTAAAGTTTGAAAGACACGTGTAATACAAATCCTGTGTCAGCCATTGAAAAAATCACTCTGTGTGAAATGCGCATAGTTTTAGAACTCTGGTGATCTGCATACATAATTTCTGGTTTCTGGTTGACGTCATGGAAACCACAGGCAGTGCGCACCGTGGCTCTGTTTGACAAATTCCTTAATTTCTCAAGTTTTCCCAGTTATAAGTTGGATATTTTATCTGTGTAAATAAATAGAATTTTTTAACATCCATTTTCTCCCTCGCTTGCTTTGTGGAATTATCGATCTGCCAAACAGTGAGGTCCAGTGAATTACAGACATTTACTAATCATATCACAGCAGAGGACAGTACGTTCATGTTTCTTCTTCTCTTGATTAAGATCCTATTAAAATCAGTCTGCGAGGGCCATTAATTGGTAATTGGACAGTAGAATTTTGCAATATAATAAAATATATAATATTGTTATATATATATATATATATATATATATATATATATTGCATATCATTGGTTACATACAGTATATACTGTAATCATCTCTGTGCTGATCAGTTGGATATTTGTGTCTATCATAATCGGGTATAGTCCCTTTTTTTGTATTCATCAAATGTGTATAAGTGCTATACAATACAATACCTATATTGCGCTACATCAACCAATTTATCTTAAAATGCAAATATTAAAGAATACCATACAGTACGATTCGTTAAAAAGTCTTTTAGTAGAGGCTGCTTCCCCACGTGCGGTCCTTTGCCAGTATGGACCAGAAGGGTTCTATGGAATGGTGATCTTGGGGCGTGCCAAACTCCAATTATACAGGTTCAAACTTTCCCTTACAATTTCTGTTTTAATGTCCTTTTAAGGGGATGAAGATGAAGATTAAGAAGGGATCCACATTCAGTTTCTACAACGAGACCCTCAACCACCATTCTGTATAAGAGTTATATTAACTGATTCAGTGGTCATTGCATGGTACAGTATGATCGCTTCTTTAAATTATAATAATATTAGCGGTTACAGATGAGCAAACACATTATAATTCAGTGTTGTTTATTTGGGCCTTATATATATTTTCTTTTCCTATTGGAAAATGTGCAGTTTAGCTCTGTTAATGTCATTCTATGGGATTGATCTGTCCTCATCTGCACAAACAGAAATTCACTCTAAAAATGGTACAGTCCCGATGAGATATTTGCAGTCTGTAGCAGCACGAAACAGGTCCATGCTGGGTGTCAATGTTCTATGTCCCATATCTCTTTAGTGACTTGCGTTATCCTTAGAACTGACAGTAGACAGCGCCAAATTTGTGGGAAGGCCACACAGGATCGGTTGTAAAGTGTCAGAAGTGCAAATAGGGATGTAGGGTAATAATAAATTTAAATCTGGTCCTGGTGGTAGACAGCTTTTATCCATAAGACACAAGTTATCCCAGCGTTATGTGCCCTGTTTGAAAGGACTTATCCTTCCATGGTATGGTCTCCTTACTAGAGGAGCACATAATTCCACTTGTAATCAGTTTAATTGATAGGTCTAATTTTTAATGAGAAGATGAAGGCTAGAATAGTAATAGGTGCATATTCCCGATAAATGCAGTACGTTAATTATCAACCACCAATCCTTTGATTTCTTCAGAACGCCAATGCTCTCATTGCCTGTGAAGTAAACAAATCAATTAGTCTAAACACCCTGACAATATGGTGAGCTCATTCAGACATCTGCTGTGGGCATATGTTCAGCATGTTGACATTCAGACTGCCGACACCAGAATGTCGACAATGGTCTAGACAAAGTCATCATTCAAAATGTCAACAGTGACAGAATGTCGACATTAGAGTTAGGCTGCAGTTAGAATTAGGGTTAGACTCAGAATTAATGCAAAACTGGTTTGTTGACATGCCGACTGTCGAGATTGTGAATGTCGCCATTTTTCTACCACACTCACCGCTGTGAAAATACTTTAGGTGCATCGATCCCTATGCTTTATATTGCTAAATCTGAAATTTCCCCCTATGGAAGATTTCTTGGAGGGTGAGGCAGCAGATTACTCAGGGTACCTCCGTCTATAACTCGCAATAAGGTATCAGAAGCCAATATTTTATAGCGTTCTATACAATACTAGCTCCTGACACCTTATCATGAGTTGTGATATCTCTTCTGGAAGCGCATTGCACGTATAGGCTTCAAAGAGGAGTACAAAAATAGGGGGAGATTTATCAAAGCTTGGAAAGAGATAAAGTGGAGAGAAGTAAAGAACCTACCAATCAGCTCCTAACTGTCATGTTACAGGCTGGTTAAAAAGGAGGAAACCACACCAGTGTATGACCCTCTCCTTAAGATAACATCCAAGTATTTAGCAACAACAAAAGATTTAGGGCCTGATTCAGACCCGCTCGCGAGCGCATAGCGCTCACAAGCGGATCGATGGTGGGCCATTGCACATGCGTGGCATGTGCACCGCGCATGCGCGAGCCCCGGAGTGAGTGAGAAATCACTCGCTCTGGGGCTCGCTACAAGTCGGGGCGGCTGTCAATGTTGATCGACAGCTCGCCCCTTTTTGTAGGCGGGGAGGGTGGGTGGCTGCACAAACAGAGGCGTTCCCGAAGGAACGTCTGCCATTTGTGGGCGGCCCTACTGACATCACTAGTGATGTTAGTAGTGGACTCCCTGCTCTATTAGAACAGGAAGTCCACTCGGGCATGCGAGACCTGAGACCCTACCACAGGGTCTCCTCGCAATCCCGATGGTCGCGATAATCACCACCATCGCCAGGCCGCACGCACGCTCCTGGAGGCAGGTCAAAAAAAATTAGGGATGCCCTGATTCAGAGCGAGTGCACGCAAATAGCGTGCGTCTCTGAATCAGGCCCTTAGTTTGATGGTGCACTAGGTCACAACTAATTAAAATATAACTGTTATTATCTTATTTAAATATGAATATAATTTATGAAATCATAACACCAATATAACCCTACACATATATTGTATAATGTTCAAGCAAGTAGGAGAAAATATTCTTAAAATGCGTGGCAGGTTTATTACAACAATACACTGATAATTATGGGCCTGATTCAGACCCGTTCGCAAGCGCTATGCGCTCGCAAGCGGGTCGATGTTAGGCCACTGCGCATGCGCACGCTGGAGCCGGCTCCGACGTGCGCATGCACGAGACCCGGCTAGCGATGGGCGCTCCGTCGCTTCGGGTCTCGCACCAAAAGGGGCGGGCTGTTGATTTTGATCGACAGCTCGCACCGTTTTGGAGGTGTGGCATGGGGGTGGCTTCACAAACGGAGGCGATGCAATGCGAACTCCTGCCATTTGTGGGCGGCCCCACTGACATCACCAGTGATGTCAGTGAGAGAGCTTCCTTCTCTATTAGAGCCAGAAGCTCTCTGGGGCTTGCGGCCACGAGACCCTACCACAACGGTCTCGTCGCAAGTCTGATGGTCTTGACCATCTCGACCATCATCCTGGCCACTCGCTATAGCTGTGTGTGGGTACTCACAGCTATGCGAGCGGCCAGGAGGCCACTCCAAAAAAAAATAAAAAATGCCCTGATTCAGAGCGAGCGCTCTTTCAGAGTGTCTGGCTCTGAATCAGGCCCTATATTCACTGGGATAAATAGTCCTATTACAACTAAATTGGTCTTAAAAAGACTCTGTATCCTTCTGTCACCAGTGACTTGTTATTATTGCAACAAATGTTGCTACTAGCCTCAAGAATAAATAATATGTGTATGTTGTTTCATAACATGGGATCGTAGCACTTTATTTCCTGAGTCGTATTCCTATTTCTACTTCAGGGTCCATAGGGTATCCACAGGATACCTTGGGGTATAGGTGTGACGTCAGTCGCAGGGCACCAAAGAGTTAAGCTTTCAGCCTCCCAGGATGCACTAGGTCCCCCTCCTATACCCCGCCCCCGGGCCAAGGCACCTCAGTTTAGTTTGGTGCCCGGCCGGAGTCGGGTGCACCTGTTGGAGTGGGGGCTAGAAGAGCCCCTGAAGCTTATTCTTCATGCAGCTGTGGCTGCACAACTGGATGAACAGCATGGACAGTCAGTCCTGACGTCCATGCTGTCTTCCCTACACCCCGCCGGTACCAGAACGCCGGTACTGATCCGGGGATGCTGGTGGGCGTCTGGGGTCACAGCTAGCGGTGACCCCAGATGCTCCGGACCATGGCCGGATTCAAGGGGGACAGAGGTAAGCAGCGGGGTCCCGCGGTGGGTCCCCGCTGATCACATGGTCCTAAGTCCCCAGGCAGGGGGCTCCCTGGGGACTGGCTGCAGCGTGGAGCCAGGCGACCAACCTGCGCTTCCACTACCCCCTGGGACAGCAGACCGCAGCAGAGCGGTAGCGCTGCGGCATCCCAGGGGTTAAATGCATGCCAGGGGAGCGCGCCTTCCCTGTCTCACAGCCGGCGCCTCCCCCGCTGCACACAGCCCTCTCTGCATGCTGCCGACTGGTCCTGTGGCAGCGCTCCTCCCCCAGGCCAGCCTCCTCTCTGCTCCTCGGCGGCCATCTTCTCCAGAACGCATGGTGAACGCTGCTGGAAGCGCTGGACGGAAGCATCGTGGTCTGGGTCCCCCCGCATACCTCTCCTCCGCTGTGGTCAGGTCTGTGTATGCAGCGCTGTGTCCTACCAGGCCCTGTGTCTGTGTAGTTGAGTGATCAGCGCTGTTAGTGCAGGAATTGTTATTTTTCTGCATTGTATGTGACTGTGCTAGCGCTGCTGCCTGTAATCTTTTCTTCTCTAAACTGTCAGCTTTATTACTGTCCCTGTTCTTGCTGCTAAAGCCCTTGCGGTGCGGTGCTGCAGGGTGGTCTCTCGCCTATTTAATACTTAATTGGTGAGAGAGGTCACATACGTGGTGCCATCATGTCTGAAAGTGATTTTCCCCTCCGGCTACAGTGTACCACGTGCAAAGTACCGTTAGCGGAGGGGGAGGGTAGCGCGGAGGGCCTTTGCCGGCAGTGTTTGTCCATGGCGCGGCCTATTACGGTTACAGCACCGGTACAGGAGCCGCCCTGGGCTTGTTTCGCTCAGGCGTTAACAGCTTTAGTGGGCCAGTTAGCTCCGCAGCCCGCGTTTACTCCGATGGGTTTGTCCCAGCAGTCTGTGGTGTCGTCACCCATGCAGGGGTTCCCACGACAATTGGTGGTACCCCACAGTCTCCCTATTTCCCCGCTCCCGGGTTCTCAGGAGCCAGCGTGGGTTAACTCCCTGACGAGTTCTGTACAGCACTTGTCGGATGTGTTGCAAGGGGAGTCTGTGATGCGGTCTCATAAAAGGCCGGTGGCGTCTCTGTCCGCTCCTTATGAGGATGACGAAGGGACGTCTGATGATGGGGAGATTCTAGATCCTTACGATCAGGAACCTCTCCATACTAAGGACGCTGATGCTAAGTCCAAAGTATATATTCCTGGACTTATTCGGGCGGTCCGCACAGCCTTGGTGATTGAGGACGAAGTTCCCCCAGCGGCTAAATCTAAGTATGCCTTTTTCAAAGATGTGAAGGGCGATGCCACAGTCTTTCCTCTTTCGGGTCAGTTGGTGGACCATTTAGAGGAGGCGTGGAAACAACCTGGCAAAAGATACCAGCCGCACAGACGCCTGGCGGTGGCTTATCCGTTCGCGGATAATTATTTTGCGAAGTGGGAATCCCCTCCACAGGTGGATTCTCACGTGACCCGTCTTGTCCGTAGTGCCACATTGCCGATGCCATCCATGTCCTCCCTTAAGGATGCTACGGACCGCAAGGTAGAAATCTGCCTGAAGTCCGCTTATTCCCTTGCAGGGGGGGCAGCATGGCCGGCTATGGCCATTTGCTGGGTTGCCAGAGCGATGGAGCGCTGGGCGGATTCATTAGAGGCTTCTTTTGAATCCGACTGTCCGGCCGATCAGGCGGAGTTGATTGGCAATCTCCGTGATTCGGCCACCTACATCAACGAGGCGGCTCTAGACATTAGTACTCTGGTGTCTAGAATTTCTTCAGCAGCGGTAGCTGCTCGTCGCACCTTGTGGCTGCGATCCTGGAAGGCGGACGCAGATTCCAAGAAAGGTCTGGAAGCGTTGCCGTTTACCGGAGAAGTTCTCTTCGGTCCGGATCTGGATAAGATTGTGGCCACGCTGGCGGCAGCCAAATCTGCCTGTCTCCCGTCGGCCGCTGCTCCTTCTGGTTCGGGACCATCGTCCTTTCGGTCATCTAGGGCCCAGGGCAGGCCCAAACCACAGTCATTTCCTCGACAGGCTGGCCCTAAGAAATCGGTCAAGCCCCGGAAGCAGGCATGGAGTACCAGACGTCCGGCCCCCAAGCCAGATGACAAGCCTGCGGCCTGACGGTCCGGGCCTCCCTTTGGGGGATCCCAGGGTGGGAGGCCGCCTGCTACAGTTCGCCCAGTGTTGGTCGACCACTACGACAGACACTTGGGTTCTGGAGGTGGTTTCCCACGGATACGCCCTCTCCTTCCGGCACAGACCCCCGGCTCGCTTCTTCACCACGGGTCTCCCATCAGACCGGAACAAGGCTACGGAGCTGCGGAAGGTATTGCACACTATGCTCCAGGCTGGAGTTATAGTGGCGGTTCCATTCTCCCAGAGGGGCCAGGGTTTCTATTCAAATCTATTTTTGGTACAGAAACCCAATGGGTCATATCGTCCGATTCTCAACCTCAAAGCACTCAACAAGTCTTTGCGGGTCCCGAAGTTTCGGATGGAGACCCTACGGTCCATCATTCTGGCGCTGGAACCTGGGGACTACTTGGTGTCATTGGACATACAGGACGCTTACCTGCATGTCCCTATTCTTTGGCGCCATCAACAGTTCCTCAGGTTTGCAATCAGCAGCGACCACTTCCAGTTTCGGGCGTTACCTTTTGGCCTGGCAACAGCACCACGTGTTTTCACCAAGGTGATGGCGGTCATGGCGGCTTCTCTGCGGCTGCAGGGAGTCCGCATGTTGCCGTATTTGGACGACCTGTTATTGGTGGCAGGATCTCCAGAGCTCCTGTTACGCCACTTGGACCTGACCATTGCACTGCTGCAACGGCACGGCTGGCTAATCAACTGGCAGAAGTCCACTCTAATCCCGTCTCGGAGGATTCTGCATCTTGGAGCCTTATTGGACTCGGGACAGCAAAGGATCTTCGTGACGGAGAACAAGATCTCTGCTTTACAGTCAAGGGTGCGCAGTTGTCTGCACAGCCGCCGGGTGTCCTTACACTCGGCGATGAGGTTACTGGGCTCCATGGTGTCGGTGTTCGACATGGTGGAATACGCCCAGTTTCACTCCAGACCTCTGCAGCACCTGATCCTGTCCAAGTGGAACGGGCTGACTCAGTCTCTGAAGTCCCAGACGATTGTGCTCACCCAGGAGGTTCGCCTGTCCCTTACGTGGTGGTTACAGACGACCCACCTCAACAAGGGACGTCCGTTCTGGGTTCCAAATTGGGTCCTGTTGACAACGGAGGCCAGTCTTCGGGGCTGGGGAGCAGTTTCGGGTCCACACTTGTTCCAGGGCAGGTGGACGCCGACAGAAGCGGAGCTTCCAATAAATATCTTGGAACTCCGTGCGGTCTTCAATGCTCTCCAGCAGGCACAGCGGTTTCTCCAGGGTCGCCCGGTGCAGGTCCAGTCGGACAATGCTACCACCGTGGCCTACATAAACAGGCAAGGAGGAACTCGCAGTCGGGCGGCTCTCGTAGAGGTCTCTCGGATCCTGGTTTGGGCGGAGCGCAATCTTCCGGCCATATCAGCGGTCTTCATCCCCGGAGTGCTCAATTGGGAGGCGGACTTTCTAAGTCGCCAGGACGTTCATCCGGGGGAATGGTCCCTGCACCCGGACGTTTTTCAACTACTGGTGGACAGGTGGGGTCTTCCAGAAATCGACCTCATGGCGTCCCGGCACAACAACAAGTTGCCGGTGTACGGGTCTCACACAAGAGACGAAGGGGCGTCTCTGGTGGATGCTCTGTCCGTCCGGTGGACGTTCCGGTTCGCATACCTGTTCCCTCCGGTCTCCCTTCTTCCACGGGTAATCCGGAAATTCAAACAGGAAGGAGGGACGCTCCTGTTGATAGCTCCCGCGTGGCCCAGACGGCACTGGTTCTCAGACCTTCAGGGTCTGTCCGTGGACATTCCTCTGCGGTTGCCGCTACGACCGGACCTTCTGTCTCAGGGTCCTTGCCTTCACCCGGACCTGACTCGGCTGTCTTTGACGGCGTGGCTGTTGAGACGGCCATGCTGAGGTCCCGGGGGTTTTCCAGCTCTGTGGTGCGTACCATGTTACGAGCTCGGAAACCGTCTTCCGCGAGGATATACCATCGCGTGTGGCATACGTTCTTCCAGTGGTGTCGACCGAGAGGTTATGCACCGCGGGAGTTTCGTCTGTCTCGGATTCTCGCCTTCCTGCAAGCGGGACTAGATCATGGGCTTCGCCTTGCTTCTTTGAAGGTACAGGTTTCGGCCCTATCTGTCTGGTTTCACCGTAGGATTGCTACAATCCCGGATGTGCGCACCTTTATGCAGGGTGTTCTCCGCATTCAGCCGCCCTTTGTTCCACCTGTGGCGCCTTGGGATTTGGCTGTGGTCCTGAGGGCTCTCCAAGGACCGCCGTTTGAACCACTGGGCTCAGTGGATCTTAAATGGCTAACAGCTAAGACTGTTTTCCTTCTGGCCATTGCTTCGGCCAGACGTGTTTCTGAGTTAGGGGCTCTTTCTTGTAGACCCCCTTTCTTGGTTTTTTATGGGAACAGGGCAGTGCTCCGCACTCGGCCCGAGTTTCTTCCCAAAGTTGTTTCCCAGTTTCATATTAACGAGGAAATAGTTGTTCCGGCCTTTAACTCACCGGGTCTTTCCGTGGGTGAGGCCTCTTTGGATGTTGTGCGGGCCTTAAGGACTTATGTTGACCGCACTTCTTCGTTTAGGAAGTCGGACGCTTTGTTTGTCCTCTTTGGCTTCCGTAAAAAGGGTTGGCCTGCTTCAAAGCAAACTTTGGCAGCCTGGATCCGTATGGCTATTTCTGAAGCTTATCTTCATGAAGGCCTACCGGTCCCTCCTTCTCTGAAGGCTCATTCCACTAGGTCTGTGGGTCCTTCGTGGGCAGCTCGACGTGGTGCCTCGGCAGTTCAGATCTGCAAGGCTGCTACGTGGTCTTCTGTCCATACCTTCGTGAGGTATTACAGGTTTGACACCTTCGCCTCTCAGGATGCTTCCTTCGGGCGGCGGATTCTCCTTTCTGCACAGGAGCGTCCCCACCCTTAAAGGATACTGCTTTGGGACATCCCCAAGGTATCCTGTGGATACCCTATGGACCCTGAAGTAGAAAATATGAGATATGGTAAGAACTTACCCTTGTTATCTCTATTTCTACGAAGTCCATAGGGTTCCACAGGACTCCCGCCCTGTCGCACCTGTGCTGCAGATGAGCTTTGCTCTGGTCACCGGTTTTCCGTCTCCCTCTGGTGAGAATGTGATTCTTGTATGTGTCCAGATCTTTGTTCTCTCTCTTCCTTCTCCTCCTCCGGCCTATGGCTTGGTAACTAACTGAGGTGCCTTGGCCCGGGGGCGGGGTATAGGAGGGGGACCTAGTGCATCCTGGGAGGCTGAAAGCTTAACTCTTTGGTGCCCTGCGACTGACGTCACACCTATACCCCAAGGTATCCTGTGGAACCCTATGGACTTCGTAGAAATAGAGATAACAAGGGTAAGTTCTTACCATATCTCATATTATCTCCAATCGAGCACGAGCAGCCTCTCTCCCAACCCAGCAAACAACACGCTGGGCTGGGAAGGGAGATTGCTACCGCTGCAGGGAAACCAAGAAAGGAGCCAGGTCTCACGGCCAATGCGCCCAATATATATGAAAAAAAACCCTTTCCATTCATCAGCACTGTTTGGAGAGAAAAAACAGCGCTGACAGGTTATTTAGCATTACCGCTCGTCGGGGAGCAAACTATAAATTCAAGTAAAGAAAACCTAAAAGCCGGCGCAAGCGGTAATGCTAAATAACATACCTCCACAAACTTGTTAATAAATGGAGCCCATTATCCCTTAAGGATGGGAAAGAAAACACCAACAATTCTCACCTCATCTGGTTCCTGTAGACCCTGGTATTCTGGATCATTAGCAATAAAGCCATAGGGGTCTATAGATTCTTTCATCAATGAAATCTTGGGAAAAAATAAAACATCATTACAGTATATCAGATAACGTTAGCCGGCATGGCCATGCTTAGTAAATACAACAGTTTACCACAGCCCCCCCAAAGAAACCTGTCTGATCATTTGAGCTTTGTTTGTATATTTATATTGTGCTGTTGTGGGGTAATTAGCTTGGTAGATTAGGGTCAGTGGTGCTGTGATTAGGTGCAGAATTAGAGTCTACACATTGCGTTTCAGTAAAAATAAATGAAAATGGTGCTTTTACTTCCAGCATGGAAACCAGTAAACAGAAATAGAAAATAATAAACATCCTCGCCCTCTCTTAGGGCACTAGCTCACTTCTTGAACCCTCTCTGCAGAAGCAGCTAATCTTCATGAAAGTCTCTCACAGTCTCTGAGATTGGTGGTCCTTCCTGCCACATGCAGGACTGGACACTGGCCTCCTGGCCTGGTATAGC
Source organism: Taudactylus pleione (assembly GCA_031769625.1). Lineage (NCBI taxonomy): Eukaryota > Metazoa > Chordata > Amphibia > Anura > Myobatrachidae > Taudactylus > Taudactylus pleione. The sequence continues at coordinate 3,140,576 of JAUIMM010000944.1, forward strand.
TTCCTTAGCTTGTTGGCTGCCGCCTCTCACAAGGACAGTGTCAGAGGTATAGGGATCTCCCTGCCTCCTTGCAGGTATGATCCTGACCACCTGGTCTGCTTCACTCACACTACAGCCCCACCTAGTCTGACTGTGTCCACCAGCAGCCTCACCTGGGCTCTGGTCATATGGCAGCTCTTAGGCATCTTCCAACAATGCTTTTCTACTCTGTGCGGGCGGATCTGTCCTGCCCCACACAGGATCTGCTGCTCACCAGCACCACCTTTGGTGATACTGTGTCTATATATATATATATATATATATATATATATATATATATATATATATAATGTGTCATATACTAGGTCAGTAACTCAAAGCAGAGAGAGGTAAATGATGTAATACTGTGGCCAGTGTCTGTAAGGAAAGCAGTGCGGCCGATGCCGTCACATAGGTCCAGGGCCAGATTAACAATGGGGCTGATGGAGCTTTAGCTCCAGACCCACCATCAGAATAGGTTAGGTCTAGACTGTGCAGGGCTGATGGCCCTGTGACGTCACACCCACGTGACTCGGCCTGAAAGGGGGAGGGGCGGGGATGGTAACGGGGGCTAAAAGTATCCGCTCGCCACAAATATATATTCCCCTCTATGCCCTAGTGGATGGTAACGCAGGAGCGGTCCAGCCTCCTGCAGCGGTCACATGGTGTCTACGTCACAGAGGTCCTTTCTCCAACTTGGAAATAGCAGCAACCCATCAGAATAGCCCCACAGACAGCTGATGTATGTGTGCTGCTGTAGACAGGATTTATTTTCTCCCTTATACAGCAGCCTACAAGTAGCTGTCCGGCCCCCCCACCCGGCTGCGCACCCTCTCACCTGGCCACACACCCTCTCTCCCGTCCGTGCACCCCCCTTTCCTTTCTCCTCCGTGGCGCCGGTGATCAAAAGCCGCCATGATGGCGGCGCGCAGTGGAGGGCCGCTGGACTTCACTATTCCTCCCACCGCTGATAAAACAAATACTCGGCAGCGGCGCCGCTTCCGCGTCACGTGCGTGTGACGCCACGAGAGCCGCCCGCCGCCACTACCGCACCCTCAAGCAGCCACTGGGGTAGATGTATTATAGTGGCACGTTAAGTGCCGCTATAACGCTTCCTGCTTCGCCTCTTTACCGAGGCGAAGCAGGAAGCACTACCGGTGAGATGTATGAACATCTCACCGGCCGGAGAGGAGGAGCGTTAACTCCCCCCTCCGGCGCTACCCGCTACAGACCACATCGCATCAGCCTAGTGCTGATGCGATGTGTGTCAGGCCCGGCCGGCTCCAATGAGCATGCGCGGGATCTCGCAAGTATCGCGAGATCCCCGCGTGCAGCCCTGGAGCCGGTAGCCACCACAGCAGGGACAGCGCTGTCCCTGCTGTGGGTATAGGCTAACGCCAGGCTGTAGCTGTCGATAACGACAGCTACAGCCGGCCGAACGGTCAGACGATCTGACCGTTCGTACATAGCCCAGGCTGTCGGCGCTGCTATCTTGTAGATAGCAGCGCCGATAATGACAGGGGCGCATAGCGCCCCTGTCATTTACCGCCCAGACCCCCGATCATACATCGGGGAGAAACGGTATCAGCGCACATAACGTGCGCTGATACTGTTTCTGGGCTTCATACATCTACCCCACTATGTCTACCGGGCACTATAGACCCAGGAGCTCCAAAAAGGAGGCCTGGCAGTAGCAGGAGGGTGTCTGAGTCTCCCGAGGTGATAAATGTATTTACAGTGTGTGTGTGTGTGTGTATTAGGGGTGTGCACCGGCCACTTTTCGTGTTTTGTGTTTTGGTTTTGGATCTGGATCTTTCTTCGTGTTTTGGATCTGGATTGGTTTTGCCAAAACCACCCTTCCGTGTTTTGGGTTCTGGGTTTTGTGTTTTGGATCTGTATTTTTTTTAAAAAAAGCATAAAAACAGCTAAAATCACAGAATTTGTTGGTTTCTCTGCTCCTATGCTATTATTAACCTCAATAACCTTCCACTCATTTCCAGTCTATTCTGAACACCTCACACCTCACAATAGTGTTTTCATGTCCAAAAGGTTGCACCGAGGTAGCTGGATGACTATGCTAAGCGACACGAGTGGGCGGCACAAACACGTGACCCATCTAGGAGTGACACTGCAGTGGCAGACAGGATGGCAGTTAGAAAAACTAGGCCCCAAACTGTACATAATGCAAAGAAAAAAAAGAAGTGCAAGATGGAATTGTCCTTGGGCCCTCCCACCCACCCTTATGTTGTATAAACAGGACATGCACACTTTAACAAATCAATCATTTCAGCGCCAGGGTCTGCCACACAACTGTGGCTGAAATGATTGGTTCGTTTGGGCCCCCACAAAACAAGCTGGCAATTAATGTGTCCCTGCACAAACTGGCTCTACGGAGGCAAGATGTCATCCTCATCCTCCTCATCCACCGATTCCTCACCCTCTTCAGTGTGTACATCCTCATCCTCACAAAGTATTAACTCGTCCCCACTTGAATCCACCACCACAGGTCCCTCTGTACCTTCTGGAGGCTGGTCTCCCTGGAAGAGCTGATAATTCATTTTGATGAACATCATCTTCTCCACATTCTGTGGAAGCAACCTCCTACGCCTTTCGCTGACAAGGTTCCCGGCTGCACTAAACACTCTTTCGGAGTACACACTGGAGGGGGGGCAACTCAGGTAAAATAGAGCCAGCTTGTACAGGGGCCTCCAAATTGCCTCTTTTTCCTGCCAGTACAGGTATGGACTATCTGACACGCCTACTTGGATGCTGTCACCGATGTAATCCTCCACCATTCTGTCAATGGTGACAGTATCATATGCAGTGACAGTAGACATGTCAGAAATTGTTGCCAGGTCCTTCAGTCCGGACCAGATGTCCAAACTTGGTCCTGCCTGCCCTGCATCACCGCCAGCGGGTTGCTTAGGATACCTAAGTTTTTTCCTGGCAGCCCCAGTTGCGGGAGAAAATGAAGAAGGAGCCGTTGACGTGTCACATTCCGCTTCAGCTGACAGTGTGTTCACCAGCAGGTCTTTGCACCTCTGCAGGCTTGTGTCGGCCAGAAAGAGAGACACCACATAGGCTTTAAACCTAGGATCAAGCACGGTGGCCAAAATGTAGTGGTCTGATTTCAACAGATTGACCACCCTGGAATCCTGGCAAAGCGAATGAAGGGCTTCATCCACAAGTCCCACATGCCGAGCGGAATCGCTCCGTCTTAGCTCCTCCTTCACTTTCTCCAGCTGCTTCTGCAAAAGCCTGATGAGGGGAATGACCTGACTCAAGCTGGCTGTGTCTAAACTGACTTCACGTGTGGCAAGTTCGAAGGGCTGGAGAACCTTGCACAACACGGAAATCATTCTCCACTGCGCTTGAGTCAGGTGCATACCCCCTCCTTTGCCTATGTCATAGGTGGATGTATAGGCTTGTATGGCCTTTTGCTGCTCCTCCATCCTCTGAAGCATATAGAGGGTTGAGTTCCACCACGTCACAACCTCTTGCTTCAGGTGATGGCGGGGCAGGTTCAAGAGTGTTTGCTGGCGCTCCAGTCTTCGGCACGCAGTCGCTGAATGGCGAAAGTGGCCAGAAATTTTTCGGGCCACCCAAAGCGTCTCCTGCACGCCCCTGTCGCTTTTCAGAAAATTCTGCACCACCAAGTTTATTGTGTGAGCAAAACATGGGACGTGCTGGAATTTGCCCAGATGTAATGCCCGCACAATATTGGTGGCGTTGTCAGATATCACAAATCCCCAGGAGAGTCTAAGTGGGGTAAGCCACTGGGCGATGATTTCCCTCAGTTTCTCTAAGAGGTTGTCGGCGGTGTGCCTCTTACTGAAACCGGTGATACACAGCGTAGCCTGCCTTGTAACGAGCTGGCGTTTCTGAGATGCTGCTACTGGTGACGCTGCTGCTGTTGCTGCGTAAGGTGATACATCTACCCAGTGGGCTGTCACAGTCATATAGTCCTTAGTCTGCCCTGTTCCACTTGTCCACATGTCCGTGGTTAAGTGGACATTGTGTACAACGGCATTTTTCAGGACACTGAGGACACTTTTTCTGACGTTTCTGTACAGTCTCGGTATCGCCTGCCTAGTGAAGTGGAATCTAGACGGGATTTGGAACCGGGGACACACTACCTCCATCAATTGTCTAAATCCCACTGCACTAATGGCGGATACCGGACGCACGTCTAACACCAACATAGCAGTCAAGGCCTCAGTTATACGTTTTGCTTCAGGATGACTGCTGTCGTACTTCATCCTCCTCGCTAAGGACTGTTGGAGGGTCAATTGTTTAGTAAAAGTAGTGGTGTTCCTACTTCCTCTCTGGGATGATGAACGACTCCCAGCAGCAGCAACAGCAGCAGCGGCAGCAGTAGGCGTAGCAATGCAGGATCCTCCAGAGGAATCCCGGATAGGAGAGTCAGTCATGCCAGTGACATGGCCTGCAGGACTACTTCCGATCCTGACTAAGGAGGAAATTGACGAGGAGGGAGTTGACGGTGTGGTTTGCAGGCGCTTGGATACAACAGGACAACGGGATTTAGGTGTCCCTGGACTGCTTACGGTCTTAGCCAAAGTTTCTGAACTTGACAGTAACTTTTTATGAACGCGCTGCAGGTGCCGTATAAGGGAAGATGTTCCTAGGTGGTTGACGTCCCTACCCCTACTTATTTCACCTTTACATATGGTACATATGGCAAGACAGTTGTTGTCCGGATTTGGATAGAAATATTGCCAGACCAAAGAGGTGGAATGTTTGGTCTTCTGCCCAGGCATGACCGTGATGGGCTTTTTTATCCCACGGACAACAACTGTCTCCCCCGGAGCCTGATTTAAACAAACCACATCACCATCAGAATCCTCCTCGCCAACTTCCTCCTCAGCGCCAGCTACACCAGTATCCTCATCCTGTTGTACTTCAACAGTGACATCTTCAATTTGCATATCAGCAAGTGGACTGTGGGTGCTCCTTTCAGCACTTGCAGGGGGCGTGCAAATGGTGGAAAGAGCCGCCTCTTCCCGTCCAGTGCTGGGAAGGTCAGGCATCGCAACCACCACCACACTTGGACTCTCCTTGGGGATTTGTGATATCTTCTTAGAAAGCACAGTTCTTCGCTGTGCTTTTGCCAGCTTAACTCTTTTGATTTTTTTAGTGGGAGGAGGGCTTCCATCGTCATGTGAAGCTGAACCACTAGTCATGAACATACTAGGGATCGACCTTAGCCGTTCCTTGCCACTCCGTGTCGTAAATGGCATATTGGCAAGTTTACGTTTCTCTTCAGCTGATTTAAATGTCTTTTTCAAGGTCATTTTCCTGAACTTTGCCATTTGGGATCGTATGTGCCCTCTACTATGACATTGGGCATCGGCCTTGGCAGACGACGTTGATGGCATGTTATCGTCTATGTCATGACTAGTGGCAGCAGCTTCAGCACTAGGAGGAAGTGGTTCTTGATCTTTCTCTATTTTATTTTTATCGGAGAAAGTTTGGTCCTCCATTTATGTTATATCGATTTGATATATACGTGCGGCTAAACACAGAAAATAATTTTTTTTTTGGTTTGGACTGGAGTGTACTTTCAGGGGTTACAGCACCCTTTAACGGTCAAGCCAGCCGGCCCTTTACTTATGACACAGGCGCACGCTTGGCACTACTTTGTTGATGCACGTGCGGCTACTGCGCACACAATTCACAAACACAGAAAATAATTTTTTTTTGGTTTGGATTGGAGTGTACTTTCGGGGGTTACAGCACCCTTTAACGGTCAAGCCAGCTGGCCCTTTACTTATGACACAGGCGCACGCTTGGCACTACTTTGTTTATGCACGTGCGGCTACTGCGCACACAATTCACAAACACAGAAAATAATTTTTTTTTTGGTTTGGACTGGAGTGTACTCTCGGGGGTTACAGCACCCTTAACGGTCAAGCCAGCCGGCCCTTTACTTATGACACAGGCGCACGCTTGGCACTACTTTGTTGATGCACGTGTGGCTACTGCGCACACAATTCACAAACACAGAAAATAATTTTTTTTTTGGTTTGGACTGGAGTGTACTTTCGGGGGTTACAGCACCCTTAACGGTCAAGCCAGCCGGCCCTTTACTTATGACACAGGCGCACGCTTGGCACTACTTTGTTGATGCACGTGCGGCTACTGCGCACACAATTCACAAACACAGAAAATAATTTTTTTTGGTTTGGACTGGAGTGTACTTTCGGGGGTTACAGCACCCTTAACGGTCAAGCCAGCCGGCCCTTTACTTATGACACAGGCGCACGCTTGGCACTACTTTGTTGATGCACGTGCGGCTACTGCGCACACAATTCACAAACACAGAAAATAATTTTTTTTGGTTTGGACTGGAGTGTACTTTCGGGGGTTACAGCACCCTTAACGGTCAAGCCAGCCGGCCCTTTACTTATGACACAGGCGCACGCTTGGCACTACTTTGTTGATGCACGTGCGGCTACTGCGCACACAATTCACAAACACAGAAAATAATTTTTTTTTTGGTTTGGACTGGAGTGTACTTTCGGGGGTTACAGCACCCTTAACGGTCAAGCCAGCCGGCCCTTTACTTATGACACAGGCGCACGCTTGGCACTACTTTGTTGATGCACGTGCGGCTACTGCGCACACAATTCACAAACACAGAAAATAATTTTTTTTTTTGGTTTGGGCTGGAGTGTACTTTCGGGGGTTACAGCACCCTTAACGGTCAAGCCAGCCGGCCCTTTACTTATGACACAGGCGCACGCTTGGCACTACTTTGTTGATGCACGTGCGGCTACTGCGCACACAATTCACAAACACAGAAAATAATTTTTTTTTTGGTTTGGACTGGAGTGTACTTTCGGGGGTTACAGCACCCTTAACGGTCAAGCCAGCCGGCCCTTTACTTATGACACAGGCGCACGCTTGGCACTACTTTGTTGATGCACGTGCGGCTACTGCGCACACAATTCACAAACACAGAAAATAATTTTTTTTTTGGTTTGGACTGGAGTGTACTTTCGGGGGTTACAGCACCCTTAACGGTCAAGCCAGCCGGCCCTTTACTTATGACACAGGCGCACGCTTGGCACTACTTTGTTGATGCACGTGCGGCTACTGCGCACACAATTCACAAACACAGAAAATAATTTTTTTTGGTTTGGACTGGAGTGTACTTTCGGGGGTTACAGCACCCTTAACGGTCAAGCCAGCCGGCCCTTTACTTATGACACAGGCGCACGCTTGGCACTACTTTGTTGATGCACGTGCGGCTACTGCGCACACAATTCACAAACACAGAAAATAATTTTTTTTTTGGTTTGGACTGGAGTGTACTTTCGGGGGTTACAGCACCCTTAACGGTCAAGCCAGCCGGCCCTTTACTTATGACACAGGCGCACGCTTGGCACTACTTTGTTGATGCACGTGCGGCTACTGCGCACACAATTCACAAACACAGAAAATAATTTTTTTTTTTGGTTTGGGCTGGAGTGTACTTTCGGGGGTTACAGCACCCTTAACGGTCAAGCCAGCCGGCCCTTTACTTATGACACAGGCGCACGCTTGGCACTACTTTGTTGATGCACGTGCGGCTACTGCGCACACAATTCACAAACACAGAAAATAATTTTTTTTTTGGTTTGGACTGGAGTGTACTTTCGGGGGTTACAGCACCCTTAACGGTCAAGCCAGCCGGCCCTTTACTTATGACACAGGCGCACGCTTGGCACTACTTTGTTGATGCACGTGCGGCTACTGCGCACACAATTCACAAACACAGAAAATAATTTTTTTTTTGGTTTGGACTGGAGTGTACTTTCGGGGGTTACAGCACCCTTAACGGTCAAGCCAGCCGGCCCTTTACTTATGACACAGGCGCACGCTTGGCACTACTTTGTTGATGCACGTGCGGCTACTGCGCACACAATTCACAAACACAGAAAATAATTTTTTTTGGTTTGGACTAGGGGTGAGCGGGTTCGGATTTCTGAAATCCGAACCCCCCCGAGCCCCCCCGATCCGAGTCCGATCCGAGTCAGGCTCGACTTTTCCCGCCTGACTCGGATTCTGAAATCGAGGCAAAACGTCATCTTCCCGCCTTCCGAGTCTCGCGGGTTTTGGATCCTATATAAGGTACCCACGTCGGCGCCATTTTCTCACTCGGCTGTGGACAGTGAAGAGGGAGGGTGGGAGTTAGGGCTGTGTAGTGTAGTGTAGTGTAGTGTAGTGCTGCTGTTGTCCACTACTTCAAAGTCCATAGGGGCTGGCTGTGTTGTGCTGTGCTGCTGTTGTTAATAGGGGCTGTGTCCACTACTTCAAAGTCCATAGGGGCTGGCTGGACTGTGTTGTGCAGTCAGTTCTCCATAGGGGCTGTGTCCACTCCAAAGTCCTGTGCAGTGTCCCAGTCCTAAAGAGGTGCTGTAGTGTTGTCCAGGGGGTGCTCTGTCCATCAGGGGTGCTCCCCCCAAGTGCTAAAAATATAATATATTTTCTGTGTTTGTGAATTGTGTGCGCAGTAGCCGCACGTGCATCAACAAAGTAGTGCCAAGCGTGCGCCTGTGTCATAAGTAAAGGGCCGGCTGGCTTGACCGTTAAAGGGTGCTGTAACCCCCGAAAGTACACTCCAGTCCAAACCAAAAAAAAATTATTTTCTGTGTTTGTGAATTGTGTGCGCAGTAGCCGCACGTGCATCAACAAAGTAGTGCCAAGCGTGCGCCTGTGTCATAAGTAAAGGGCCGGCTGGCTTGACCGTTAAGCTGTAACCCCCGAAAGTACACTCCAGTCCAAACCAAAAAAAAAATTATTTTCTGTGTTTGTGAATTGTGTGCGCAGTAGCCGCACGTGCATCAACAAAGTAGTGCCAAGCGTGCGCCTGTGTCATAAGTAAAGGGCCGGCTGGCTTGACCGTTAAAGGGTGCTGTAACCCCCGAAAGTACACTCCAGTCCAAACCAAAAAAAAAATTATTTTCTGTGTTTGTGAATTGTGTGCGCAGTAGCCGCACGTGCATCAACACAGTAGTGCCAAGCGTGCGCCTGTGTCATAAGTAAAGGGCCGGCTGGCTTGACCGTTAAGGGTGCTGTAACCCCCTGAAAGTACACTCCAGTCCAAACCAAAAAAAAAATTATTTTCTGTGTTTGTGAATTGTGTGCGCAGTAGCCGCACGTGCATCAACAAAGTAGTGCCAAGCGTGCGCCTGTGTCATAAGTAAAGGGCCGCTGGCTTGACCGTTAAGGGTGCTGTAACCCCCGAAAGTACACTCCAGTCCAAACCAAAAAAAAAATTATTTTCTGTGTTTGTGAATTGTGTGCGCAGTAGCCGCACGTGCATCAACAAAGTAGTGCCAAGCGTGCGCCTGTGTCATAAGTAAAGGGCCGGCTGGCTTGACCGTTAAGGGTGCTGTAACCCCCGAAAGTACACTCCAGTCCAAACCAAAAAAAAAATTATTTTCTGTGTTTGTGAATTGTGTGCGCAGTAGCCGCACGTGCATCAACAAAGTAGTGCCAAGCGTGCACCTGTGTCATAAGTAAAGGGCCGGCTGGCTTGACCGTTAAGGGTGCTGTAACCCCCGAAAGTACACTCCAGTCCAAACCAAAAAAAAAATTATTTTCTGTGTTTGTGAATTGTGTGCGCAGTAGCCGCACGTGCATCAACAAAGTAGTGCCAAGCGTGCGCCTGTGTCATAAGTAAAGGGCCGGCTGGCTTGACCGTTAAGGGTGCTGTAACCCCCGAAAGTACACTCCAGTCCAAACCAAAAAAAAAATTATTTTCTGTGTTTGTGAATTGTGTGCGCAGTAGCCGCACGTGCATCAACAAAGTAGTGCCAAGCGTGCGCCTGTGTCATAAGTAAAGGGCCGGCTGGCTTGACCGTTAAAGGGTGCTGTAACCCCCGGAAAGTACACTCCAGTCCAAACCAAAAAAAAAATTATTTTCTGTGTTTGTGAATTGTGTGCGCAGTAGCCGCACGTGCATCAACAAAGTAGTGCCAAGCGTGCGCCTGTGTCATAAGTAAAGGGCCGGCTGGCTTGACCGTTAAGGGTGCTGTAACCCCCGAAAGTACACTCCAGTCCAAACCAAAAAAAAAATTATTTTCTGTGTTTGTGAATTGTGTGCGCAGTAGCCGCACGTGCATCAACAAAGTAGTGCCAAGCGTGCGCCTGTGTCATAAGTAAAGGGCCGGCTGGCTTGACCGTTAAGGGTGCTGTAACCCCCGAAAGTACACTCCAGTCCAAACCAAAAAAAAAATTATTTTCTGTGTTTGTGAATTGTGTGCGCAGTAGCCGCACGTGCATCAACAAAGTAGTGCCAAGCGTGCGCCTGTGTCATAAGTAAAGGGCCGGCTGGCTTGACCGTTAAGGGTGCTGTAACCCCCGAAAGTACACTCCAGTCCAAACCAAAAAAAAATTATTTTCTGTGTTTGTGAATTGTGTGCGCAGTAGCCGCACGTGCATCAACAAAGTAGTGCCAAGCGTGCGCCTGTGTCATAAGTAAAGGGCCGGCTGGCTTGACCGTTAAAGGGTGCTGTAACCCACAAAGTACACTCCAGTCCAAACCCAAAAAAAAATTATTTTCTGTGTTTAGCCGCACGTATATATCAAATCGATATAACATAAATGGAGGACCAAACTTTCTCTGATAAAAATAAAATAGAGAAAGATCAAGAACCACTTCCTCCTAGTGCTGAAGCTGCTGCCACTAGTCATGACATAGACGATAACATGCCATCAACGTCGTCTGCCAAGGCCGATGCCCAATGTCATAGTAGAGGGCACATACAATCCCAAATGGCAAAGTTCAGGAAAATGACCTTGAAAAAGACATTTAAATCAGCTGAAGAGAAACGTAAACTTGCCAATATGCCATTTACGACACGGAGTGGCAAGGAACGGCTAAGGTCGATCCCTAGTATGTTCATGACTAGTGGTTCAGCTTCACATGACGATGGAAGCCCTCCTCCCACTAAAAAAATCAAAAGAGTTAAGCTGGCAAAAGCACAGCGAAGAACTGTGCTTTCTAAGAAGATATCACAAATCCCCAAGGAGAGTCCAAGTGTGGTGGTGGTTGCGATGCCTGACCTTCCCAGCACTGGACGGGAAGAGGTGGCTCTTTCCACCATTTGCACGCCCCCTGCAAGTGCTGAAAGGAGCACCCACAGTCCACTTGCTGATATGCAAATTGAAGATGTCACTGTTGAAGTACAACAGGATGAGGATACTGGTGTAGCTGGCGCTGAGGAGGAAGTTGGCGAGGAGGATTCTGATGGTGATGTGGTTTGTTTAAATCAGGCTCCGGGGGAGACAGTTGTTGTCCGTGGGATGAAAAAGCCCATCACGGTCATGCCTGGGCAGAAGACCAAACATTCCACCTCTTTGGTCTGGCAATATTTCTATCCAAATCCGGACAACAACTGTCTTGCCATATGTACCATATGTAAAGGTGAAATAAGTAGGGGTAGGGACGTCAACCACCTAGGAACATCCTCCCTTATACGGCACCTGCAGCGCGTTCATAAAAAGTTACTGTCAAGTTCAGAAACTTTGGCTAAGACCGTAAGCAGTCCAGGGACACCTAAATCCCGTTGTCCTGTTGTATCCAAGCGCCTGCAAACCACACCGTCAACTCCCTCCTCGTCAATTTCCTCCTTAGTTAGGATCGGAAGTAGTCCTGCAGGCCATGTCACTGGCATGACTGACTCTCCTATCCGGGATTCCTCCGGAGGATCCTGCATTGCTACGCCTACTGCTGCCGCTGCTGCTGTTGCTGCTGCTGGGAGTCGTTCATCATCCCAGAGAGGAAGTAGGAACACCACTACTTTTACTAAACAATTGACCCTCCAACAGTCCTTAGCGAGGAGGATGAAGTACGACAGCAGTCATCCTGAAGCAAAACGTATAACTGAGGCCTTGACTGCTATGTTGGTGTTAGACGTGCGTCCGGTATCCGCCATTAGTGCAGTGGGATTTAGACAATTGATGGAGGTAGTGTGTCCCCGGTTCCAAATCCCGTCTAGATTCCACTTCACTAGGCAGGCGATACCGAGACTGTACAGAAACGTCAGAAAAAGTGTCCTCAGTGTCCTGAAAAATGCCGTTGTACACAATGTCCACTTAACCACGGACATGTGGACAAGTGGAACAGGGCAGACTAAGGACTATATGACTGTGACAGCCCACTGGGTAGATGTATCACCTTACGCAGCAACAGCAGCAGCGTCACCAGTAGCAGCATCTCAGAAATGCCAGCTCGTTACAAGGCAGGCTACGCTGTGTATCACCGGTTTCAGTAAGAGGCACACCGCCGACAACCTCTTAGAGAAACTGAGGGAAATCATCGCCCAGTGGCTTACCCCACTTAGACTCTCCTGGGGATTTGTGATATCTGACAACGCCACCAATATTGTGCGGGCATTACATCTGGGCAAATTCCAGCACGTCCCATGTTTTGCTCACACAATAAACTTGGTGGTGCAGAATTTTCTGAAAAGCGACAGGGGCGTGCAGGAGACGCTTTGGGTGGCCCGAAAAATTTCTGGCCACTTTCGCCATTCAGCGACTGCGTGCCGAAGACTGGAGCGCCAGCAAACACTCTTGAACCTGCCCCGCCATCACCTGAAGCAAGAGGTTGTGACGCGGTGGAACTCAACCCTCTATATGCTTCAGAGGATGGAGGAGCAGCAAAAGGCCATACAAGCCTATACATCCACCTATGACATAGGCAAAGGAGGGGGTATGCACCTGACTCAAGCGCAGTGGAGAATGATTTCCGTGTTGTGCAAGGTTCTCCAGCCCTTCGAACTTGCCACACGTGAAGTCAGTTCAGACACTGCCAGCTTGAGTCAGGTCATTCCCCTCATCAGGCTTTTGCAGAAGCAGCTGGAGAAAGTGAAGGAGGAGCTAAGATGGAGCGATTCCGCTCGGCATGTGGGACTTGTGGATGAAGCCCTTCATTCGCTTTGCCAGGATTCCAGGGTGGTCAATCTGTTGAAATCAGACCACTACGTTTTGGCCACCGTGCTCGATCCTAGGTTTAAAGCCTATGTGGTGTCTCTCTTTCCGGCCGACACAAGCCTGCAGAGGTGCAAAGACCTGCTGGTGAACACACTGTCAGCTGAAGCGGAACGTGACACGTCAACGGCTCCTTCTTCATTTTCTCCTGCAACTGGGGCTGCCAGGAAAAAACTTAGGTATCCTAAGCAACCCGCTGGCGGTGATGCAGGGCAGGCAGGACCAAGTTTGGACATCTGGTCCGGACTGAAGGACCTGGCAACAATTTCTGACATGTCTACTGTCACTGCATATGATACTGTCACCATTGACAGAATGGTGGAGGATTACATCGGTGACAGCATCCAAGTAGGCATGGCAGACAGTCCATACCTGTACTGGCAGGAAAAAGAGGCAATTTGGAGGCCCCTGTACAAACTGGCTCTATTTTACCTGAGTTGCCCCCCCTCCAGTGTGTACTCCGAAAGAGTGTTTAGTGCAGCCGGGAACCTTGTCAGCGAAAGGCGTAGGAGGTTGCTTCCACAGAATGTGGAGAAGATGATGTTCATCAAAATGAATTATCAGCTCTTCCAGGGAGACCAGCCTCCAGAAGGTACAGAGGGACCTGTGGTGGTGGATTCAAGTGGGGACGAGTTAATACTTTGTGAGGATGAGGATGTACACACTGAAGAGGGTGAGGAATCGGTGGATGAGGAGGATGAGGATGACATCTTGCCTCCATAGAGCCAGTTTGTGCAGGGACACATTAATTGCCAGCTTGTTTTGTGGGGGCCCAAACGAACCAATCATTTCAGCCACAGTTGTGTGGCAGACCCTGGCGCTGAAATGATTGGTTTGTTAAAGTGTGCATGTCCTGTTTATACAACATAAGGGTGGGTGGGAGGGCCCAAGGACAATTCCATCTTGCACCTCTTTTTTTTCTTTGCATTATGTACAGTTTGGGGCCTAGTTTTTCAAACTGCCATCCTGTCTGCCACTGCAGTTTCACGCCTAGATGGGTCACGTGTTTGTGCCGCCCACTCGTGTCGCTTAGCATAGTCATCCAGCTACCTCGGTGCAACGTTTTGGACATAAAAACACTATTGTGAGGTGTGAGGTGTTCAGAATAGACTGGAAATGAGTGGAAATTAAGGTTATTGAGGTTAATAATAGCATAGGAGCAGAAAAACCTACAAATTCTGTGATTTTAGCTGTTTTTATGCTTTTTAAAAAAAAAATACAGATCCAAAACACAAAACCCAGAACCCAAAACACGGAAGGGTGGTTTTGGCAAAACCAATCCAGATCCAAAACACGAAGAAAGATCCAGATCCAAAACCAAAACACAAAACACGAAAAGTGGCCGGTGCACACCCCTAGTTTGGACTGGAGTGTACTTTCGGGGGTTACAGCACCCTTTAACGGTCAAGCCAGCCGGCCCTTTACTTATGACACAGGCGCACTCTTGGCACTACTTTGTTGATGCACGTGCGGCTACTGCGCACACAATTCACAAACACAGAAAATAATTTTTTTTTTGGTTTGGACTGGAGTGTACTTTCGGGGGTTACAGCACCCTTTAACGGTCAAGCCAGCCAGCCCTTTACTTATGACACAGGCGCACGCTTGGCACTACTTTGTTGATGCACGTGCGACTACTGCGCACACAATTCACAAACACAGAAAATAATTTTTTTTTTGGTTTGGACTGGAGTGTACTTTCGGGGGTTACAGCACCCTTAACGGTCAAGCCAGCCGGCCCTTTACTTATGACACAGGCGCACGCTTGGCACTACTTTGTTGATGCACGTGCGGCTACTGCGCACACAATTCACAAACACAGAAAATAATTTTTTTTTTGGTTTGGACTGGAGTGTACTTTCGGGGGTTACAGCACCCTTAACGGTCAAGCCAGCCGGCCCTTTACTTATGACACAGGCGCACGCTTGGCACTACTTTGTTGATGCACGTGCGGCTACTGCGCACACAATTCACAAACACAGAAAATAATTTTTTTTGGTTTGGACTGGAGTGTACTTTCGGGGGTTACAGCACCCTTAACGGTCAAGCCAGCCGGCCCTTTACTTATGACACAGGCGCACGCTTGGCACTACTTTGTTGATGCACGTGCGGCTACTGCGCACACAATTCACAAACACAGAAAATAATTTTTTTTTTGGTTTGGACTGGAGTGTACTTTCGGGGGTTACAGCACCCTTAACGGTCAAGCCAGCCGGCCCTTTACTTATGACACAGGCGCACGCTTGGCACTACTTTGTTGATGCACGTGCGGCTACTGCGCACACAATTCACAAACACAGAAAATAATTTTTTTTTTTGGTTTGGACTGGAGTGTACTTTCGGGGGTTACAGCACCCTTAACGGTCAAGCCAGCCGGCCCTTTACTTATGACACAGGCGCACGCTTGGCACTACTTTGTTGATGCACGTGCGGCTACTGCGCACACAATTCACAAACACAGAAAATAATTTTTTTTTTGGTTTGGACTGGAGTGTACTTTCGGGGGTTACAGCACCCTTAACGGTCAAGCCAGCCGGCCCTTTACTTATGACACAGGCGCACGCTTGGCACTACTTTGTTGATGCACGTGCGGCTACTGCGCACACAATTCACAAACACAGAAAATAATTTTTTTTTTGGTTTGGACTGGAGTGTACTTTCGGGGGTTACAGCACCCTTAACGGTCAAGCCAGCCGGCCCTTTACTTATGACACAGGCGCACGCTTGGCACTACTTTGTTGATGCACGTGCGGCTACTGCGCACACAATTCACAAACACAGAAAATAATTTTTTTTGGTTTGGACTGGAGTGTACTTTCGGGGGTTACAGCACCCTTTAACGGTCAAGCCAGCCGGCCCTTTACTTATGACACAGGCGCACTCTTGGCACTACTTTGTTGATGCACGTGCGGCTACTGCGCACACAATTCACAAACACAGAAAATAATTTTTTTTTTGGTTTGGACTGGAGTGTACTTTCGGGGGTTACAGCACCCTTTAACGGTCAAGCCAGCCGGCCCTTTACTTATGACACAGGCGCACGCTTGGCACTACTTTGTTGATGCACGTGCGACTACTGCGCACACAATTCACAAACACAGAAAATAATTTTTTTTTTGGTTTGGACTGGAGTGTACTTTCGGGGGTTACAGCACCCTTAACGGTCAAGCCAGCCGGCCCTTTACTTATGACACAGGCGCACGCTTGGCACTACTTTGTTGATGCACGTGCGGCTACTGCGCACACAATTCACAAACACAGAAAATAATTTTTTTTTTGGTTTGGACTGGAGTGTACTTTCGGGGGTTACAGCACCCTTAACGGTCAAGCCAGCCGGCCCTTTACTTATGACACAGGCGCACGCTTGGCACTACTTTGTTGATGCACGTGCGGCTACTGCGCACACAATTCACAAACACAGAAAATAATTTTTTTTGGTTTGGACTGGAGTGTACTTTCGGGGGTTACAGCACCCTTAACGGTCAAGCCAGCCGGCCCTTTACTTATGACACAGGCGCACGCTTGGCACTACTTTGTTGATGCACGTGCGGCTACTGCGCACACAATTCACAAACACAGAAAATAATTTTTTTTTTGGTTTGGACTGGAGTGTACTTTCGGGGGTTACAGCACCCTTAACGGTCAAGCCAGCCGGCCCTTTACTTATGACACAGGCGCACGCTTGGCACTACTTTGTTGATGCACGTGCGGCTACTGCGCACACAATTCACAAACACAGAAAATAATTTTTTTTTTTGGTTTGGACTGGAGTGTACTTTCGGGGGTTACAGCACCCTTAACGGTCAAGCCAGCCGGCCCTTTACTTATGACACAGGCGCACGCTTGGCACTACTTTGTTGATGCACGTGCGGCTACTGCGCACACAATTCACAAACACAGAAAATAATTTTTTTTTTGGTTTGGACTGGAGTGTACTTTCGGGGGTTACAGCACCCTTAACGGTCAAGCCAGCCGGCCCTTTACTTATGACACAGGCGCACGCTTGGCACTACTTTGTTGATGCACGTGCGGCTACTGCGCACACAATTCACAAACACAGAAAATAATTTTTTTTTTGGTTTGGACTGGAGTGTACTTTCGGGGGTTACAGCACCCTTAACGGTCAAGCCAGCCGGCCCTTTACTTATGACACAGGCGGACGCTTGGCACTACTTTGTTGATGCACGTGCGGCTACTGCGCACACAATTCACAAACACAGAAAATAATTTTTTTTGGTTTGGACTGGAGTGTACTTTCGGGGGTTACAGCACCCTTTAACGGTCAAGCCAGCCGGCCCTTTACTTATGACACAGGCGCACTCTTGGCACTACTTTGTTGATGCACGTGCGGCTACTGCGCACACAATTCACAAACACAGAAAATAATTTTTTTTTTGGTTTGGACTGGAGTGTACTTTCGGGGGTTACAGCACCCTTTAACGGTCAAGCCAGCCGGCCCTTTACTTATGACACAGGCGCACGCTTGGCACTACTTTGTTGATGCACGTGCGACTACTGCGCACACAATTCACAAACACAGAAAATAATTTTTTTTTTGGTTTGGACTGGAGTGTACTTTCGGGGGTTACAGCACCCTTAACGGTCAAGCCAGCTGGCCCTTTACTTATGATACAGGCGCACGCTTGGCACTACTTTGTTGATGCACGTGCGGCTACTGCGCACACAATTCACAAACACAGAAAATAATTTTTTTTTTGGTTTGGACTGGAGTGTACTTTCGGGGGTTACAGCTCCCTTAACGGTCAAGCCAGCTGGCCCTTTACTTATGATACAGGCGCACGCTTGGCACTACTTTGTTGATGCACGTGCGGCTACTGCGCACACAATTCACAAACACAGAAAATAATTTTTTTTTTGGTTTGGACTGGAGTGTACTTTCGGGGGTTACAGCACCCTTAACGGTCAAGCCAGCCGGCCCTTTACTTATGACACAGGCGCACGCTTGGCACTACTTTGTTGATGCACGTGCGGCTACTGCGCACACAATTCACAAACACAGAAAATAATTTTTTTTGGTTTGGACTGGAGTGTACTTTCGGGGGTTACAGCACCCTTTAACGGTCAAGCCAGCCGGCCCTTTACTTATGACACAGGCGCACTCTTGGCACTACTTTGTTGATGCACGTGCGGCTACTGCGCACACAATTCACAAACACAGAAAATAATTTTTTTTTTGGTTTGGACTGGAGTGTACTTTCGGGGGTTACAGCACCCTTTAACGGTCAAGCCAGCCGGCCCTTTACTTATGACACAGGCGCACGCTTGGCACTACTTTGTTGATGCACGTGCGACTACTGCGCACACAATTCACAAACACAGAAAATAATTTTTTTTTTGGTTTGGACTGGAGTGTACTTTCGGGGGTTACAGCACCCTTAACGGTCAAGCCAGCTGGCCCTTTACTTATGATACAGGCGCACGCTTGGCACTACTTTGTTGATGCACGTGCGGCTACTGCGCACACAATTCACAAACACAGAAAATAATTTTTTTTTTGGTTTGGACTGGAGTGTACTTTCGGGGGTTACAGCTCCCTTAACGGTCAAGCCAGCTGGCCCTTTACTTATGATACAGGCGCACGCTTGGCACTACTTTGTTGATGCACGTGCGGCTACTGCGCACACAATTCACAAACACAGAAAATAATTTTTTTTTTGGTTTGGACTGGAGTGTACTTTCGGGGGTTACAGCACCCTTAACGGTCAAGCCAGCCGGCCCTTTACTTATGACACAGGCGCACGCTTGGCACTACTTTGTTGATGCACGTGCGGCTACTGCGCACACAATTCACAAACACAGAAAATAATTTTTTTTTGGTTTGGATTGGAGTGTACTTTCGGGGGTTACAGCACCCTTTAACGGTCAAGCCAGCCGGCCCTTTACTTATGACACAGGCGCATGCTTGGCACTACTTTGTTGATGCACGTGCGGCTACTGCGCACACAATTCACAAACACAGAAAATTATTATTTTTTTGGTTTGGACTGGAGTGTACTCTCGGGGGTTACAGCACCCTTAACGGTCAAGCCAGCCGGCCCTTTACTTATGACACAGGCGCACGCTTGGCACTACTTGTTGATGCACGTGCGGCTACTGCGCACACAATTCACAAACACAGAAAATAATTTTTTTTTTGGTTTGGACTGGAGTGTACTTTCGGGGGTTACAGCACCCTTAACGGTCAAGCCAGCCGGCCCTTTACTTATGACACAGGCGCACGCTTGGCACTACTTTGTTGATGCACGTGCGGCTACTGCGCACACAATTCACAAACACAGAAAATAATTTTTTTTGGTTTGGACTGGAGTGTACTTTCGGGGGTTACAGCACCCTTAACGGTCAAGCCAGCCGGCCCTTTACTTATGTCACAGGCACACGCTTGGC